>OX333076.1:23408964-23972243 GCA_946863875.1 Alloplasta piceator
TGGCACGATTGCGGATCCATTTTCTGCTTGTAAATAAGTGTGTCCTTCCGCTTTCACAGTTCCCGTCACTTGAACCGCTTGCCCCTTTTTGAAGACCTTTTTCTCATCGGACCAAGCCGTGATCCGTATCTCCAACTTCATTTTTCCATCGGTGACCGCGCCTATTCCGAAGGTCGCCTGTCCACTCTTGTGGTGCGTCTGTTGGAATGACGATTTTATCCAACCATTTATTTCTGAAAATTCGAAATTGTCAATTATAAAATACTCTTTTTTAATTACTGATAATTGTATTTTATCTATGTATAATTGTATGTATTTTAAGATGAAAAAACTTACTAATTTTTTGTCCCTCCATATCAGCAATATGTCTCCAATCTTCCACTTCTTTCGTCTCCGCATTTTCGGATTCGTCGGCCCCGTAGAACCCTTTATCTGTTATTTCTGTCGATTGACGGATCGACAGCTCAAAAGGAATATTTCCCATGTTATATTTCTGGTCGAGCCGTTTTGCAGATACGCGGTCCAGGTGGACGATCTGAAAGATTTATTTGACATGAAATAAACGAAACTTATTTTATGATTATTTTATTATCGTTTTACGATACGAACCTTATTAATTGCGACAATATCCTCTACTTTTGCCACATTATCCTCCCATGCCACGCACTGGACCCTTCTTCCTGCCCCGTTGTTAATGATGAATTTCATTATTTTATATTTTTTGGACGTTCCAACCGTTTTCGGGCGCTCACAGGAGTCGATAAAACCAACAACTTCTCTGGAAAAGACATACGGAAAGTTAAAGAAAAATATATGAATCTGCAAGCAATAATTCTCGACAATAATATACACTCAATGATCGACCAATATATTTCTAATTTTTTGCACGATTTTTTTAAATCTCTTTTTGCACGATTTTTCTTATCTGAATACATATAATTTTGTAACGTTAACTCACATGGTTGAATCATGAATATTTATGCTATCTATGGCATCATTGGATGAGAAGACCGGTTTTTTTTCTTGACGATTCTTATTCTCGTCCGTCCTCTTATCATCTTTGTGACTACCAGCAATCATGTCCACTTTTGATTCTTTAGCCTTTCCAATGTTTCCGTTCGATGATGATTCATTCTTCGACATTTTTTCTTTTCAATTTTTTTACACAATTTTTCACGTTGATCTGTCGCTCGCGATCGTGACAACTTTTTTTCTGATGGTTCGTTTTTGTTTGTTTTTTTTTTCATGGCAAACTCAACTTGAGAATTTGGCTAGAAAATTCTCGGCTAAAATCCTCGAGTTGAGTTTGCCATGAAAAAAAAAACAAACAAAAACGAACCATCAGAAAAAAAGTTGTCACGATCGCGAGCGACAGATCAACGTGAAAAATTGTGTAAAAAATTGAAAAGAAAAAATGTCGAAGAATAAATCATCATCGAACGGAAACATTGGAAAGGCTAAAGAATCAGAAGTGGACATGGTTGCTGGTAGTCACAAAGATGATAAGAGGACGGACGAGAATAAGAATCGTCAAGAAAAAATACCGGTCTTCTCATCCAATGATGCCATAGATAGCATAAATATTCATGATTCAACCATGTGAGTTAACGTTACAAAATTATATGTATTCAGATACGAAAAATCGTACAAAAAGAGATTTAAAAAAATCGTGCAAAAAATTAGAAATATATTGGTCGATCATTGAGTGTATATTATTGTCGAGAATTATTGCTTGCAGATTCATATATTTTTCTTTAACTTTCCGTATGTCTTTTCCAGAGAAGTTGTTGGTTTTATCGACTCCTGTGAGCGTCCGAAAACGGTTGGAACGTCCAAAAAATATAAAAAAATGAAATTTGTCATTAACAACGGGGCAGGAAGAAGGGTCCAGTGCGTGGCATGGGAGGATAATGTGGCAAAAGTGGAGGATATTGTCACAATTAATAAAGTTCGTATCGTAAAACGATAATAAAATAATCGTAAAATAAGTTACGTTTATTTCATGTCAAATAAATCTTTCAGATCGTCCACCTGGACCGCGTATCTGCAAAACGGCTGGACCAGAAATATAACATGGGAAATATTCCTTTTGAGCTGTCGATCCGTCAATCGACAGAAATAACAGATAAAGGGTTCTACGGGGCCGACGAATCCGAAAATGCAGAGACGAAAGAAGTGGAAGATTGGAGACATATTGCTGATATGGAGGGCCAAAAAATTAGTAAGTTTTTTCATCTTAAAATACATACAATTATACATAGATAAAATACAATTATCAGTAATTAAAAAAGAGCATTTTATAATTGACAATTTCGAATTTTCAGAAATAAATGGTTGGATAAAATCGTCATTCCAACAGACGCACCACAAGAGTGGACAGGCGACCTTCGGAATAGGCGCGGTCACCAATGGAAAAATGAAGTTGGAGATACGGATCACGGCTTGGTCCGATGAGAAAAAGGTCTTCAAAAAGGGGCAAGCGGTTCAAGTGACGGGAACGGTGAAAGCGGAAGAATACACTTATTTACAAGCAGAAAATGGATCTGCAATCGTGCCAACTTTGGGGGTCGAAATGGAGCCCGATTCGATGATCAATATCACGGTGACTCCTCAAAAAGTATGCTCAAATATTTTTTCACGTAATCTGTTGACATTAATTTTTCATTAATAATAATTCGTACGCGCATGATTTTTGTTTCAGAAAGCACGACTGGAATGAAGAGCATGAGACGTTTTTCCTTCCTCATTCAAAAATCATCTCATTTAAAAATCGTTTAAAGTTCGTTGTTATATTTCATATCGTGTTACCATCTGAAAAATAAAAATATTCAAAAACATGACTTCGGAATTATTAAATAATCATTTTTGAGGACTTACTCATTTCGAAGATGAACAGACAGACTGAGAGAGAGGCATAAAGCAAGAGAGAGAAAGAGAGAGACAGACAAACGGACAGACAGAGACAGGGAGAGAGAGAGAGAGAGAGAGAGATATTGATTGATTCTGGTTTATTACACCTGAGATGAGTTCCATGCGTACAAAAAATTAAGTGAAAGGGTAAAAGAGATCAAATGAGAGGGTTTGCAACGAAATATGATATCAACGAGATTTATAAAAGAACAGAAAAGTCCATTATTTTATTGTTTATACAATAATTTATACAATGGCTGATTTTCAAAATAATTAAAAGTTGCCCTTTGGAGTATTTGAACACACGCTCGCGCGATGATCCTTTTTCGATGCTTTGATGCGAAAACCGTGGTACGTGTGACCTCGATATGTCGAGAATATCTGTAAAGAAATAACCTGGATATGAAAACAATAACTTGGATGTAGACAAAATGGGACTTATTTCTATTATTATTCGTACGCGTACACGAAAAAAAAAGATAAATTAAATAAATTATTCGGTCAACTGCGGTTAATCTGCGGTAAAAATTGTAGTTGAACTCCATCTACGTATCCTCCTTGAACAGTTAAACGAAAACGTGTAATAACCATATACACATGTATACGCGCAACTATCAAATTGATAGCCCGACTGGAACTGTCAACTGATGGTGGAACTCAAAACACGGTGTATAATCGACAAATGCCATTTATCTACGAAGATCAGAGAATGCCTTTACGTCTATTAATCGTTATAATTATTGGACGATCAGACTACAAACTAATAACAAGAACAATAAATCAAAAACATTCAAAGGACTGGATGTGATTTGGCAGTGAATCGGCTGAATAAGTGATTGCACTGAATTAAGCAGCTCGGAGTCCAAATAAAGTAAGTCAAGTCAGACGTTACTAACCTTACATAATAATTCCCATTTAATTTGAATTTATCTCAGCTTTTTCCAACATATGGCACGTTCCACCAATTATGGGGGAACGATTGTGCACCTATTTTTCTTTTTTCAAAAAAGTTTGCATACGATTTTTAAAATTTTGTAAAAATGGCTAATTGGGACATTTGAGCATAGAAATTTAATTTTTATTTTCTTAAATAAATTGTTCTCGCCTTGTTTCTATAAGAGTCCCACTCCCGAAATAACTTAAATCTATGTCAAAAAATCTCAGCTTTTAAAAAAAAAATGACTATTTTATAGAGTGGAAGACCAAAAAAAACGCGATTTAAAGAAATAAACTCAATTTTTAGTCATACGCATGATCGATATAGTAAAATTGATATTTTTTTTGGAGAACTTACAGTTTTTTACAAAAAAAAATACCTCTGTCAAAAAAGTCCTAGGAACGAAATTGACCGCGTAAATAACGCGTGAAATTAGACAAATTTTGAAGCGATGAAAAATAGGACTTCGCTTATCTCGGGCCTAATAGCGATAGGGGTCTAAAAATTTAGGTCAGAGCTTTTCTCGATGTCCCCAATATATGTACAAATTTATAGGAAAAAACGAAAAATAGGCGCACAATCGTTCGCCCATAATTGGTGGAACGTGCCATATACATATTACCCTTTTTCATGAATAATTCTCAAAAAAAATTGATTATGCATCAATAAGCATGGGTCACAATGGGCAAAATTGAGCCACATTTCTGTTTTGGTTTGCGAGCTTTTACTATTCGAGTGATTGAAGTATTAGATTTGCAACGCTCACACGCGTGCACGCATGCCCACGCTTATGCACAAACAAATGTATCTCAAAGTTCAGTTAATTATCATGATCAAATTTTACATAATTAGTATTACTGTTATTCGTTGAAATATTACAGATTTCTCCAATAACTACGCATGGGCCAAACCATTACATAGCTTGGTCCCTCTACATCTATCGTGGGCCTAATCAAGTCAAATATTTAAAAAAAAACCAAGATCCGTTGAATATCAAGACAAGCTCAATCTAACAAAAAAAAGGTGCGTGGTAATAGGAATATAAACAAAAGCAGAAGAACTATGTTCCTTTTCAAAACTGAATTTTGATGTAAGCTGCTCGGAAAAAATATAAGGAGGAATTCCAGCTATAACCGAGTGGCCATTACATCGACATTTTTTTTTCGGGACGCCGATTTTTCATCAGTTACTTTTCGACAAAAAAAAAGTATACGTATGTCTCAAAAAAAAATATTTTTCATTTGCTTCCGTTTTAACACGTTTCAAAGTACAATTTTAATTATTTCGATAAGAGTGTATCTGTCGATTTTTTTCAAATAAATTGACAAAAAAGTACATGTAAAACCGCATCTTTTGATCGCTATCCCATCATGGGAAAATTATTTTTTGATTTTTTCTATGCATTTTCGATTTTTTCTATTTGTATGAAAGTTTGAAAAATGTGTTCGTATTCCGTTGTTATTTTTTAAAATGTATTTTTATTCTTTTTTTACGAATCAAAACACATTATTGAACGTGTCTACACATAGAAAAAATCGAAAAATGATTTCTGATTCGTAAAAAAGGAGTTTCTTACACATAGAAAAAATCGAAAAATGATTTTCCCATGATGGGATAGCAATCAAAAGATGTGGTTTCAAATGTACTTTTTTGTCAAATTATTTGAAAAAAATCGGAGGATAAACTATTGTCGAAAAAAATGGTACTTTGAAAGGTGCTAAAACGGAAGCAAATGGAAAATAATATTTTTTGAGAAATACGTATGTTTTTTTGTCGAAAAGTAACTGAAAAAATGTACGTATTTCACAAAAAAAAAAACATTTTTTATCCTCTTCCGTTTTAACTTCTTTCAAAGTAAAATTTTTATTTTTTCGACAAGAGTGTATTCTCCGATTTTTATCAAATGATTTGACAAAAAAGTACATTTAAAACCACTTCTTTTGATCACTATCCCATCATGGGAAAATCATTTTTCGATTCTTTCTATGTGTAGACACTTTAAAAAATGTGTTTTGATTTGTAAAAAAGGAATAAAAACACATTTTAAAAAATAGCGAAAGAATACGAACACATTTTTCAGAGTTGCATACACATAGAAAAAATCGAAAAATGCATAGAAAAAATCGAAAAATGATTTTCCCGTGATGGGATAGCGATCAAAAGATGCGGTTTCACATGTAATTTTTTGTCAATTTATTTGAAAAAAATCGAAGGATACACTCTTATCGAAAAAAAATTAAAATCGTACTTTGAAACGTGTTAAAACGGAAGCAAATGAAAAATATTTTTTTTGAGACATACGGATACTTTTTTTGTCGAAAAGTAACTGAAAAAAAATCGGCGTTCCGAAAAAAAAATGTCGATGTAATGGCCGCTCGGTTATAGCTGAAATGCCTCGGAGGTACTATAACAATTTCGCAAATGTTCAGAAAACAATCACCACCCTCCTTTCAACCTATTTTTCTAAGTTAATGAGTTTTATAGAATATAATGCCAACGAGTAATCGCAATGGTCACCATCGCATAAAAAGTCATGAGATTTCGAAATTTGTGGAAATACGTGATACTCACTGATTTTCAGTCTCGTTTTTGAAGGGTGCGTTCGAGGAGCACGCTCATGCGCTTTGAGCGCTAACGCTCACAGATCCGTTTAACTTGGATTTACACACGTGCTTACACACTTCAATTCACTCGCGCTGTCTTACTATCTCAGAGTCAGCGTTTGTAAAGCCCATTACACAACGAAAAAAAGGTATAAGAAATAAGGAATAAGGAACAAGGAATAAGAAATAGCACAGCAGCCAAAACACAATGGGCGATGGGCTAAAATATTTAACCAATCACAGTGTCCTCATATAGTGAATAACATCTTGGATCGCCCGTATATATTATTTGGTTTTCCATAGGAATTTTCAGAATCCCGTAAAGAATACTGACCATGATCTATCTCTATGCTTTGATTTACATCGTAAATTTGATTGAAAAATGCCACCATATATTTAAAACCAGAGTTGGGCGTTTTTGTAATTAATCACATTCTAATTACAAATTACAAACGTAATTGGTAATTAGAAAATTTTAATTAAATGTTATTAGTAATTGGAGAAATTCTAATTACAAATTACAAATGTAATTAGTAACTGGAAAGATTCTAATTACAAATTACAAATGTAATTAGTAATTGAAAATTTCCTAATTACAAATTACAAATGTAATTAGTAATTGAATATTTTCTAATTATAAATTACAAATGTAATTAGTAATTGAAAATTTCCTAATTACAAATAACAAATGTAATTAGTTATTAAAAATTTCCTAATTATTAATTACAAATGTAATTAGGTTCAAATTTTGCACTAATTACATTTTTCAATGTAATTAGTATTGAATTTCCGACTAATTACATCCCAGACAGCACATGGACACTGAAAGATGTCTGAAAGACTACTTTCAGACATCTTTCAGTTAAATGTGCTGTCTAGGATGTAATTAGAACCAAATTTTCGACTAATTACATTTTTTAATGTAATTAGAGTCGAATTTTACTCTAATTACATGTAATTAGTATCAAATTTCACTTCAATTACATGTAAAGAGTATCGAATTTTCGACTAATTACATTTTTCAATGTAATTACGGCCAAATTTTACTCGAATTACATGTAATTAGAACCAAATTTCCGATTATTTACATTTTTCAATGTAATTAGAATCAAATTCTACTCTAATTACATGTAATTAGAGTCAAATTTCCCTCTAATTACATGTAATTAGTATCGAATTTGCGACTAATTACATTTTTCAATGTAATTAGAATCAAATTCTACTCTAATTACATGTAATTAGAGTCAAATTTTACTCTAATTTCACTCTAATTACATGTAATAAGAACCAAATTTTCGACTAATTAAATTTTTTAATGTAATTAGAGTAAAATTTCACTCTAATTACATGTAATTAGAACCAAATTTTCGACTAATACATTTAAATAGAAATAAATTTTTGACTAATTACATTTTTTAATGTAATTACAATCAAATTCTACTCTAAAAATTACATGTAACTAGAGTAAAATGTTACTCCAATTACATTGAAAAATGTAATTAGTCGAAAATTTGATTGTAATCACACGTAATTAAAGTGAAATTTGACTCTGATTACATTGAAAAATGTAATTAATCGGAAATTTGATACTAATTACATTTAAAAATGTTATTAGTCGGAAATTTGATACTCATTACATGTAATTAGAGTAAAATTTGACTCTAATTACATTGAAAAATGTAATTAGTCGAAAATTTGGTTCTAATTACATGTAATTAAAGTGAAGTTTGACTCTAATTACATTGAAAAATGCAATTGTTTAGAAATTTGCACTTCAATTACTTTGAAAAATGTAATTAATTAGCAATTTGCCTTCAATTACTTTGTAAAATGTAATTAATCAGAAATTTGATTTTAATCACATTGATAAATGTAATTAATCAGAAATTTGATACTAATTACATGTGATTAGAGTGAAATTTGACTCTATTTACGTGTAATTAGAGTACAATTCGATTCTAATTACATTGAAAAATGTAATTAGTTGAAAATTTGATACTAATTACATGTAATAGAAGTGGAATTTGATACTAATTACATGTACTTAGAGTGAAATTTGACTCTACTTACATTGAAAAATGTAATTAGTCGAAAATTTGGTTCTAATTACATGTTATTAGAATGAAATTTGACTCTAATTACATTAAAAAATGTCGTTAGTCGAAAATTCGGTTCTAATTACATGTAATTAAAGTGGAATTTGATTCTAAATACATGTAATTAGAGTGAAATTTGATTCCAATTACATTGAAAAATGTAATTAGTCGAAAATTTGGTTCTAATTCATTGAAAAATGTAATTAGTCGAAAATTTGGTTCTAATTACATGTAATTAGGGTAAAATTTGACTCTAATTAGTCGGAAATTCGATACTAATTGCATTGAAAAATGTAATTAGTCGAAAATTTGATTCTAATTACATGTAATTAGAGTAAAATTTGAATCTAATTACATTGAAAAATGTAATTAGTCGGAAATTCGATACTAATTACATGTAATTAGAGGGAAATTTGGCTCTAATTACATTTGTAATTTGTAATTTGTAATTAGGAAACTTTTAATTACCAATTACATTTGTAATTTGTAATTAGAAAATTTTCCATTACTAATTCCATTTGTAATTTGTAATTAGGAAATTGTTCAATTACAAACTACAGCAGTAATTTGTAATTAGAAAACTTTTAATTACTAATTACAACAGTAATTTGTAATTTGGGAAGTAATTAATCACACTCAATATTTAGTGGTGCCCAACACTGTTTAAAACAATAAGCGCAGGTCCAGTGATTGGCTGGCAATAAGAAATAAGGAACAGATTTCCACCACGATGGAAATTATGTTCCTATTTCTTATTCGGAATTCCTTATTTTCTAATTATTTTCTAATTGTGAATTGATCAACGGTTCTGCCAGCGCTGGATTCCGCCGATATTTCTTATTCCTTAGGGAACGTACCCATACTACGTGACCCGTTTAGGAGGGGAGGGGGGTCTTCAAAAGACCACGCTTGGTCACAGGGGCGGGCGGGGGGGTTAGGTTTTTGTCACGTAGTCAATATCTTCTAGGGAAATCTCGTGCTTTTTCGAAAAAAATCAAACTTTTCAAACAAATTTTCAAACAAATTTTTTTCGGAAATTCTTCGAATTTTTTTCCATATATTTAAATGCTGTTCGCGATAAAAATGTGGAAAAAGCTCAACAAAAATTTTTTTTTTCACTTTAATAATGGTTATGACGTTTATAGGGGCATAGACATGATCCTTTAATTTTTTTCAAAAATTTGATTGCTTGAAACAAATAAACCGTTCGATAGATGAAATGGAAACTTTACAGGGTTTTTATGGGTATATTGAGCTGTAAAAGTCGCGCTCAACATTAGTCATTTTGTCAATATTTTTAATTTGGCCGTTGATTTTTAAAAAACCGTAAATATCTCTTTTTCTGCTGTTTTGTCAAATTCATGGCAAAGATGGAAAATTTTTTTTTTTTAAACCCCCCTTCTATTTTTAGTTTTTGAAACCTCCCTTCTATTTTCTATGTGATCGTTGGTTGCTGAGATGTCAATGGTCAAATACAGAAAGATCCTTTTTCATTAAAAGTCCGACATCTCAGCGAAAAATGGTCACATCGTGGTTTCCAAAAAAAAAAGTTGAAACTAAATAAACAAGCTATCCGGTCCATGTAAAGGTTGAGCTGGAAAAAAAATTTCCAAGTAACTGCAGCCAAAATAAAAGTACTAGAAATTTGCCAAATTTATTTTTCTCAGTATTTCTTAGGATTGCGTGAAACCTGTAGCTTCGAATTTTTTTTTGCTAAAAGATCTTCAAACTAGCAACTGCAAGCTCCAAAATGCTTTTTTTAGACCTCGATACGACCATTTTTTACTGAGATACATCATTGTGAAAAACCACGAAAAATCGAGGAAATTTTTTTGTTCCTTTCATTTTTTCCAGTAGTGAATATTTATAGGTATATACGCATTCTTAGCGTCACGCGGCAAGCGCCGTATTAATATTTAAAGACAAATAAGAGCCAAATAATTTTTTTTTTAACTTTCTGTTTGCAAAAAATTATTTAAAACCATATTTATGAATTACTACGTGAAAACTAGGGCGGGGGGGGGGGTCTTGGCATATACTACGAGCGGTCACCGAGAGGGGGTAAAAAATTGTAAAAAATGGGTTACGTAGTATGGATACGTTCCCTTATACCTTATCTCTTATACCTTATTTTTTTCATTATATAATGGGCTTAAGCGGTTCAGTTACGTGTTTCAAAGTGTTCATGGGAACGCTTATGAGCGCTGTAAGCGACAAGTCAACAGACAAACATATGTTTAAAGTGCTGAAAGCTTGCTCTTCGAACGCATCTGAAACCGGATATTTTGACAAACTTTCAACAGGGCCAACGCGGTGAGTAACGCACTGGTTAATCTTCAGCATCATATTAAAGAGTACCTTTTTTAACAAATACCCCATTCCACATCCCCAATATAGGGGTTGAAATGTTTTGAAACGCGTTCATCATATATTTTTACGAACTTAAAAACTCCATAATCTCTTGTGGGAGGGTGACCGCCACGATTTTTCTTCAGTATCGTATTCATGGAGTCATTTTGCATAAATCATCTCATTCCCTACCCCTCTCAGAGCTGGAAATTGTTTTCTAAACATTTATCGCAATCTCAATCGTTTAGAAATTTCAAAGTCACCAAAAATCGCGTTTATCTTTACGTTGGATTACAAAAAGTGCGACATTTAGATTATAGTTGGCCCAGCTAAAAAATGAAGTCAATTTTTTAATAGAAGATGCTCGAATTTTTCCTCTTTCACTATATTCATGCGAGATTTATGTGAAAAGTACTAGAGAGGAAAACAAGCCAAAAATAACCGAAAATTTTCTCAAGCTAATTGTTTTGCTGGGCTGACTATATAACATTCAGAAGAGGATATTGTAAACTATAAGAAAATTACTGTGGTAAAATTTTTTGTAAGCAGTCTACATCAAAATTAGAGACTTAAAAGCGAGGGGCTATTCATTCGTGAAATCATTGAACCACCTCGGTATGAAGTCAGAATTGAAATCGAGCGAAATCACGTGAAATCACGTGAAATCACTTAAATTCGCACGAAATCGACGTTACGAAAAAATCGTTGAAATCACTTGAAATCAGAATGAAATCGCTCCAAGATTATTGAAATCAATGTGAAATCACTTGAAGTCATGAAATCACTGGACATCACAAAATATTCGTAGAGTGCGCAGAATTTTCAAAATCGATTTTCACACACAACAAAGAAACGCGAGAAAACATGCCCTAACGCGTTTCGGATAATTTAGTATTCAGTGTCATGGCGGGCAGCATCGAGAGCTACCGAGAAGCAACAAAGTTGAAAAAAATAATAAACGGTGTGACCTCGGTGTGTTCTGAGGTGGGTCTTTAGTCGAGTCGGTTTGTGCTTCGGCTTGTTCTGATTGTGAGACTTGTGTCAAGCTTATTGCAATATCGTTTGCTGCAGGTATGTTTTTTTTCTTGTCTAATTAATCGAATTTTAAGCATTTCATTCTGTTCTTCTGCTTGCGTACAATATCACTGGTAGTGTTACTTGTGAGATGTTTGTATTACAATGCGTGGAAGCTTAAATTGAAAAATATAACACCTAAAACTGGATATTCATATCCAAAAAAACATTTTCAAAAAAGGACATTGACAATCAATTCCAAGAGGTGGCTTAAGGTAGTTGAGTCACTACGAAACTTGTTAACAATTAGTTCAATAAATAGTTTCTTAATCATTGTGAAGTTTTTATACGACTTCCTGAATACTTAATGTAAAAACAAATCTAATTTTCAGAATTCTATCATCATTACTTCAACCTCCTTAAGGGTTTAAGCAAAAAAAGTTTAAAAAATTAAAAAAATTTGGTATGTATTTGTATAACGTATTTAAGAGGTCGTGTAAAAGTTTCACGACGATTAGAAAGCTCGTTATTAAAAAATTAATTTTTTGTCAAGAATAATTTTTTTAACAAATAAAAAAAATATTTATCAATAAACTTTGTTTCCATTGCTTTCAGTATATTGTAGATATTAAAAAATTAAGAGGTCAAAAAAAACTTATTGCAAAGTTACATCAGTTTCCATAAAACTACATTTAATTTGTTAATGTTAATTGTTCGATAACGAGCTTCCTAATCGTCTTGAAATTTTTCCTGACTACCTTATCGACGTCTTTCGTTACTAATAATTTCAGATTTTTGTTATCAATTTGCCCTGACGACTCAACAACCTTAATAATTTAAAAATAAATGCCAATCCAAACACCTCTTAATATTACTTGTCAGCGCTCCTGTTGTACGAAAACTTTTGTGAGTTCAAATCTTATATTATTTGCCGGTAGAAGATGAAAAATACTCAAGCCAGTATGCGCGCGTAAATGATAATACCAAAGATATAGGTGTTCTTTGTAATTGGTATAATATCGTACCAAACTCGGTTTTAGTGTTTGTACCCATGGATGTAGATGGTTACATTAACATCAACCAATATAAAATGACCATTTCTCCACCTAACGTGTCCGACGGTGGTCTTCATGTTCATACAGCGCTTTATAAACAAGTAAAAAAATTATTTTAATACTCAGATCTTTTTATTTAGACCTCTAACTGACCCCCAAATTCTAGCTGCTACCACGCGGCCCTGGTATGCTGCAAATTGATATTCTGCAAACTGATTATATCACAGGTTGATAACTGCAATGCGATAAATCGAGCAATAAATAATAAATAATACCACTTTAAATGTCGCTCTGAACAGTTTCAATGATTTCAGAAATCGTCCAATAAGATTTTTTTCGAATCGTATGAAATCACTTGAAATCACTTGAAATCACTTGAAATCACTTGAAATCACTTGAAATCACTTGAAATCACTTGAAATCACTTGAAGTCACGTGAAATCACATGACCTTCGAAATCAGTGAAATCGACTTCATGAAATCAGTGAAATCAGGTGAAATCGACTTCATTCTGAAATCACTTGTACACTGGATCCGGTAGTGAATAGCCCCTCGCTTAAAAGTCGAGAAAAAATATAGTTACCGCTTACAGGGGTAAGATAAAAATCAAGAAGTAGTCGGGGGTTTTCCAAATTTTATGTGGTATTATTATACAGTTAATTACAGAAAAAATTATTTTAAAGAGTTGGCATTAAGAAAATTTTTTTTCTGTTTCAGGTGTTGAAGATTTATGTTTATGATGATGATGAAGATGACGATGAACAAGTTGATGAATTGAATTGCACTAAACAAATTGAACTGATTTATATTGAATTGAGTTGATTAAACCGAATTGAACTGATCGAATTCAATCAAACTGAATTGAACCGAATCGAATTGAATTGAACTGAACTGCATCAAAGGGAAATGAACGCATACGAACAAAGTTGAATTGAATTGAATTAAGCTGAATTGAATTGAACTGAATTGATATGAATTGAATTGAATTGAACTGAATTGAACTGAATTGAACTGAATTGAACTGAATTGAACTGAATTGAACTGAATTGAACTGAATTGAACTGAATTGAACTGGATTGAATTAGATTGAACTGAACTGAATTGAACTGAACTTAACTGAACTGAATCGAACATATTTGGAGTGTATATGTGAACATATTTAAATTGTATCAAGTAGAATTGAATTTAAAAAAATTAACCAATTCAACGATACCGTATTTTATTTTATTGAATTATCATGTATTAATGCTGCTTCCAGATACAGTTAATATTTGATTTTTGAGTTGAGTACATTAATAAATTTGTGCTGAAAACTATTCTGATTTGTACACGTCTCGAATAGTTTTGTAAATATTAAAAATAGTTTTCTTAAGAGCACTGCTATGGGACGAAAAAAGGTCGTTCGTGCGCCTGAAGAAGAAGCAGAGCATCAGCGCATCAATCGAGAACGAAAAGCTCAAAATCAGAGTAAACGGCGTCGTTTACATAAGGATGTTCATATTGCCGGAGATGAATTATCCATAGGAGGTTCAGAACAGCTTCAGTTTGTAGGAGTATCTTCAAGTGGCTGTATCGAAAGTGCAAGTGAAGTGATTGTACAATGCGATTCCGTTGATACAACAGCAGATCAAGAAGAAGAAATCCAACGCACCGGGAAAGAAATAACTGAAGAAAATCACCATCATCATTGCAACAATAACCAAATTTTCACTGCACAGAATGAACCACCAATGGTGGTCCTAGAAGTACAGCAACCATCTGAAATGATTGTAATACATAATGATCGTGACCACGAAGCAAACAACAGATTAGCTCAAGCACGACGTAAGAATTTGTACCGTGAACGACAAAGAGCTCTCGAGGAAAGAAACGGATTTTCTGCGGGACAGATTACTAATGTCCAAGAGCATTATGGAGGAGGCATGACTGATACCTGCAAGCACTGCTGTGCTGCACATTTTGTTTCAGAAAAAGTGGTCAACATGCGAAATTCTTTTCACGATTGCTGTAGCCATGGAAAAGTTAAACTTGAACTATTACCAGAAATGCCACCAGAATTGCAGCTTTTATTCAATGGTATGCATGAAAAGTCAAAATCATTTTTCGAGCGAATTAGAAATTACAACGCGTCTTTCTCTTTTGCTTCGTTCAACGCCAATTTGATGAACTTTGAAGGAAGACGCCCTGGGCCGTACTGTTTCAAAATACAGGGCCAGATTTACTATCAAGTAAATACCGCGCTATATCCAGAGCCAAACACACTGCCAACCTACGGTCAGCTATTTATCGTCGATTCGAATGAAGCAGTAAATTCTCTTCAACGACAAAATACTGCTCTCGATCGAGGTGTATTAGAAATACTTGATCGTATTATGCGCGAAAATAATGTCTTCGCTCAATCGTATCAAATGATGGGCGAGGAGTTACAAACTCAGCAACACAATCGATTTGACAACGTGCAACCACCCAGTGAATTGCAGTTGCTCTTTACGTTGAAACCAGGTATGGATCGTCGTCGATTCAATTTCCAACGCAGCAACGAAGTTGCTGCCGTTTTTTCAACGACTGCTGATGGAGAAATTCCAGAATCCTATGTCACTATATGTAATAAAAACACGAAAAAATTACAATTGGTGAGTACCATGGATCCCAATGTTGAACCTTGGGTGTACCCATTGTTTTACCCCTTGGGTACTCGAGGCTGGCATCGGGATCTTCAACGAACAGGTATCATTCAAAAACGAGTATCAAGAGAGGCTTATACCCGATATCGAATGGCTGTTCGTGAAAATGATCCCGGAAATGTCATTCTTCGAGGACGTCGTCTATTTCAACAATGGGTAGTGGATAATTATGTCAAAATTGAAAAAGATCGTATAGAGTTCATAAAAGAAAATCAACGTAAGATACGCGCTGAAACGTACTCTGGGTTGGTAGACTATATGAACACTGCAGCACAGAATGCGGATGCCCGTGTTGGAAAAATAGTCATTTTACCTTCGAGTTTTAGTGGCTCACCTCGAAATATGATGCAACACTACCAGGATGCCATGGGAATCGTACGAAAATTCGGAAAACCGGATCTCTTTATTACGATGACTTGCAATCCAAACTGGCGCGAGATAAAGGAAAACCTTCTTCCTGGTCAGCAACCATCTGACAGACCAGATCTCACAGCTCGTGTTTTCGATATGAAAAAAAAACATTTGCTCGATTTAATCGTACGAAAACATTTCTTTGGTGAATCAAGTGCATTCGTGTACACAATTGAGTCACAGAAGCGTGGTCTGTTGCATATTCATCTATTGGTGACATTAAAGAACAAATTATCAACGCCAGAGAAAGTCAACCAATGCATCTCTGCTGAAATTCCTGATCCAGATGTAAATCCCGACTTGCATCGGATTGTTATGGGCAATATGATTCATGGACCTTGTGGCGCATGGTGTGAAGTGAACGGAAAATGCTCCAAGCACTTTCCAAAACCATTTCGAAATGAAACCACGATGGATGCGGACGCTTATCCACACTATCGTCGAAGAGATACTGGAGCTTCATACGAACGTCGTGGAGGACACATCGTCGACAACCAATGGGTCGTACCTTATTGTCCGACGTTGTTGAGTATTTTTAATTGCCATATAAATTTAGAAATTGTAACAAGCGTCACAGCTCCAAAGTACTTGTACAAATACATTTTCAAAGGACATGATGCAGCTGCTATTCAGATAACAAACAGAGAAGACGGAGAAAACGAAGAACGCGTTATTAATCACGATGAAGTTACAGATCACGTTGAAGCTCGTTACGTAGGACCAAACGAGGCAATTTGGCGTATTTGTGATAAAAAAATGCAAGAGAAAAGCCATCCTGTGATACGCCTTCCGGTACATTTACCCAACGAGCATAATGTAACAATTCCGGCAGACATGAACAATGATGGAATAAGAAATGCTATGAGTCAGATAGGTATGCTGAACGATTATTTCGCGTTAAATTTGCGCGATGAATTTGCGAGACAATTTATATATCCCGACATTCCATCACATTATGTGTTTAAAAGATCAAAGATTGATGGACAAACAGTTTGTAGGTGGGAAAAACGACAGCGTAGACATGATGCGTTCGGACGAATGTATTCGGTGAGTCCTGCACAAACTGAATTATTTCATCTTCGGTTGCTTTTGTTAAAGGTTAAAGGAGCCAAGAGTTTTGATGATTCGAGGACTGTTAATAGCTAAATTTGCGAAACTTTCGTCGCGACATGTTTAGCTCTAGGTTTGATCGAAGACGACGACGAGTGGAAGAGAGCAATGGAAGAAGCTGCTATTTGGATGATGCCTGGGTTACTCCGAAGATTATTCGTAAGAATACTGGTTCACTGTCAGCCGATTCATCCGGAGGAACTTTGGGAAGAATTCAAAGAAAAATTGTCAGAGGATTATGCGAGACATATTGGCATGCAACGAGCTCAAAGAAAAGCGTATTCCCAAATCGCTCGCATGCTTATAAATGAAGACTCAAATATATCACGATTCCCAACAATGGAGCAAATACAGATATCGGACGACGATGAAAGAGATATTTCTCCTGCTCAGTTTGTAGAAATTGGCATGCGACAATATGAGCAGCTGAATGATACTCAAAAGGGATTCGTTGATGCGGTCCTGAGTGTGATAGACAAAAACAACGATGAGCAAACTTGTTTCTACATCGACGGGCCAGGGGGATCTGGTAAGACGATTACATACACTACCCTGTCAAATCTCGTTAGAGGTAGAGAAAAGCGCGTCAGTGCTATGGCGTTCACCGGTATTGCAGCGATATTACTGCCAGAGGGAAAAACGGTACACAAAACGTTTGGACTTCCAGTACCTCTGTACGCAGATTCTACATCAAGCATCAAAGTTCAATCTAAACAGGGTGAGTATTTAAAAAACGTTGATCTTTTTATCTGGGATGAAGCACCTATGGCACCACGCCATGCATTGGAAGTCGCAGATCGAACCTTGCGGGACATTATGAATAATGACAAACCGTTTGGCGGAAAAGTCATTGTTCTTGGAGGAGATTTTCGACAACTTCTTCCTGTCAAAGTCCGAGGTACTCGCAGCGAAATAATAAATCTGTCAATCAAGTACAGTGCATTGTGGTCACATTTCTCTAAATATGCGTTAACTCAGAACATGAGAGTATTACCAAACGAAGTTGAATTTGCAAAATTTTTACTTGACGTTGGTGATGGTCTTCTCAATGATGCGAATGATAATCTTCAAGTTCCAGAACGTTGCGTGGCGCCTGCAAACCAAGATATCGTAGAAGACACTTACGGACAATTGGTGAGAGCGAAACGTTTCCAAGATGTAACAAAATGTGCAATTCTGTCTGCTCGAAATGTCGACGTCGACGAAATCAATTCGAGAGTTATGGATTTATTTGATCAAAATACAGAACGGCTATACACGAGTGTTGACAGTACCGAGAATTGTGGCGACAACGATCAGATCAACGAAACTATCTTGCCCGAGTATCTAAATACATTGTCATCACCTGGTTTGCCACCTCATGAACTTCGCCTCAGAAAAAACGGTATTATTATGCTTATAAGAAATTTGAGTATTAACGAAGGGTTATGCAACGGTACAAGATTGATGATCTTAGAACTGGGTAATACAGTATTGCGTTGTGAGATTTTATCAGGTGATAAAAGTGGAGAGATTGTTTTTTTACATCGCATTACTCTTTATTGTGAAAATGATTATCCCTTTACTTTCAAGCGTCGTCAATTTCCTGTAAAGGTAGCTTTTGCTATGACCATCAACAAGTCATAAGGACAAACTTTCGATAAAATTAGCGTGGATCTTCGAAGAGATGTCTTCAATCACGGTCAATTGTACGTGGCCTTCTCACGTGTGCGTTCTTGGGAAGCTCTCAAAGTTTATATCGGAGAACAACGGGACAGGAATATCGTTAAAAATTATGTGTACAAGGAATTATATCGCTAAAAGATCTCTCAAAATTTGCCCATAAAATTCGATAATTTTAAACATCACTTCTATTTGTATTAAATTATTATGATGTTGATATAAATATGTCGAATTAACAAATAGTTTATTAAAAATAATGTTATCTTCATAAAAATAATAATTGACGTGTGTATGCACATAA
Source organism: Alloplasta piceator (assembly GCA_946863875.1). Taxonomy (NCBI): domain Eukaryota; kingdom Metazoa; phylum Arthropoda; class Insecta; order Hymenoptera; family Ichneumonidae; genus Alloplasta; species Alloplasta piceator. The sequence goes on from OX333076.1 coordinate 23,428,097, forward strand.
TACGAAAAAGCTGTCAATCCGTAGAACGATCAACAACGGACACGACATTAACGATCTCCCTCTGTATCATATGGTACTTATAATAAATGTTCCTATTTGCCTAAACTCGTGTTTATTCTTATTGAACTGTTCCAAAATAAATTGGCTACCAGACGCTGTCGCATATGTCAATGAGTTATTATACATGAAAGGAGCGCTGCAGCGCCACCAGAAAACCGCTCGCGCGCTTCAGCGCGCGTGATGAACCCTAGTCCCCGCATAAAAAGTTGGTGTGTCACGAAATTGCTATGTTCGGACTGAAGCCGTTTTATTCGTGCTGTGATTGGTCGGTTAGCCAGACTCGAGCGCGACTTCAGACCTCGCGTGTGCGCGACTTCGCACATCGCGAGTCGCGCGATGACTTTGACAGTTGATTGCGGTTTCATGTCTGTCACTTTAACCGGAGAAATCGTTTAGTTACACATATACGCGTAATACGGGTAAAGGATCTGCGCGTCACTTTAAAAGAGTCAGTGAGATAATTTCAAGAGAAACACGGACATCAATTCCGTGTAACGCTGGTTTCTGTGCGCAGATTCGTACATCGCGAGTCGTGCGATGTTTTGACAGTCAGTGCGCGGTTATACGTCGTGTTGATCGACGAAATCGCTTGTGAAGATTAAGCTTTGATGAAATTTTTTGCGATCAACGGTTAGTAGTATTCAATTTGCGAAAAAAAATCTTTTCATCATCAAGTCAACCATTATTACTATTACTACATACTTCTTTAATCGTGAAAATTTTATCGATCCTTATCTATAGATCTAACAGAATATTTGGATGCCGATATTGGGTCAATAATGTACATCGACATATCGAGAGTCTCAAATGAGTTTGACAGTAGGATGCATTCGAAGATACGGAGCGTCTGGTCAGTCACATCAGAACGACAAAATCGGTGAGCCATGATGAACAGCTTATTCGTGTTCCCCAAAGAATTTCCGATAGAAATCACCCGCTTTGAATCTTTCAACAACGAACAAAAATTTTCCCATGCCCAGATCTGCCGAGGTTCACTTGCAAACCTACAGGTCGAAAAAGGTTTTTGATATATTTGAGCATGTTCCGTGAGGAATTATTCCATCGCAAATATCTTATTCGTGTAACCCGAAAAAAATTTCCGTTGAAAACACACGCTTTGAAACTTTAAACGACGAAAAAAAGCTTTCCTCATGGCCCCACGCCCGGGTCAGCAAAAGACCATTTGCAAATGGACGAACCAAAATTTGGTATTAATGAGCATGTTTCGTAAGGAATCTTATAATCGTAAATAGCTTATTCGTGTTCCTCAGGAAATTTCCGATCGAGAACACACACACTGAACCTTTGAATGACGAAAAATCAAATCTTAAAACGACAAAAAAATCTTTTTCGTAAAATGGAATAGAATGGAATGTAATTTTCGATCAAAACACAGGCTTCACACTTTCAAACGACCAAAAAGAACTTTTCCGTGGACTGGAATGGAATGAAATTTTCGATTCATAACACAGGCTTCAAATCTTGAAACGACGGAAAAAAAACATTTTTGTAAAATGGAATGGAATGATATGCAATTTCCGATTCAGAACAGACGCAGGGTTCAAAACTTGAAACGACGAAAAAAAACTTTTCTGTGGAAGGGAATGGAATTTCGGATTTATTGCAGTTATTGCAGTTATCGCAGGTTATCGTAGGTTATCGCAGGGTTCAAAACTTGAAACGACGAAAAAAAACTTTTCTGTGGAAGGGAATGGAATTTCTGATTTAAACACAGGCTTTAAATTTTAAAATGACGTAAAAAAGACTTTTTCGTGGAATAGAATGGAATGGAATTTCCGATTCAAAACACATGGCTTCAAACCTTGAATAGACGAAAAAAAAAATGTCGTCGAATAGAATGGAATTTTTTATTTAAAACACCGGCTTCAAACGTTGAAACAACGAAAAAAAAACTTCGTGGAATGGAATAGAATGGATCAGAATGGAATTTTCGATTCGAAACACAGGCTTCAAACCTTGAAACGACGAAAAAAAACTTTTTCGTGGAATAGAATGGAATGGAATGGAATTTCCAATTCAAAACAGATGGCTTCAAACCTTGAAAAGACGAAAAAAAACTTTTTCGTGGAATGGAATGGAATTTTTTATTCAAAACACCGGCTTCAAACCTTGAAACAACGAAAAAAAACTTTTCATGGAAGGGAATGGAATGGATTAGAATGGGATTTCCGATTCAAAACACAGGCTTTAAACCATGAAACGACGGAAAAAAACTTTTTCGTGAAATGGAATGGAATGGAATGGAATTTTCAATTCACAACACAGGCTTTAAATCTTGAAACGACGAAAAGAAACTTTTTCGTAGAATAGAATGGCATGGAATTTTGGATTCAAAACACAGGCTTCAAATCTTGAAACCACAAAAAACTTTTCCGTCGAATGGAATGGAATGAAATGGATCTTTCGATTTTAAACACAGGCTTCAAACCTTGAAACGACGAAAAAAAAACTTTTTCGTGGAATGCAATGGAATGGAATTTTCCATTAAAAACACAGGCTTTAAATATTGAAACGACGATAAAAAACTTCTTCATGGAATAGAATAAAATGGATTTTTTGATCCAAAACACAGGCTTCAAACCTTAAAACGATTTTTAAAAAACTTTTTCGTTGAATGGAATAGAATGGATTCGGATGAACTTTTCGATTCAAACCACAGGCTACAAATAATGAAACGACGAAGAAAAACTTTTTCGTGAAATGAAATGAAATTTTTGATTTATAACACAGGCTTGAAATCTTAAAACGACGGAAAAAACGTATTCGTGGAATGGAATGGAATGGAATGCAATGAAATGAAATTTCCGATTCAAAACACAGGCTTCAAATCTTGAAACAACAAAAAAAAACTTTTTCGTGGAAGGGAATGGAATTTCGGTTCTAAAACACAGGCTTTAAATCTTGAAATAAAGAAAAATAACTTTTTCGTGGAATGGAATGAAATTTTTGATTTAAAACACCGGCTTCAAACGTAGAAACGACGAGAAAAATCTTTTTCGTGGAAGGGAATGGAATTTCCGATTCAAAACACGGGTTTCAAATCTTGAAACGACGAGAAAAAACATTCGTGGATCGGAATGGAATAGAATTTTCGATTTAAAACGCAGGCTTCAAATCTTAAAACAACGAAAAAAAACTTTTTCATCGAATTGAATGGAATTTTCGATTCATAATCCAGGCTTCAGACCTTGAAATGACGAAAAAAAAACTTTTTCGTGAAATGGAATGGAATGGAATTTCCAATTCAAAACACAGGCTTCAAACCTTGAAACGACGAAAAAATACATTTCCGTGGAATGAAATGGAATTTTCGATTCTAAACACGGGCTTCAAATCTTGAAACGTCGAAAAAAAACTTTCATGGAATGCAATGAAATGGAATGGGATTTTCGATTTAAAACGCAGGCTTCAAATCTTAAAACGACGAAAAAAAAAAAATTCATCTAATTGAATAGAATTTTCGATTCATAACACAGGCTTCAGACCTTGAAACGACGAAAAAAAACTTGTTCGTGGAATGGAATGGAATTTTCGATTCAAAACAGAGGCTTCAAATCTTGAGACGACAAAAAAACACATTTTCCTGAAATGGAATGGAATGGAATTTCCAATTCAAAACACAGGCTTCAAACCTTGAAACGCCGAAAAAAAACATTTTCGTGGAATTAAATGGAATTTTCGATTCAAAACACAGGCTTTATATCTTGAAACGTCGAAAAAAAACTTTTTCATGGAATGGAATGGAATGGAATAGGATTTTCGATTTAAAACACAGGCTTCAAACTTTGAAACGACGAAAAAAAACTTTTCCGTGGAATGGAATGGAATTTTCAGTTCAAATCACAGGCTTCAAACCTTCAAACGACGAGGAAAATTTTTTTCGTGCAATGGATTTTGGAATGGAATTTTCGATTTCAAACACAGACTTTAAATTTTGAAACGACGAAAAAAACTTTTTTGTGGAATGGATTGGAATGGAATGGTATTTTTTATTCAAAACACAGGCTTCAAATCTTGAAACGACGAAAAAAAACTTTTTCGTGGAATGGAATGGAATGGATTTTTCGATTTAAAACACAGGCTTCAAATTTTGAAATGATGAAAAAAACTTTTTCGTACAGGAGATTGGAATGGAATGGAATTTTTTATTTAAAAAACAGGTTTCAAACTTTGAAACGACGAAAAAAAACTTTTTCGTGGAATGGAATGGAAGTTTTGGTTCAAAACACAGGCTTCAAACCTTGAAACGGCGAAGAAAAACTTTTTCGTGGAATGGAATGGAATTTTCGATTTAAAACACAGGCTTTAAGTTATGAAACGACGAAAAAAACTTTTTCGTGGAATGGATTGGAATGGAATGGAATTTTCGATTCAAAAAACAGACTTCAAATCTTAAAACGACGAAAAAAAACTTTTTTGTAGAATGGAACGGAATGGAATGGAATTTTCGATTCAAAACACAGGCTTCAAACCTCGAAACGACGAAAAAAAACTTTTTCGTGGAATGGAATGGAACAGAAAGGAAAGGAATTTTCGATTCAAAACACAGGCTTTAAACCTTGAAACGACGAAAAAAAACTTTTTCGTGGAATAGAATGGAAGGGAATAGAATTTTCGATTTAAAACACAGGCTTCAAACCTTGAAACGACGAAAAAAAACTTTTCAGTGAAATGGAATGGAATGGAATGTTCGATTCAAAACACAGGCTTTAAATCTTGAAACGTCGAAAAAAAACTTTTTCTTCGAATGAAATGAAATGGAATAGAATTTTCGATTCAAAACACAGGCTTCAAACCTTGAAACGACGAAAAAAAACTTTTTCGTGGAATGAAATGGAATTTTCAGTTCAAAACACAGGCTCCAAACCTTGAAACGACGAAGAAAAACTTTTTCGTGGAATGGAATTGAATGGAATTTTCGATTTAAAATACAACCTTTAAATTTTGAAACGACGAAAAAAACTTTTTTGTGGAATGGATTGGAATGAAATGGTATTTTTTATTCAAAACACAGGCTTCAAATCTTGAAACGACGAAAAAAAACTTTTCCGTGGAATGGAATGGAATGGATTTTTCGATTTAAAACACAGGCTTCAAATTTTGAAACGACGAAAAAAACTTTTTTGTAGAATGGATTGGAATGGAATGGAATTTTTTATTTAAAAAACAGGCTTCAAACTTCGAAACGACCAAAAAAAACTTTTTCGTGGAATGGAATGGAATTTTTGCTTCAAAACACAGGCTTCAAACCTTGAAACGGCGAAGGAAAACTTTTTCGTGGAATGGAATGGAATTTTCGATTTAAATAACAGGCTTTAAGTTTTGAAACGACGAAAAAAACTTTTTCGTGGAATGGATTGGAATGGAATGGAGTTGAAAGACGAAAAAAATGTTGCGGCAAACCTGAGACTCTAATCTATCCAGTTCGCTTTTATTTTCTCTCTCCATAATTCGTCGAAATGAGTCGGGCTCATTCCCGGTCGAAAATCCTCGATTTCACTCGATTTTCGAGTATTTACTTTTTCTTCGATCTCGGCACGTTCGCGGCTGTATTTTCGTGTATACGTTATATATATATATCTATCTACATGTATATACGCTGTCGACGGGAACTGGATCCTCGTCTATACTTTTCCATTACATGAGTTTAGTTGCTCACGAATTATCGGAGATTGCGCATCGATAGCAAAATCATTGTCACCTTTCTGAAATTACAGTCCACAAAATCAATCGAATTGTTATATTATTCTTTAAAAGTGCGTTAAACTGGTCTCAGTTTCTTTACCTCTCACTTATTACGTTAAGGCAAATTTTACACGACCCGATCGCGTCTTTCTCGAAACATTTTGGTCCTTCGAGCCGGATCGTAAAATTTGTCACCTCAGTCGTAGAGAAATTTCGAGATTATCATTGGACTTAATCGCTGAGTCATTATCGCGATTTTGCAAATTTCAATTGAACCCCACTTTGTAACGCTCTCGTGCGGTGAGCAAATTTGTGAGAGTGGATGTGCGCGTGGCTTGAGGATATTTTATCTTAACGGACCATGGCTGACAACCTCGAAACTCTGCTATCAAAGCAGTCCGAATTACTTGGCTTCATTAACCGTGCGTTGTTGAATCTCGAGGAGCTCAAAAAAAAGCGGACTCCTGCGCATGGAAATATGCGAGTCGAGGCTCTCGATTTGAACTGGAAAAAATTTCAATCGAATCATGATCGTCTAAATACGCTCAAAGGCGAGGAAAGGGCAAAGTTGGACTATTTTACCACCGAAGTCTACTTTCAATGCCAGGAGACCTACTTCGACAATCGAGTGGAAATGATCGAGCCCATCGCGAGCTGGACCCCGGCAAAGTCGGCTCCCACGGTTGACCCTGCACGACAAGCGCCCACGTCTCACCAACTCCCGCGAATAGACCTCCCTAAGTTCTCTGGATCACCAAGTGAGTGGTCCGAATTTTGTGATTTGTTTACATCAATGGTCGGCAGCAACGGTGAGTTATCAAATGTAGAAAAACTCCAGTACCTAAAGATGAGTCTCACTGGCGAGGCCTCGCTTCTACTGCGAAACGTTTCAGTGACGAGTGACAACTTCGCGCGCGCGTGGGACACTCTTGTCAAGCGTTACGAGAACAAACGAATTCTCATAGATTCACACCTCGCCTCGCTATTCTCATCGCGTCGTGCAATAACCGAATCCTCCGCCGCGCTAACCAATCTACTTAATGAAACCGAGGATGCTCGCGGTGCTCTCGCGTCTCTTTGCGAACCCGCGGATTCGTGGGAGCATTCTCTCGTGTATATCACCGCGCGGAAACTCGATTCGGAATCGTTTAAAGATTGGGAGTTGAAAATCGGAGCAGAAACCGAACCCCCAACGTTCGATCAATTAAAAAGGTTCCTCGTTAGTCGGATTCGCGCTCTCGCGGCTATTGAACAACGTGCTGGCTCCCAAACGTCAAAACTAACCGCATGCACAAAAGGATTGGCATCCGGGGCCAAAGTTCATCAAACGAACGTTGATATTGCACGCGGCTCATTATATTGCCTCGTGTCCGAACTATCGTGCGAAAACAAACGAACAACGGCGTGCGCTTATCACTGAAAAAAATCTGTGCTTTAATTGTCTAGGCGCACATCTTGTTAAAAACTGTAAATCAATGAAACGTTGTCAAATATGCTCGGGTCACCTCATACTACGGTCCATCGGGACGCTAATACTGTTGCAAGTGCGTCGGTCGCAACGTCGGTCGAGAATCATCCCACGTTGACCTCTCTGGAAAATTCTCAACCAGGGCCCTCAAGCGTGCCACCTGACAACCCTCAACTCGAAAAGTCGATCTCAAGCAACATTGCGTTATTTCCGCAAATTAAAAACACGCCCGTACTTCTCGCGACCGCGCTCGTCAAGGTCACGTCGGCTTTCGGGGTGCAATACGAAGTGCGCGCTCTTTTGGATCAAGGTTCAGAAGTTTCATTTGTCTCCGAATCCCTAGCTAACCGCGTGAATTACCCTCGCGAACGCGTACTGCTCCCAATCAACGGCATCGGGGGACAACGCTCTACAGTTTGTCGCGGCCGCGTAACTCTAACCGTCGCGTCGCAAATCGATACGAACTTTTCTCTCACGGTAAACGCGTACATCCTCACTAAGCTCACGTCGTACGTCCCACCTACGCAAGTGCAATCCTCGTCGTGGTCTCATCTAAAGGGACTCTCTCTTGCGGACCCACGATTCACGGACGCGATGCCAATCGACCTCGTTCTCGGCGCGGAGGTGTACGGCACGATAATTGAGGACGGCATTAAGAGAGGCGACCCTGACAGCCCAGTGGGCCAAAAAACAGCATTCGGATGGATATTGTCAGGATCGGTTGCGTCTCGCGGAGACAACCATCACGTGGTCGCGAACAGGTTTCAATGTTCCGTCGATCACGACCTCTTGGAACTTCTCCAACGCTTCTGGCTGCAAGAAGAGACTCAATCTTCCCGGAAGACACTCCCCTCGGAGGAAGACGCCCAATGCGAACGACACCTCGCGGAAACGCATTCGCGCACTCCGGAAAGGAGATACGTAGTGCGGCTGCCAATCAAACGTTGTCCAGGCGACCTCGGGGATTCCTGGAACCCCGCTCAACTTGCGCTCTCGCGTCAAGAGAGAAAATTCACTGGAAACCCGAAGCTCAAGGACGCTTACTCGACGTTTCTCGCGGAGTACGAAAACCTCGGACATATGCAGCGAATCTCACCAATTCCTCTTCAACCGCGTCGCGTATTTTATTTGCCGCATCATGCCGTCTTGCGCGAAAGCAGCACCACGACAAAGGTGCGCGTCGTGTTTAATGGTTCGTCTCGAACGGATCGCGGGATCTCGGTCAACGACTTACAATACGTCGGGCTAAAACTGCAACTCGACTTCGCGGACGTAATCACGCAATGGCGCATGTACGGTTATGTCTTCATCGCGGACATAAAGAAAATGTATCGCCAAATCCGCGTTCATTATGAAGACTGGGTTCTGCAACGCATCTTGTGGAGAACTGAGCCTGGACATCCACTCGCAGCTTATCATTTGTGCACGGTAACGTACGGACTAACGAGCGCTCCATTTCTCGCGCTCCGCACTCTGCGACAACTCGCTATCGACGAAAACCATCGGTTCCCTCTCGCTGCCGAGATCATTCAGCGCGAAATTTATGTAGATGATGTGCTCTCCGGAGCCCACACAATTTCGGAAGCGAGGGAAAAGATACGACAAATAAATCACTGTCTCAAGGCGGGCGGGTTTGTCCTTCAAAAATGGGCGTCTAATGACGACGATTTGCTCTTGGAAATCTCCTCGGAACAGCAGGAAAAGTCGCCCCTCGTATAAATCGAGGACGATTCTCCACTCCGAACTCTCGGGATCTTGTGGCAGCCGCGATCAGACTCGTTTCGCTTCTCATCACCGGTCTTTTCCGGACCCTCTCACCTAACCAAACGCGCTGTGCTTTCCAAAATCGCCCAACTTTTTGACCCCCTCGGCTGGATAGCACCATCCGTGGAAAAATCTTTATGCAACAGCTTTGGAAATCCGCGCTCGAATGGGATCACACAATCACTGGAAAACTTGCAACGGACTGAAAAGGTACGAGGACAGCCTCCACGATCTGGCAACGATTTCTCTGCCCCGCTGGTTCGGTCCTCGAGGGAACGGTTCAGTCATCGAGATCCATGGGTTCTCAGACGCCTCTCGAGCAGCTCTCGGCGCAGTCATTTACCTACGTATCGTGTCCGAATTTGACGACGTTAGAGTTTCTCTCGTGATGGCAAAAACGAAAGTTGCACCGATTAAAAAACTGACGATTCCGCGGCTTGAACTCTCAGCTGCCGTTCTGCTTACTCGCCAAATCGCTCGCGTGCGAAAAGTGCTCAATCTCGCTGACGCGCCAGCGCATTTGTGGACCGATTCCACGGTCACGCTCACGTACATTCACGGGGACGTCCACCGGTGGGCCGAATTCGTACAGAATCGAGTCACCGCTATCAAGGAGCTCGAGAACTCGCGGTGGCGACACGTTCCAGGTTGTCAAAACCCAGCTGACTTCGCCTCACGAGGGATCTCTCCTCGGCAGCTCGCAGCGGAGAAGCTCTGGTGGACAGGCCCCGCGTGGCTCTCGAAACCGTCTCCTGCGTGGCCATCAACTACACCTCCACTCGACCCAGACGTTACTTTCGAAATCCGTAAAACGCACGTGAATCTTGCCACCCATAGTACGGAGATCGACATTTGGAATATTATTGACAGATTCTCGTCTTTTGTTCAACTTTTACGCGTGACTGCTTGGTGCTTTCGCGCTTCTCAACGCTTTCGCAGACGCGAAAATTCAACGAGTCGTGACAATCCGCTCCATCCTGCCGAGCTTGATAGAGCCCGTCTCTTTTGGGTCAAACTGACTCAACAGGCTTATTTCGATACGGAAATTCGGCTAATACGGAAGAATTCGCAACTCCCGCGGTCCAGCTCCCTCGTTCGCCTCGTACCGTTCATCGATGAGGCCGGCCTAGTCCGAGTTGGCGGGCGGATGCAGCATTCTCCCTATACTTACGACGAAAAACACCCGTTGATCCTTCCCCGGGACTCAACACTGACCAAGCTTGTCATCGACCAAGCGCATCGGTCGACTCTTCATGGCGGACCCCAACTCACGCTCTCGACTCTTCGCCGTCGCACGGTGGGGAATTTTCACGAAAACGTGGCCATAAGTCGAAAGACAAATTTTCCCATCCAGGTATAATGACCCGAGGGATTGGTTAAGAACTAAATTCTGCACAAGATGCTCGCTGTCCCATATTTTTATTCCTCATAGTCCTTGAGATATTTCAGTTCAAAGTTGACCCTCGTCGGAGACGGTTGCGTGCGTCAAAATCGCTCTCTCATTGAATATAACTTTGAAAGGATATAACTCAAAAGTGTGAAGTGATAGTTAATTTTTTAAAAATGGATACTGTTCCTCAAGGTTTGTAGAAATTTTTGCTTATTTTACAATTGAAAAAAAAATATTTGTTGTCCATGTTTATCAAGAGTCGCGGCAGCGACTCGACGCCAAGTATTAAAAAAACTGAGAGTCTCAGTCGAGATTGCCGCGCACTCTTATATACGCGAATATGCCTCGGCCCACGCCCTTTTTACATTTCAATTCGATATTACTAAAAAACACGACAACTTTTTCAACATTTACGAACTATGGTCATCTGAACAAAAAATTAGCTTTCCATTGATACCATTTTTATTTTTTTCCGCCCACGTGATACTGAGATATCATAATATTGGGCGAATTATTCCGAATATTTATCATCGCGAAAATGTTCAAGTCACGTCTCTATAGATATAGAGCCCGTGTATAAGCGGTGTAATACGATTTTATAGAGAGGGGCTTGTATTATGTGTTAGTGGGAATATGAGTGTGTGCGGTAGACACAGCGCGCGCCGCTCTCTTTCGCCTTACTATGCATAAGCGCTCTTATGTGCATTATCGATACATTTATCTATACATATAACAGCATATGTACAAATATGTATGCAGCTTTATATATACAGATATATACAGGTATATACGGGTATATTCAGGTATATATAGGTATTTACTGGTATATTCAGGTATATACGCGTATATTCAGGTATATACAGGTACATACGCTCTCTTTTTCTCTCTATTAAAAATGAAAATTACAAATAAAAATTGAAATTGAAATTGAAAATTGAAATTGAAAATTGAAATTGAAAATTGAAATTGAAAATTGAAATTGAAAATTGAAATTGAAAATTGAAATTGAAAATTGAAATTGAAAATTGAAATTGAAAATTGAAATTGAAAATTGAAATTGAAAATTGAAATTGAAAATTGAAATTGAAAATTGAAATTGAAAATTGAAATTGAAAATTGAAATTGAAAATTGAAATTGAAAATTGAAATTGAAAATTGAAATTGAAAATTGAAATTGAAAATTGAAATTGAAAATTGAAATTGAAAATTGAAATTGAAAATTGAAATTGAAAATTGAAATTGAAAATTGAAATTGAAAATTGGAATTGAAAATTGAAATTGAAAATTGAAATTGAAAATTGAAATTGAAAATTGAAATTGAAAATTGAAATTGAAAATTGAAATTGAAAATTGAAATTGAAAATTGAAATTGAAAATTGAAATTGAAAATTGAAATTGAAAATTGAAATTGAAAATTGAAATTGAAAATTGAAATTGAAAATTGAAATTGAAAATTGAAATTGAAAATTGAAATTGAAAATTGAAATTGAAAATTGAAATTGAAAATTGAAATTGAAAATTGAAATTGAAAATTGAAATTGAAAATTGAAATTGAAAATTGAAATTGAAAATTGAAATTGAAATTGAAATTGAAAATTGAAATTGAAAATTGAAATTGAAAATTGAAATTGAAAATTGAAATTGAAAATTGAAATTGAAAATTGAAATTGAAAATTGAAATTGAAAATTGAAATTGAAAATTGAAATTGAAAATTGAAATTGAAAATTGAAATTGAAAATTGAAATTGAAAATTGAAATTGAAAATTGAAATTGAGAATTAAAATTGAAAATTGAAATTGAAAATTGAAATTGAAAATTGAAATTGAAAATTGAAATTGAAAATTGAAATTGAAAATTGAAATTGAAAATTGAAATTGAAAATTGAAATTGAAAATTGAAATTGAAAATTGAAATTGAAAATTGAAATTGAAAATTGAAATTGAAAATTGAAATTGAAAATTGAAATTGAAAATTGAAATTGAAAATTGAAAATTGAAATTGAAAATTGAAATTGAAAATTGAAATTGAAAATTGAAATTGAAAATTGAAATTGAAAATTGAAATTGAAAATTGAAATTGAAAATTGAAATTGAGAATTGAAATTGAAAATTGAAATTGAAAATTGAAATTGAAAATTGAAATTGAAAATTGAAATTGAAAATTGAAATTGAAAATTGAAATTGAAAATTGGAATTGAAAATTGAAATTGAAAATTGAAATTGAAAATTGAAATTGAAAATTGAAATTGAAAATTGAAATTGAAAATTGAAATTGAAAATTGAAATTGAAAATTGAAATTGAAAATTGAAATTGAAAATTGAAATTGAAAATTGAAATTGAAAATTGAAATTGAAAATTGAAATTGAAAATTGAAATTGAAAATTGAAATTGAAAATTGAAATTGAAAATTGAAATTGAAAATTGAAATTGAAAATTGAAATTGAAAATTGAAATTGAAAATTGAAATTGAAAATTGAAACTAAAAATTGAAATTGAAAATTGAAATTAGAAATTGAAATTGAAAATTGAAGGTTGGTGTTAGCATTTTCTATACTATATATGAAGCATATCTATGAATATATCTATGATATACATATAAGATATACATTAGGGTGGTCATTCGAGATTCAAATTTTCTTTATTTTTATATATATGTATTTATAAGATGTATATAGCTCTATATAAAGGATTGTCTATATATTAAGTATATTTATGAATATATCGCACAGATATCATTTATCTATACATATAAAGCATATATATGAATTTATAGCTTTATATATTATACTATACACTAGGGTGGTGTCTATTCGAGATTTTTTTCTTTAAATATTTTTATATACGTATATTTATATTATGATGTATATTAGGGTGGTCATAATTCGAGATTCGAATGTTGTTTTATATACGTTCTTTATATTTATATACGATGTATATTAGGTCGACTCGTTATTTTCTCATGGTCAATTTATATTACGCTGGTCATTTATTTGATGTATATTGGGGTGGCCGCTATTTAAGGTCTCAATTTATATTATGGTGGTCATTATTCGATATTCGATGTCTTGAATTATTTATATATGAGGCAATCCACGCCATTTCGAACGGTCCAAAAGTTGTCCACTCTCAAAAAAATAGGAATTTTGTCAAATTGTCTAATTATATGAAAAAAACATGGTTATTTTTTTCAAAATGTTTAGATAAAAGAATATCTACAATGATAATATTAATGTTTTGGAGCTTATTGGAGCATTTTTTTAAAAAAACAAAAAAAAATGTTATTAATAAAGCAAGGCATAGCGTTGGAACATCTACCCGAGCCATTCTGAAAAATATAGATGTTACTGTACACACTTCAAAGTATTTTCTGGAATTTTTTAAGAAAAATCGAAAATGACATACCAACTGAACAAAAAATATTTTCGTATAGTTTTGGGGAAAATGAACATTTTTTGAACTCGAAAAATTCAAAACAAAATTTTTTCACAAAGTTTATGCAAAACTGAAACTCTTTTGCCTTAAAAGTTTTTCTGTTAAATCAAATGCTCACGAGATGTAACGGGATTTGAAAATTGTGAAATTTTGAAAAACTCGATTTTGAAAATTTTTAAAAGATGTATATAGCTCTATATATAAGATTATCTATATACATATAAAGCATATTTATGAATATATAGTTAATAAGTCAAAATCGAACTTTAATTTCAGTCCAAACCAAAATTTAACTTTAATTTTAGGCTAAACCAAAATCTAACTTTAATTTTAGACCCTACCAAAATCAAACTTAAATTTTGAGCTAAATTTTTCAACACTATAAACAAGATCGGAATGAAGATTTGCGTGAGCTGAGCCGTTTCGGAGTTATCAAGCCTGAACCATTGAAACGTTTATAATAACGATGTTATTTACTTATAAACACGTCAAAGTAGACTCATATCACTTATATACCGCATAATATCAACTTTGAAACAAATATTTACAGATTTTCAATGCAATGTTGATGAAAAAAACGGGTAAATTACAAAACATGATGATATTTCATTATTAATTTTATTTTTTATAAATCAACAATTTATTTCGAAATTTTATAAATTTGTTGAGTCTTTTCAGAATAAGTTCTTTAAGTATTTATAAGTTTTATCAAGAGTCGCGGCAGCGACTCGACGCCAAGTATTAAAAAAACTGAGAGTCTCAGTCGAGATTGCCGCGCACTCTTATATACGCGAATATGCCTCAATCCACGCCGCTTTTACACTTCAATTCGATATTACTAAAAAACGAGACAACTTTTTTAACATTTACGAATATCCTATTCTTAAAAAAAAATTAGCTTTCCATTGATACCATTATTTTTTTTTGCGCCCACGCGATGCTGAAATATCATAATATTGGGCAAATTATTCCGAATATTTATCATCGCGAAAATGTTCACGTCACGTCGCTATAGATATAGAGCCCGTGTATAAGCGGTGTAATACGATTTTACAAAGAAGGGCTTGCATATGTGTTAGTATGAATATGAGTGTGTGCGGTAGACACGGCGCGCGCCGCTGTCTTTCGCCTCACTATGCATAAGCGCTCTTGTATGCATTATTAATGCATTTATCTGTACACATAACAGCATATGTACGAATATGTATGCAGCTTTATATATACTGGTATATACAGGTATATACAGGTATATACTGGTATATGCAGGTATATATAGGTACATACAAGTATATACAGGTATATACAGATATATACTGGTATATACAGGTACATACAGATATATACTGGTATATACAGGTATATACAGACATATACAAGTATATACTGGTATATACAAGTATATACAGGTATATACAAGTATATCAAGAGTCGCGGCAGCGACTCGACGCCAAGTATTAAAAAAACTGAGAGTCTCAGTCGAGATGCCGCGCCCTCTTATATACGCAAATATGCCTCAATCCACGCCGCTTTTACATTTCAATTCGATATTACTAAAAAACGAGACAACTTTTTTAACATTTGACGATTATTTTTTTCTTAAAAAAAAATTAGCTTTCCATTGATACCATTATTATTTTTTCCGCCTACGCGATGCCGAGATATCATAATATTGGGCGAATTATTCCGAATATTTATCATCAGAAAAATTCTCCAACCGGTCACGTCTATATAGGTATACAAGCCCGTGTATAAGCGATGTAATACGATTTTACAGAGAAGGGCTTGCATTAGTGTGGAAAAATATGAGTGTGTGCGAGAACACGGCGTATCCCCACCCTGCCAACCGTAGTCTCGGGCTCATACACAGGCTTGCATGAATATTCTATCTCTCTATATAAAAACGAGTATATGTGTGTATGTGCGAGTGTGTCGAGTATTTTTTTATATATACGATGTATATTAGGGTGGTCGTTACTTCAGGTATCAACTTACATTTGGGTGGTCATTCGAGATTTGATGCTTTAAATATTCTATCCCTATATATAAAAGAGTGCAGGCGTGTGTGAGCGAGTATTTTTTTATATATATGTACGATGTATATTAAGGTGGTCGTTATTTCAGGTATCAACTCACATTTGGGTGGTCATTCGAGATTCAAATTTTCTTTATTATTTACATATATATGTTTTTTAATGGCACATTAGAGTGGTCGTTATTTCAGGTCTCTATCAATATTAGGGTGGTCCTCCGAGATTCAATGCTTTATATATTTATATACATATTTATTGAGTTATACATTAGGGTGGTCAGTTATTCAGGCCTGAATTTATATTAGAGTGGTCATTCTAGATTCGAATTTTCTTAATCATTTATATATATGTATTTATAAGATGTATATTAGAGTGGTCGTTGTTTCAGGTCTCAATTAATATAAGGATGGTCCTTTGAGATTTAATTTCTTTAAATATAGTATTATCTACACGTATGCAGCATATCTATGTATATATAGCATTATATACAGGATTTTCTATATATATATAGATCACCTATGTACATATATACATATCCTTATCTATATGTATAACATATCCATGAATATATAGCATTATACATAGCTAATAAGTCAAAATGAAACTTGAATTTTAGGCTAACCCAAAACCTAACTAATATTTTAAGCTAAATCAAAATCTAAATTTAATTTTAGGCCTAACCAAAATCTAACTGAAATTTTAGGTTAAACCGAAATCCAACTTTAATTTGACGCTCAACCAAAATCTAACTTCAATTTTAGGCTAAACCAAAATCTATCTTAAATTTTAAGCTAAACTAAAATCTAACTCAAATTTTAGGCTTAATCAAAATCGAACTCAAATTTTAAGCTATAGTAAAATATAACTTAAATTTTAGGTTAAACCGAAATCCAATTTTAATTTGACGCTAAACCAAACCGAACTTAAATTTTAGGCTAAACCACAATCCAACTTAAATTTAAAGCTAAACCAAAATCTAACTTAAATTTTAGGCTAAATCAAAATCTAACTTAAATTTTAAGCTAAATCAAAATCTAACTTAAATTTTAGGCTAAATCAAAATCGAACTCAAATTTTAAGCTAAACCAAAAACTAAGTTAAATTTTAGGTTAAACCGAGATCCAACTTTAATTTGATGCTTAACCCAAATCTAACGTAAATTTTAGGCTAAACCAAAATCTTACTTAAATTTTAAGCTAAACCAAAATCTAACTTCAATTTTAAGCTAAACCAAAATCTAACTTTAATCTTGGGTTAAACTGAAATCCAACTTTAAGTTGACGCTAAACCAAAATCTAACTTAAATTTTAGCCTAAACCAAAATCTACCTTAAATTTAAAGCTAATCTAAAATCTAACTTAAATTTTAGGCTAAATCAACATCGAACTCAAATTTTAAGCTAAATCAAAATCTAACTTTAATTTTGGGTTTGACCGAAATCCAACTTTAATTTGACGCTAAATCAAAATCTGACTTCAATTTTAGGCCAAACCAAAATCTAACTCAAATTTTATGCTTCATATTCATAGATAAGTATTAGCCTGGTCGTTAAAAATTGAATTTTTTGCGACGGCCCCTAAAAAGCTTCCGCTAAATGAAAAAACGCGAGGTACTTTTTTTTTAAATTAAAAATAACACGTGCCGCAAGACGATCTAAGTTGTTTTTCATTGAAGAACAATTTTTTTATAAACGGCTAGACTGATTTAAATGAAATTCGGACACGTTACAAAGGTATGAAAAGGCTACTTACAGAAAAAATAACGGCTCATAATCCTCATAATAACTAATGAAAACTGCAATCAGTAATTATTATTTTTCTCCAGGATAACGTTCTGGCACAATTATGAAAATATTTTTTTTTCTGTGTTTTACTATTCCATATAATGTCCCCAAATTTCAAATTCATCGAAGAGGTACTTCATATTAAAGAAAAATAGAAACCCATTTTTCAATTAAAATTTTTTTTTTTAATATGAAGTACCTCTCCGATCAATTTGAAATTTGGAGATATTATCTGGGATAGTGAACCACAATAAAAAAATTGTTTTCCTAATTGTGTCAAAAAACACGACAAAAAATCTATATTATCTATATCTATCTATATCTTCTGTCTATCTCCTATCTGTATCTTCTCTATCTATTTATATCTACTTATCTATATCTATATAAAATCTTTTTTTACGACAAAAAATCTATATTTCTGTGGAGTTTGATCTAGTTCTGACCAATAGATTTTATAAATAGGTTTCATGCACATGGGTGTATAATGGGTGTATACTAGAGTGGTCCTTATTTAGGCCATGTTGTTTTTTATTTTGACAATAGTGCTAAATCAGTTTTAAATAAACAAATAAAAATGCATAACAAATTTCAGCTCGATATCTCAATTTTAACCTGGCTCCCACGGCAGTCGAAGTTTTAAAGGAGAAATACGTGTATTTTATACGGTCAATGATTTTTACATTTTTTCAACTTAGTTAATATAATATCGTCAAAAGAAAAAACAACATAGCCTAAATAAGGACCACCCTAGTGTATACACAACAAGCCATGCATTTTCATTTTTTGTTCTTCTGTATATTGGACGATTTCAACACTAATTTATATAAAATTCATGTAAATAAATTGAATCAGGAAAGATACTTCGAAAGAACTTTCAAAAAGAAGTGAAATCAATCACAAAATACTTCTGAGAAGTAAAAAAAGGACGCCAAGTATTAAATCCCAAAAATTCGAATTCAAAAAAAATCCCAAAAATTCGAATTTAAAAAAAAATCCCAAAAATTTAAAATTTAAAGGAAATCCTAAAAATTTGAAATCTGAAATTAAAAAAAAAAACACAAATCACACAAGCCAAGCCAAAAATTTTGCTCACGTAAATTATTAAAAATCAAGCCAAACTAGAAAACTTGGCGTGCAGGGTTAAAAACCAATACGCTCGGCGAGGGAAAACGGAGTCCAGTCGCCCTTACCGTTTAACGAAGGAGTGAATGAACGAGAAAATAAAAAAGAAAACAATTCATCAAGTGCACTAGTAAGCAACCATGAGAAAAAACACAAGAGGTAACGGCCGAGTAAGCTAGTGAATAACTCTGAGAAAAGTTCACTGAGAAAAATCTTGTACAAGGTTTATATTTAACCGAATTTCTGGAATAGTTGATAATCTTTTATTGACCTTTTGTTATGTCCGAATTTGATAAATCATAGCAGCATCACTGCACATAATGGTTGCAATAATCATACATATCGTTGCTACTTCTTTGTCATAAATTTTCTTGGTGTAATATATGTAACGTTATTATATTTTCCTAACGATTTATTTTTTATTTTCCTCTCTTAACGGCCAATCGTTTAAATATCGAATACTCATCTTAACGATTGAACGTCGATGACATCCGCGACGTCCGCAGAAATGCGACCTGGCCTGGATTTGCGATGATTTTCGTGGATGCACGTGACGATTGAGCGAGTGTATTAGAATATTCAAGATTCTAATTGACCATATAAAGAGCGATGCTTTAATTACGGTTAAATTCAAAAAACGCATAACGATCACTGTACATAATGCGTCAGTAATCGTGAGCAAACTGCAGTAGACGATCAGATAACTTAACGCGACGGGACCGGAAACGTTCGCATAACTTAACTTTCCCCTCATTCTCCCACTCACGTGTCTAAGCGCATGCACACTGCGCATATTGGCAATACGCATGCTCATAGATGTTTCGCCGTCGGTCGAAGGTTTGAATTGAGGAGAAACGGTCATAGGGGGAGTAACGATATGCAAATGTGTTCCCATGGTAATGAGTTGAGTTATGGGAGCGTTCAAGTTATCTGATCGTCTACTGTACTTGACAGTAAAATACACACGTGATAATAATCTGTGTTAACACTATATGAGTAGGTATAATAATTTTCTACCTTATCTCGTGGAAATCCTACGGCACCTTCCGGGCTTATTTTTCTTAACCCTGCACGCCAAGTTTTCTAGTTTGGCTTGATTTTTAATAATTTACGTACGCAAAATTTTTGGCTTGGCTTGTGTGATTTGTGTTTTTTTTTTAATTTCAGATTTCAAATTTTTAGGATTTCCTTTAAATTTTAAATTTTTGGGATTTTTTTAATGTAACGATAGTTTCAAAAAGGGCCTTCGTTCGGAAATGAATTTTGACTTTCCGCATGCTTTTAGTACAGAATTCCAAGCAATTCCAATTTCGTTTTTTTTTTAAATTGTAGCTTAGAATCTAAGCTTTTAAATGGCGTATCTCACAGAGTGCGCAAGCATGCGACGGGTGCTCTAGAGCATTTTTTGTGAGCGTGTGCGTGTTCCGAGAAGAAGCGACGCGACGCGACGCGACGCGCTGGCTCTCTGCGTGCCATGTACATGCTTGGGTCAAGAGAGTGGGGCGCGGCGCGCGGGGCAGGTGGCTTGTTTACCCGGAGTAGCCTTACAATGAATGTGCGGACTCGATCGCTTTATTACTCGTAACAATAGATTCGAAACGGTAATATATTTTTCATGAAAATTCTGATACCTGGTTGAGCGTGCGTACCAGTGTTCGGCAGTATCGATTATTTCGTCAACGTTATTGATTATATTAATAATTTTTTGGAAAATTAATAACTTGTTAAAAACAATTGATTTTTTATGAAAATTTGTAAGTGGCGAAATAATATTAGTTTTTTATCTAAAAAAAATAGTAAGAAAATAGTAAGAATAATAAGAATAGCAAGAACAATAGAAAGAAAATATTTCTAATTTTTCCAAACAATTAGTAATTAGTGAAAAAATATTACCAAGTTTCTTTCTAAATATAGTAATTGGCGAAGAAAGTATTGCGTATATTTACGTACTTCTGTGTACGGATTAAGTCACGGTTATAATCTCGAACAACTCTATTAAAAAAGTTGTTTTATTAACGCCAGTTCCCTATGACATTTATAATTTACGAAATATTATTGTTTCTTTGTAGGTTCTGGAACTCCCCACATCAAATTCAAACGGAGGGAGATCTTTTCAATTATGGAGAAGCACTTGGCCGCGAATTTCGAGGAACAGGTAGACCATCTGGTACAAGAGTTATCCAAGAAAAGTAATTGTGCCATTGCAATTCACCAGGAAACGAAGAAAAATTTGGCAAAGTTATTTTTCACAATGCGCGAAAAATGGCAAAAATCAGGTAGAAAAAAGACAAATTTTCTTGATAAGAATCAGGATTGGTTAGAGATGGATGTAGCCTTTTCTGCTGATTCAAAACTGGCTCAAGCCAGCAAACATGGTCGTCCTTTTTTGGACTTTGCTGCATCAAGTGAGCGATCAAAACGACGAAAAACGAAAGAACTTCGTGACAGTCATAGCTCAGAGGAGTTGTGCTATGCCGCGCAAATGAGCCTACGCACTTCCGGAGACTTAGAGTCATCGAAAATGATCAGAGACGTTACAACACCCACATCCACAGCTCCACATGCATCATCAAGAACAGAACATACTTCGCTATCAATAGATGAAGCTCTTTCGGTTATCGTCGAAGCCAAACTCACCAGACATCAGTATAATGTTATAAGAAACTCGATGAAAGATCATAACTGTCATTTATACCCAAGTTACGAAGCAATCAGAGAAGCCAAAGCATTATGTTACCCACCACGATCAAGTATATCTATTACTGAAAATTGTGCTGATATTAAGTTGCAAGACTTGCTGGATCATACATGCAAGCGTATTCTTCTTAGTCAGAGAAAAGTTCTGGAATCAGTGCATATGCCTAGCTCGGTAAATGCGAACTTAATCTGTAAATGGGGGTGTGACGAAGTTCCGGCCAAAGCTTATACAAACAGAAATTTCAAGACGACAGTAATTCGGACGCAAATATATTCTTGACATCCCTTGTGCCGTTACAACTGACATTTTTCGACAGTGAATCTATCGACTCCGATAATAAGATTTTGTGGAAAAATCCGAGACCATCATCTCCTCGCTTTTGCCAGCCTATAAAAATGCAATTCCTGCACGAAAATACAGAATCTACGAAGGGTGAAATAGAGTATATTGAGAAACAAATATCATCCTTGGAACCATTGAAAATTGGTATTTATGACAGAGACGTAACTATCAATTATGAAATGCTGTTGACGATGATTGATGGAAAAGTCTGCAATGCTGCTACATCTACAAGTTCTGCACAGAGATGCTATTTGTGTGGATGTACGTCAAAAGAATGCAACAATCTCGAAAAAATCCGGACAAAAGAGGTGAATGAAGAAAACTTGAAATTCGGAATGTCTACGTTACATGCATGGATAAGATTCTTTGAGTGCATTTTACATCTATCTTACAAACTCGATGTGAAGAAATGGCAGGCACGATCCGAAGATGACAAAAAGCTGGTTAATGATCGAAAGGCGGTGGTTCAAAAATCTTTCAAGTCAGAGATGGGGTTGATAGTGGATCATCCAAAACCTGGGTATGGAGGCACCAATGATGGAAATACTGCACGGTGTTTTTTTGAAAACTACGAATTAACATCTATGATAACTGGCGTAAAAGAAGAACTTATAAAACGTTTTTACGTAATTCTACAAGTTATCTGCAGTGGGTACGATATCAACGTGAATAACTTCGAAGAATACGCGTTGGAAACTGCGAAGCAGTTCGCGAGCGAATATCCATGGTATTATATGCCAACAACTGTCCACAAAATATTGATCCATGGTCCTTTGATAATCGGTTCGGCTATTTTACCTATTGGACAATTATCAGAGGAGGCTCAAGAAGCTAGAAATAAGGATGTGAAGAAATTTCGAGACGGATTTTCGCGTAAATCATCGCGTGAGAATACCATGCAGGACATTTTGAATTGGCTGCTACTATCATCCGACCCCTTTATAACAAGCATGAGGAAACTACCTCAAAAGAAATCGAACCAGCTGTTGCCAGAGGCAATATCATTACTTGTGAGCCCCAGTATTGCGGACGCAAATCATTAAAAGGAATCAAAATCACGTAATTTATGTCATTTGTAATAATAAAGATTTTGTTTACCACATTTCATCGGCCATTTTGTTTTTATAAATTCTGTGATCAGATTCGTAATTAGCGATCCCGAAAACGTTGAAAAAGTACATTTGCAACCGATTTTTATATGAATTTTATGTTTTTATCAGCCATATTGGTCGCCATTTTGTTTGTATAAATTCTGATACCAGATTCGTAATCAGCGATCCCAAAAACGTTAGAAAAAAACGTTAGAAAAGTACATTTACAATCGATTTTTTTTACGAATTTTATGTTTTTATCAGCCATATTAAAGCCGCCATTTCGTTTTTATAAATTCTGATATCAGATTCGTAGCCAGCGATCCCGAAAACATTGGAAAAATACATTTTCAATTGAATTTTTTACGAGTTTCTCGTTTTCGTCAGCCATATTAAAGCCGCCATTTTGTTTTTATAAATTCTGAGATCAGATTCGTAATTGGCGATCCCGAAAACGTTGGAAATGTATATTTACAATCGATTTTTTTACGAATTTTATGTTTTTATCGGCCATATTGAAGCGGCCATTTTGTTTTTATAAATTCTAATATCAAATTCGTAATCAGCGACCTCAAAAACATTAGTACACCAAATTTGATAAAATTCCGGTAAAACCCTGACTTATGGCAACGTTTTTGTGAAAATTCCCCACTGTGCGTCGTGATTGGATCATCGGCGGACGGGTACCAATTCGCGCATTTATCCACCGTTGCGTGATTTGCGTTCGGCATCGCGCCTCTCTCGGACAACAAATCCTAGGACAGCTTCCCGCCTCTCGTTTTGCTTGCGTTCGGCCGTTTTTACACACCGGGGTAGATCTCGCGGGACCGGTCACTCTACGTACTTTTCGCTGAAGAGGGGCAAAGACGTACAAAGGATATATTGTCGTCTTCGTATGCTTTTCATCATCGGCAGTGCATTTGGAACTGGTCACTGACTACTCGACAACCGCTTTCCTCGCTGCACTTAAAAGGTTTTCCAGTCGTCGAGGGATCTGCGAGACAATTACGAGTGACTGCGGAACGAATTTCGTCGGAGCTGCTACCGAGCTCAAAATTCTGTTCCGCGCTTCATCCAAAGAATTTGCACACATTGCCAACGCTCTTGCCAACGATGGAACGATATGGAAATTTAACCCCCCGTCAGCGCCGGATTTCGGCGGCAAATGGGAAGCCGCGGTAAAATCAGTGAAATTTCACATCTAACGCGTCATCGGAGATACTGGTCTCACCTACGAGGAATATTCGACACTGCTCAGTCAAATTGAGGCAGTGCTAAATTCTCGCCCCCTTTGTGCGCTTTCGGACGACCCGTCGGACATCTCAGCGCTGACTCCGGGCCATTTTCTAATTGGCTCAGCGCTTAACACGATCCCGGAGCCAACTCTCATTGATTTGCCCAGCTCTCGATTGTCGCGTTGGCAGCTTCTCAGGCAAATGCTCGAATATTTCTGGCAGCGTTGGAGCACGGAGTACATTCAGCAGCTCCAAGCCTCCTCAAAGTGGCAACATCAATCTGAAAACGTAAAAATAGGGGCTCTCGTTCTCGTCAAGGACGAGCGATACCCCCCCTCCAAGTGGGCTCTCGCGCGGATCATTGACGTTCATCCCGGCAGCGACAATCTCGTACGCGTCGTCACCATACAAACTCAAAATTCCACGCTCAAAAGGCCGATTGTGAAATTGTGTGTCCTACCGGTATCAGCTTCGGAGAACCCTCCTGAACATGGACAATCGTAAACTATGTTGAAAAAAAAACTAAGGGCGAGCCAAGATTTTCTCCTTTTTGCGTCATCTAATTTGCAGATTTTGTCAAATGTTGACCTCATGCTATCGTTGACAATCTCAATTAATTAAGATTGTCAAGGCGATCGGAATGTTGCGGCAAACCTGAGACTCTAATCTATACATTTCGCTTTTATTTTCTCTCTCCATAATTCGTCGAAATGAGTCGGGCTCATTCCCGGTCGAAAATCCTCGATTTCACTCGATTTTCGAGTATTTACCTTTTCTTTGATCTCGGCACGTTCGCGGCTGTATTTTCGTGTATACGTTATATATATATATATCTATCTACATGTATATACGCTGTCGACGGGAACTGGATCCTCGTCTATACTTTTCCATTACATGAGTTTAGTTGCTCACGAATTATTGGAGATTGCGCATCGATAGCAAAATCATTGTCACCTTTCTGAAATTACAGTCCACAAAATAAATCGAATTGTTATATTATTCTTTAAAAGTGCGTTAAACTGGTCTCAGTTTCTTTACCTCTCACTTATTACGTTAAGGCAAATTTTACACGACCTGATCGCGTCTTTCTCGAGACAAAAACCCAGGCTTCAAATTTTGAAATGACGAAAAAAACTTTTTCGTACAATGGATTGGAATAGAATGGAATTTTTTATTTAAAAAACGGGTTTCAAACTTCGAAACGACCAAAAAAAACTTTTTCGTGGAATGGAATGGAATTTTTGGTTCCAAACACAGGCTTCAAACCTTGAAACGGCGAAGAAAAACTTTTTCGTTGAATGGAATGAAATTTTCAATTTAAAACACAGGCTTTAAGTTATGAAACGACGAAAAAAACTTTCGTGGAATGGATTGGAATGGAATGGCATTGTCGATTCAAAAAACAGACTTCAAATCTTAAAACGACGAAAAAAAACTTTTTTGTAGAATGGAACAGAATGGAATGAAATTTTCGATTCAAAACACAGGCTTTAAACCTTGAAACGACGAAAAAAAACTTTTTCGTGGAATAGAATGAAAGGGAATAGAATTTTCGATTTAAAACACAGGCTTCAAACCTTGAAACGACGAAAAAAAACTTTTCAGTGAAATGGAATGGAATGGAATGTTCGATTCAAAACACAGGCTTTAAATCTTGAAACGTCGAAAAAAAACTTTTTCTTCGAATGGAATGAAATGGAATAGAATTTTCGATTCAAAACACAGGCTTCAAACCTTGAAACGACGAAAAAAAACTTTTTCGTGGAAAGAAATGGAATTTTCAGTTCAAAACACAGGCTCCAAACCTTGAAACGACGAAGAAAAACTTTTTCGTGGAATGGAATTGAATGGAATTTTCGATTTAAAATACAACCTTTAAATTTTGAAACGACGAAAAAAACTTTTTTGTGGAATGGATGGGAATGAAATGGTATTTTTTATTCAAAACACAGGCTTCAAATCTTGAAACGACGAAAAAAAACTTTTCCGTGGAATGGAATGGAATGGATTTTTCGATTTAAAACGCAGGCTTCAAATTTTGAAACGACGAAAAAAACTTTTTTGTAGAATGGATTGAAATGGAATGGAATTTTTTATTTAAAAAACAGGCTTCAAACTTCGAAACGACCAAAAAAAACTTTTTCGTGGAATGGAATGGAATTTTTGGTTCCAAACACAGGCTTCAAACCTTGAAACGGCGAAGGAAAACTTTTTCGTGGAATGGAATGGAATTTTCGATTTAAATAACAGGCTTTAAGTTTTGAAACGACGAAAAAAACTTTTTCGTGGAATGGATTGGAATGGAATGGAATTTTCCATTCAAAAAACAGACTTTAAATCTTGAAACGACGAAAAAAAACTTTTTCGTGGAACGGAATGGAATGGAATTTTCGATTCAAAACACAGGCTTCAAACTTTGAAACGACGAAAAAAAACTTTTTCGTGGAATGGAATGGAATGGAATGGAATTTTCGATTCATAACACAGGCTTCAAATCTTAAACCGACGGAAAAAAACTTTTTCGTGGAATGGAATGGAGTGGAATGAAATTTCCGATTCAAAACACAGGCTTCAAAGCTTGAAACGACGAGAAATTCAAACTTGAAACGGCATGAAATCGAATGGAATGGAATTTTCGACTCCAAACACAGGTTTCAAAGCTTGAATCGACAAAAAATAACTTTTTCGTTGAATAGAATGGAATGGAATAGAATTTTCGATTCAAAACACAGGCTTCAATTTTCGAAACGACGAAAAAAAACTTTTTCGTGGAATGGAATGGAATTTCTGTTTCAAAACACAGGCTTCAAACCTTGAAACCTTGAAACAACCGACACTGATTTTATCTCGAAACTATGAATTTATGGATGAAAAAAATTGTTTAACTAAGAACAGACGGAATTCTAAATGTTCCGACGAGTTCTCCAGCGTGTTCTCTTCCTCGTGTACAACTGACATTGTTTTTACTTGGAAATTATGAATTTATTGAAAAAAAAAAATTTCGCCTGTTCTTGGCTAAACAATTTTTTTTATCGATAAATTCATAGTTTCCAGGTAAAAACCATGTCAGTTGTACATAAAGAAGAGAAACACACTAAAGGACCCGTCGAAATATCTAAAATTTCGTCTGTTCTTAGCTAAACAATTTTTTTAAATCGATAAACTTTTAGTTTCCAAGTAAAAACTGTGTCAGTTGTACATGAGGAAGAGAACACGCTGAAGAACTCATTGAAATATTTAGAATTTCGTCTGTTCTTAGCTCCAAGTCCGATCGAAAAATTCCGGTCGACAAATCCGCTAGGGTTCGAGGCTCGCATTTTTTCTCGGGTATGAATTTGAAAGTTGCCACTCGGCGATTTTTAAAGTCGGACATTACATATCCAAGCCTAATATTTAGAAATTTGTATTTCAATTTCTAAATATTTCAGCAATTAATAAATTTCAGACCATATTCAAGGTCGAAGCGCTGCAGCGCTGATGGGCAGCCGCTCGCGCGCGTGAGCGCGCGTCTCCATTCCCTAGTCCTACATTAAAAAAGTCATCCTGAAAATATCTCGCAAATTCGATAAAGTATTGTTGTCGTTTTATTCGTTCGCTGATTGGCTGCGGCATCAAGCTGAAGTTTGTGTTCGATGAACAACTTCATGCTTACCCTCGTGTGTACGATCTGTCACGTAATAAATACCCCACAAAAACACCAAAAATGGTGTACAAAAATTGGAGACAAGTACATTTCAAAAAGTATCTATGGTTTTACAAAAAGTTGGGAAATAAATAGATATTACTTGGAACACATATTGCCAAGAACCAGTAGTATAACATATATTTTAAAATTATATATATAATCCCTCACATAATACATTTAAATAAAAGGATAAACGGGTATGCCCCCACGGAAAAAATTTATATGCAAAAATATATATGAAATTATATTACAAAATATATTTCAAATATATGCAAAATATATTTTTTTATATTCGGTGTATATTTCAGTTATACATTGAATATACAACTTTTTGCCGCGATTTATATGCAAAGAATATATACCAGAATATATTTTTGTATATATGCCGTATATAAATTCTGAATGCAAGCCAGATATATTATGTATATAATTTATATATACGTATTATATATACTCGAATATATGTGTTATATACTTGTGTTTATATACTATAGTATATAAATTATATATGTATATACTAGCTGACTCGGTAAACGTTGTTCTGCTATATAAATTATTTATATGGGGCGTTCCACGCCAAATCGGACACCATTTAGCTTTTGCAGCTCCGATTTGTTTTGAAATTTTTTTATGTTTTGGTATTGGTTGAAAGAGGCCTCCATGATTTTTTTCAATTTTTTTTGTCGAACCGTTTTCAAGATATCGATTTTTCAAAATTTACGCTACTTTTTTGTTTAAACGTCCATAACTTTGCGAAAAATGAGCCAAATAGGATGATATTATGAATGCAATATTATCGCAAGAAATAAGTTTCGCAGAATTTTTTAACAAAAATTGTCTTCGAAATTTGTTTGTAACAAAAAATGTTTCGCATAATTTTAGTAGAGAAATGCTGCAAAAGATTGCTTAAAACGATTTTGTGAACAAAATTCTGAGAAACAATTTTTTTGCAAACAATTTTGCAAAATAATTTTTTTGACAAAATTCTGTGAAACTTTTTTTTTGCGAAAAATTTGCAAATTTTTTGTATGAAATATACTTTATGACCTATTCTCATACCTACCAAATATACATAAAAAATTTAATAAAAATCGGTTGAGCCTTTTCGGAGGAGTTCGACCACAAACACCGTGACACGAGATTTTTATATATATTGATAGATATAATTTTTCATTTACGATAAAGAGGACATGGGATGGACATTAAATAAACATTTTATTTATTTATTATTATTTATTCATTAGTACAATATTAGGGCGATTTTTTTTTGACTTTTCTTTTTTTTTCACTCCTCACCGAAAACTTTATTGTATATGTCTGAAATAACATTCCGTAAAAGTTACAGCTCTTAATATTAATATTAAGTACTCGCCCTTCGCATGAGAAAATTTCTCATCTAAAGTACCCGTAGATCAAACACTTTTTTCTTAAAAAACATTACCATTCCGCGGCATTTTATGCAATCACATTGTACATGGTCGCAATTTACGCAGAATTAAACGATCTTAAAAAGTGTCTTACACAGCGTAAGTGTAATTTACAATGGTCGCGTGGTACAGGTCACTAAAGGTGATTTTACCCGAAATTCTTGTTTTTTTGTTGTTATCTCCGAAACGATCAACTTTACTGAAAAATTGTAAAAAAAAATTTTGTTGGAAATTTTATTTCCTACAAAAAAGGTCCTGTAGACCCAATCGCTAAAATCAATATTTCTTGAGATATTAAACCTCAACTTATTTGTCGTATAAAATTTTAATGGTTCATAGAACCAAAAGTTTCAGTTTTTTGATATCTCAATATCTCAATATTTCAAGAAATATGAACGTTAGCAATTAGGTCTAAAGGACCTTTTTTGTAGGAAATTAAATTCCCAACAAAATTTTCCTTTACGATTTTTCAGTTAAGTTGATCGTGTCGGAGATAACAGCAAAAAAACGAGAATTTTAGGTAAAATCAACTTTAGTGACCCGTATCACCTGACCAGTGTAAGTTACACTTACGCTGTTCAAAACACTTTTGAAGATCGTTTAATTCTGCGTAAATTGTGACCGGGTAGAATGTGATAGCATAAAATGCCGCGGAATGGTAATGTTTTTAAGAAAAAAGTGTTTGTTTTACGTGTATTTTAGATGGGAAATCTTCTTACGCGACGGGCGAGTACTTAATATTAATATTAAGAGCTGCAACTTGCAGGGAATATTATTTCAGACATATGCAACAAAGTTTTCGGTGAGGAGTGAAAAAGAAAAAAAAAGTCAAAAAAAAATCGCCCTAGTACAATATATCAATTTCAAACCAGAACATTTAGGAAAATAACTCATTATTAATAATAACTCAATGAAAATAACTCATTATTAATAATAACTCATTATTAATAACTCAATGAGAATAACTCATTATTCTCATTGAGCCGCAGTATCATTTTTCTTATATTTTCGTCGCAGCCTGTTAATTTTATTATTTATTGCTGATCCAAACGTGGATGCTTTAAACGTTCTTGGATACGCTTTTTCCACGGTGTCTGAAATAAATAGCGTATATGTACATTAGCAAAAACTTGTGGACACAATGAAAAAAAGATACCAAAATTGTGTATCACCTGTCAGATGATTATATTTGATGAAGGGGCGGGGAGTCCATGAAAATATCATGAAATTAACATGAAAATAAAATACCGTATAATTTAGAAACAAAATTCAGTTGCCACAGAAGCTTGTAGAAGCAAAATTGCCTCACGACTTGGAAAAAAAATAGTAGTATCCAATGAAACCAAAAAAAATTAATTGATACTCAAAAGTATAGTAACTGCTAGAATTGTTGAGATTTAAGGCTGCAATTTGGATCACATACACAGTCTATTACCACAGCAAATATATCGTGGGGAATTTATGATATTCTAAATTTTGTTAAATAACCAGAACTCAGTATTTTTTTAGGTCCATATGGCATATTATTTATATATTTATTCGCTGCCCAAATAAAAACTGGGAATTCTCTGCTAACGGTATTATGGGTGATCAGATATTTCAGTGCATCCTTCCGCCCCCACTTCAAAACTAATGTAAAATAATAAACGTACAGTATAATGCTTCGAGCGTTTTCTGATCTAACTGCTGATAGTCGGTACTGTCTTCAGATCTGGGGATTTTTCGTTTCCCTCCTCTCAAATTTGAAACGAGCAAAACATCCTTTGGAAACATAGCAGTCACTAATGTTACGCCCATGGCGGTGTACGTAGCTTGTGCTTGTGCCGAACGCCATTGACAGTCTGAAATGAATATTCCACTGCCTTTTCGTCCCACCTCGATCTAAACAATTACGAAAATCATAAATACATGAATAACATATAGCATGACTGGATCTATGATAAAATCTTTTGAAAACATATTTATGTGCAAAAATATTTTTTATCAATTCCACTTTTTATAACTGATAAAACAGATCAACTTTTGATTCTGAATACAGGAAGTTTTATTTACACAGGCATATTTTCATTTTTTTCATGACAGAGTACTTAAAATGTTCAAAAAAGTCAAAAAATTATATTTAGATAAATATTCGTGTTAATGTCCATGTGTGTGGAATCTTGATGAATTTTGACATAGAAGTTGATCACCAATTTAATTAGCAAACCACTTCAATAGTTTGGTAATTAACTTTAGAAATTTTTGTCAAAATTGGTAGGAAATTTGAGATTTTACAGAATTTTGAATTTTTTTGAAAAAAATCGTGTTATCTCTACTTTCGTAAACGTGTGGGTATCGAGTCAAAACTTTTTACAGAAACAGACTAGGGGACAAGGATGTTCGGTATTCAGTATGGCAATAATCTCTAAAAAGGTTACAATATTATTTACAAAAATATGATTTCCTTTCACTCTAGTTAAAACAATTTATTATTATTATTATTATTATTATTATTATTATTATTATTATTATTATTATTATTATTATTATTATTATTATTATTATTATTATTATTATTATTATTATTATTATTATTATTATTATTATTATTATTATTATTATTATTATTATTATTATTATTATTATTATTATTATTATTATTATTATTATTATTATTATTATTATTATTATTACCTTACGATTAGAAGAATCTTCATCACTTGAGCTGTTGCCGGATGAAGATCTGTGACTTTTTTTTCTATTTTGTCGGTCCTTCCGTTGCTTCTTTAGCTCATTATGTATTCCGGTCAATATATCCTGAATTTTGCTGCAGTCTAATAAGTTAAAAATTCTTGTAATGAGATGTCATTAAAACATGGTCTTAAAAATATATACAAAAATTCATGGTCTTAAAAATATATACAAAAATACAGGTGCTTAAAAATATATACAAAATCTTGTATTGCCTTTTTCGGTTGTTTGAGTGTTTTTGAGGACGGAAATTCCGGACACATTGTTAAGTGAATAGGAATCAGAATTTGTATCGGAATTACAGTCGGAATCATCAGTTTTATCTTTCTCCTTATGTTGGTTGGACTTCAGGCTGTTGACCTTGCCTTTATTGCATCTTATGGGCGTGTGTTTATCTTGCATAGCCCGGTCGTTCGTTTCGGTATTTTCATCAGATATATTGCTCTGCAGATATCAAATTTCTCCTCGTACATAAACTTTATTATTTCACAATAGAATGTTGGTTGAAATAATATAATAATTTACCGAAATACGCGACGAGGTCTCTTTATTCCTTGAATTTTCCGGTGAATCGATTTGGTTTGAAGCCCTCTGCTCTTGAAACATCTCACGACTATTGTGAGAAATTCCAGGATTAGTAGTTGCGGTAGATTTCTCTCCATGCACAGTACTTTGGCTTCTTACGGTATCTTCTTTCTCTGATATCTCGGACTATGACATAAACATTATTGTACTGGCGTCCGCATAACTTTGTTTAATAATAAGATTATGTGCTTAAAATGATGGGAACTTACCACAGTTTTTTTCGGCAACAAGTGCTCAGTGTTAGACGGAATTACTTTTTGCGGAGATAGAATGCCATCGAGTACATTTAGCATCTTTTTTAGTGCACTTACGTTGCCTAAAATATTGTGTAATAAAAATATATAAAAATATTTAATATATCCGCAGTTAGGAAGCAGGCGATGTAACGTTACAAAACTGTCAATAAGCTCTACTTATTTATTTTTGCAATTCAACATAACAAAATACACAAAGGCCGCTGTACCAAGGATTGGGTACTACTCGAATTAAAACACATTACAAATACTTTTTTGACAAATTAATTATCAATCCTTAGTCATAGTACATAATAACGATAGCATGAAAACAGTATTTAGTCGAAAATATACTTTTTTTGTTGCAAAAAAAAATTTTCGTTCGTTCCTTAAATCAATTATTCGTTATTATTTCATCAGGAAAATTTTTAGAATGATTTCTCATTTGACTAGTTCCCATCCTGGTGTTGTTCAGAATTTTAAAAATCATTATTTATATTACAGCTTCTAGAAAGATATTGCAAACAGGGTTGGATAAACTTTTTTTCAAATAACCCATTTATTATTGGAAATAAATTTTGATATCAATAATATTCTATTCAAATAATTATTTATTCAAGTAACAAGAAATTGTCAAGTAAAATGCATTAATGATCAAGCAAAAAGTATAAGTCGCACTGCAATAGAACCTTACAGAATCTGATTACTTACTTGAGACTGCAATGATAAACCCATCATAACAGGGCCAACCACCAAGTGGTTCTTTCTTGCCCTTATGCCATTCTATCACGTAGCTCAAGGATGGATCAAAGGCATCTGTTTCAAAACTGTCCAAGTCAAAGTTTTTAATCCATTCTACGGGTACTCCGCAAGTGTACTTTTTATCATCTTCGCCCCCAAGCCACTTTACCAAGGCAAAGTATTTCGTCATACTCGATAAAAAGAAAACCTATATACGGAAAGTTGTACAAACAAATTAATATAACAATTAGCCAGAACAAATCGTTGCCTTGGAAATAATTCTGGTCGCTATCATCATCCTACCTAAAAATACAATTATAATCGGAAGATAGAAATATTTTTCTGAACATACTAATACTTAGAGCAATGAAATTTTTGCTTTCGATAAACTCAATCACGGTAAGAAAATTTAAGCCCTTTGCATGGTCTATTTCTACATAACAGACTACAAAATTATTCTCGTTTTCGACCCTCCCAATAGCTCGAAGCTTAGTGAAGTTAAAGAACCTATGGAAACAAAAATTTGAATAGTTTAACTTACCTTTCCGAAAATTTTCTTCCCTATTTATGAAATAGAAATTAGATCTACTGAACGGGAGTAAATATATGAATATTTAATCCCTTGACTGTCAGTGAAATATGTATCGACTGAATTGGCTCACGCGATAAACAAATAAACGTCGCGCGGTAATATGACGGCGGGAGACTTTGGCGTGAGGAGATATTGGCACACACCCACCAATGACACATAAGGGGAGAAAAAAGTCGTGCCACGTTTGTTTCATGACACATATGTATATGGGCATATGAAAGAAAAATTGTTTTTACTACATCGGTTTAACTGTTATTTAGTAAATCATTGTTTTTGAGGTCGCTGAATCCGAATCTAAAATCGTAATTATACAAATTAAAAATGGCGGTCACAACGTCAGTGTACGTCCACGAACACCCTGTAAAAATTGAAAGATTTTGGCACCTTTTTAAGGCTCGAGCAGAACCTCTTTAAGCAATAAGGCGATCTTATTGCCAGTATTCAGTGGCGCATGCACATAATTGATGTTTGCTATCTACGTCCATGTTTAATCTCAAAAACATCATGGCCAATCCGATAATGTGATAGTGGATATGATGAAACGATCCGCGGAACAGGTTGGTCTGCATTACAAAAATGACCCAAAATCTTATAAACGCTACAACGAACATGACAGTACTCTGGAGATTCCAAAGAGAACAGAAAGATACTGGAACTCAAAAATCAGGTAATTATTCATCCTTTCACTTATTATTATGGAATATATGTTTTATTAGCTCATGTGCTCCACTTATTAAGAAAGTGTGAGCTTTTTTTTAGTGATCTGTAATTTTTATTTCAAACAATTATTTTTCGTTCCATTAATTATTTGTTCTAGCAGCCTTATTTCATATTATTTATAGAGTATTCTGTTTTGAGATTTAGGGATAGACGGGGCGGCATAAAACTCTCCAAAAATTGTAGAAAGAGTTCCTTTTTTTAAAAAATATTTTTTTGATATTCTCTATTAATTAAGAATGTCACTACTGTTACAATTTATTATAATCGGTTTACATGATCAGAACGCAGTTACGAAAAATCCAGCATATGAGATTTTCGATGCCATTTTTTTACCAATAAATAAATAAAACCGATTTTTTGCCTTAAGTCACTAACCAATTCTGCAATACGGCTTCAGATTCAAATATAATCAGACGAACTAGAAAAAAAATAGTAAGGAATTTGTTTACCTATACAACGAAACTATGCCACCCTCAGTAATATGTTGGTCGACGAAAGCTAATATATGTAACATACTGAAATATAAATATATGTAGCATTGTGAATGAATTATGTACATTTTTCCCAGAAATAATAAATGTTCACGATCAACGGAGAGATTATCCAACTGTGGTCCTGAAAAAACTCTTACCGAGTCATTGGAGGAAGATGAGATTGGCGGTCACATACAACGCCAAGCAATCATTCGAAGCTCTTACAACAGTGATATACATTGCACTGAAAGATTACAAAATGATGCTGCGGTCAATAATGATCTTTCAAACGACTCTGACGAACGCTTTCACGATATTCCTCAAGAAGTATGTGAAGACAGCTCGGAATTATCATCAGCAATCGACTGTACTGAATCATTCGAGACTGAAATTCAACAAGCTATACAGTTTACACGCGAATTTTCGATACCCGTACTAATTAGAACTCTATTAATAATGGCGACGAAATTGCGGCACAATAGTACGTACGCAGCAGTAGATGATTTCTTAAAGGTGTTTTTCGTTTTGACCGATTTTCCTGAGGCACAAGCGTCCAAATACTATTGGAAACAAATTTTAAACAAATATTCTACGTGTTTGGAGGTACATCACATTTGCAGTGAATGTAAGCTATACGTAGGAAAACAGACGAATAATCCCCTCCGCTGCAATTCTTGTGGTAAAGTGATCGATACGAAATCGAATCTGAAGTCTAATAATGCATTCCTTCATGTACCATTAACTTGTCAACTAAAGGAAATGTTTGAGCTAATGGGGGCACACAATCTTTTCTCAGAGCAACGCCAGAAACTGTGCGAATATGCTATAGAAGACATTTTCGATGGTCGAATGTACAAAAAAAATATGAGCAAAGACATGATAAGTATTAATTTCAGTGTTGATGGGGCTCCGGTGTTCGAGAGTTCTAACTTCTCTATTTGGCCTGTTTTATGTACCATCAATGAGTTGGAACCAAAAGAGCGTAATAATAATGTACTCCTGACCAGTTTGTGGTTCGGACAGGGAAAACCGACTATCAATGAGTACTTGAGACCTTTTGTAATTGAATGTCAACAGTTATTCGCTGAAGGATTTACTTACACCTTTGAAGGAGTTGTTTATACAAAGAAGTGTCGCGTACTCCTGGGAGTTTGTGATTCAGTTGCTCGGCCAATGGTAAGAAATTCAACTCAGTTTAACGGAAATTATGGATGCGGTTTATGTCTCCATTCGGGGAAAACAGTGCCTAAAGGCAATGGAACAACTCACGTTTACCCCTTAGATCAAAACCACAATCCTTTTGGAGAGGGTCTGAGAATACACGATGATACCCTTCGACATGCCGAAAGAAAGGAAAAGGGCATGAAAGGTCGATCTGTAGTGTGTGATATCCCGGATTTTAACATCGTTAATGGCTTGGATGTAGATTGGATGCATTGTGTTGCTTTAGGCGTATGTAGGCAGATCGCCAATTTACTCTTTAACTCTAAGTATAGCAACAAGGAATTTTATTTTGGACATCTTATCGGTGATGTAGATAAACTTCTCCTGTCATTACATCCAAGTTCGGATATTTCGAGAACCCCGCGAGTAATATCTGACCGATGTCATTGGAAGGCTCATGAGTGGGTCATCTTCCTATTATTCTACAGCCTACCAATTTTTCACGCTCTTTTACCTAAAAAATACGTTATTCATTGGTCCTTACTGGTAGATGCTATTTCAGTATTACTGAAAAAATCAATCATGCCATCAGAAATTGCAATGGCACATATGTGGCTCGTATATTTTATTAAAGGCGTTCAGGAATTGTATGGAGAAGAACATGTTTCTTTTAATGTTCATTTACTCGCACATTGTGGAAGTAGCGTGGAAAATTGGGGCCCACTTTGGACACATAGTGCCTTTACTTTTGAAAATGCCAATCAGGATCTATTGAACTATGTACACAGCTCAAACGGAGTTGCTCTTCAAATATGCGATACATTCAGAACGAAGTGCGCTATAGACAGATTACGATTCGTGTGCTCCCGAAAACTTACTGACTCTCAGAAAGAATATTTAGATCGTGTATTGAATAAACGAACGAGACCGAAGCCTTCGGTAGTTCATCAAGATGGATGTATGCTAGGAGCAGAGTTAATGATTAAAAATTTACCAAGAGATCATTATCTAGCTTTTCAAAGGGTTAATATCGATGTTCAGCCACAAACAATTGTACAATGCTTTAGTCGGGCTATTATAAAAAAGCAGGTTATTTGTAGTAAAGAATATAAGCGCTTCGAAAAAAGACGTAATTATTATGCACGTTTACGCAATGGAGAAATTTTCGAAATTGAATCGTTTTTAGTATTACAAGTAGGTAACGATTTTTCTCCTTACGCTATAGGAAAATACTTCGAGAAGGAGAATAAGCCACTAATAAAAAATCGACGCTTAGAACATCTAATCTTACTAAAAAAATATACAGAAAACTTAGCTGTTATAGATATATCGATGATTATTGAAAAAGTGACTGTAATTAAAGTTCATAACTTGGAAATAGCTTGTGTGCACCCCAATCACTGTGAGTTGTTAACGTAAAAATAAATTGAAAGTTGAACCTCGGTAAAATGTATTTTTTATTGCTTCCGTGTGTAAAGAAATAAGCGGGAGTTTTTTAAATTGTGGTCCGATAATGATTACATATAATCATAGTTACGATGATTGAAATTTTATGGAAAAACAAAATTTGACCACATGTCTGACTAATAGGCGAATATAGCCTGAATTTGTTTTTTCCCCGAAATGTCAACAATCGCCAAATGAAATTTTTTATAGTTTCGTACATATCTCAACTGTAACATTACGTATAAACTAAGTCCTCAGACAACTTACCAGTTTTTATATTTCGTATATAATTAAAATATATTTCATATATAATAATTATATACGCAAACAAATTTTTGAATATATACTTGAGATATACTTCACATACATATCTGATATATTTAAAATACATTGCAGTTATATTGAGTATATATACCGGAATATATACTATATATATTGAAAGAATATATTATGCATATATAAAATTTATATTCGGCATATATAATAAATATATCCTGACATATATCCCGAAATATACTTCAATATATATTTAGCGTATATAAAAGAAATACATATCGAATATACAACTTTTTGCCGGAATATATCTCGAATATATAACATATATTTTGGGATATATTTTCGCATATATTTTTTTTTCGTGGGGGTGATATCATTTATATATTACAATATAAAAAAATAATCATAGGTACTTGGCAGTTCATTTATTATTTCACACGTTATAAAATTCTGTGTGAGCCCTGATCTGAATGTATACTTAAAATCGTGTGTATTCCGCCTGTTGGAGATGAACTTGCCAAGTACTTATTATTATTTTTTTATATTGTAATATATACATTATTTCATACATGTTTATCATTTTATTTAAATTTATTATGTGAGGGATTATATATATAATTTTAAAATATATGTTATACTACTGGTTTTTGGCAATATGTGTTCCAAGTAATATCTATTTATTTCCCAACTTTTTGTAAAACCATAGATACTTTTTGAAATGTACTTGTCTCCAATTTTTGTACACCATTTTTGGTGTTTTTGTGGGGATTTGTCAACTTTTTGTAAACTATTTCATCACTTCAATGGGTTACACTACCACCTCCGTAGAAAGATCGTCTTAGCGGATATCATTAATGGAAAAAATGAACGCGGTTGCTGGTTAATAAGTCTCGAAAGGAAAAGGAAATTTTTCAAGTTACGAGGTTGAGGGCGAATTTCAATTAAGTGTAAAAAATGTGATTACATTAAATGCAATCGATTTTCTATAATCATCGCGCCACTCTTTATTACAGTAAATA
The DNA here is from genome assembly GCA_946863875.1 of Alloplasta piceator. NCBI lineage: Eukaryota > Metazoa > Arthropoda > Insecta > Hymenoptera > Ichneumonidae > Alloplasta > Alloplasta piceator. The sequence goes on from OX333076.1 coordinate 23,467,310, forward strand.
TTTTATCACTTCATGAACACCAAAACTTTTATAGTCATTTTTTTTATACAACCTGAAGCTTGTTGAAAGGTGCGAAAAATTCGGCGAAGGAGAAGGAAAAAAATCTGTCATTTTAACGATATCGTAAACGGCTCAATCATAATAGAAAAACCGCGATATCTTCCGTATTTGGATAGCTAGAGCGTTCATTTTGGTGGCATTCGAAAGAGGAATAAAATCCGGACTGACCGTATTCCCCGAAATTCTCCAAAGCCTTATAATTTGGTAATTATTAAGAAAATAGTTTTATATATATATATATATACTTCCGTGTATAAGTGAGTTGGCAGGCGTATAAGAGTCTGTGAGCTCCTCGCGACATGTCGGGGTTAAGGAGGAAATGTACTCGTCTCGAGTCGCTACCGCGACTCTTGATTGACAGCTGCGATACGCGGATATACATAATCCATTTTCTTCTCATTTTCTACTTTAATTCAAAACATATTTAGTATGACTGATACGGTGTTGAAGATGTGAGTGCGGAAAATTGCGATATCAATAATTTCTTTTTATTATCGATAAAAGTTCATGGTGTTTTATATACATTATGTAGTATCAATTAATCTCCATGTTCATTGGAGCTGATTTGATATTCGGTAAGTAAAATATTCTGTAAGTAAACAACATAAAATTTACTGCGGAATAAAAATCTTTACATATTTAAATACTATATATTGTTCAGGACGTGAATGAAGGAAGTTATAGACATACAGTCCGGGGTCGAGGCAAAGGAAGCATAAGCTCGACTTATGCATGAATAGGTTGAAGTCGTTCGGGAAAAAAATATATGTAAGTAAAATCATATTAGTTGAGTATATATGTATCATTCCCTATCAATTCAACGGACGTTTCGTCGGTGACCTCTTCGATTTTTATTATTTTTTAATACGTTATTGTGCGGGCAAAAGGAAGTATCCATTTAAATTTTTAGCTCTCTATCTTAACCCATACCGAAGTTATTGATTTTTGAAAAAATATTTTTAAAATAATTATAACTTCTACAATAATAAAAATATTTTTATTTGTTGAGAGGTCATTTTTTTTCCAATGTACTTTTTGAAAAAAATGTCGAAAAAAAAAAATTAATGTTCTTTTAGCTGTTTTAAGATAAATTAAGCAAAAAAATTGCATTTTCTTTCAATCTGACACCTTCAATTTTTTTCTGAAAAAAATTATAAAATTCTACGTGAAAAAATAAAATTTCTGAGATTTCACTGAAGAAGGGATTCAAATGACTTCTTATAAAAAAATTTTTTTTTGGTTTTTTTTTTTCTTAATTTTGATCTTTTTTTCTTCTTTGACCACAATAGTTGATTTCAATTATGTTAAAATAAATAATTTAACTTCTCGTACATATTTCCTCAGTAAATTATAATAATTAACATTAAGAATTAAACTTTTTATGTAAAAAAAATGAATCAAGTGCAAAACTTGCTTAAATTGTAGTTCATAATGTTAATTATCATAATTCACAAAAGAAATATGTGAGAGAAGTTAAATTCTTTATTTTAACATCATTAAAATTAACTATTGTGGTCATAGAAGAAAAAAATATCAAAATTATGAAAAAAGAAATTTTTATATGAAGTTATTTGAATCCCTTCTTCAGTAAAATCGCAAAAATTTTGTTTTTTATGCAGAATCTTTTAATTTTGTTCGGAAATTTTTTTTAGTGTAATTAGGCTTAAAACAGCTAAAAAAAAACATTTAAAGAACTAGCTGTTATGTACTCGGCGTTGCCCGGATTGAAATATATCGCAAACTGGAACTAACAGACAGTTGTTAACATTGTTGCCAGGTCTGAGAAAATGTCCCCAAATTTGAAGAAATTAGTGAGACCGTGACGAAATCATGAAGATTTTAAGAAATTACATAAAAATCTGACGAAATTTTGAAGATTTGGAGATTACATAAGCATTTGAGGAAATTTTGAAGATTTGAAGAAATTCCATAAAATTCTGCGGAAATTTTGAAGACATGAAGAAATCACATGAAAACCTGAGGAATTTCTGAAGATTCGAAAAAAAAACATAAAAATCTGAGGAAATTCTAAAGATTTGAAGAAAATACATACAAATCTGAAGAATCTTTGAAGATTTAAAGAAATTACATAAAAACCTGGGGAAATTTTGAAGATTTGAAGACATTGCATACAAATCTGAGGAAATTTTGGAGATTTTAAGAAATTACATAAAAATCTAAGGAAATTTTGAAGATTTGAAGAAATTGCATAAAAATCTGTGGAAATTTTGAAGATTTGGGGAATTACATAAAAATCTGCGGAAATTTCGAAGATTTGAAGAAATTACTTAAAAGTCTGAGAAAATTTTGACGATGTGAAGGAATTGCATACAAATCTGAGGACATTTTGAAGATTCGAAGATTACATGAACATCTGAGGAAAATTTGAAGACTTGAAGAAATTCCATAAAAATCTGCGGAAATTTTGAAGGCTTGAAGAAATTACATAAAAATCTGAGGAATTTCTGAAGATTCGAAAAAAAAACATAAAAATCTGAGGAAATTTTTAAGATTTGAAGAAAATACATAAAAATCTGAAATTTTTTTGAAGATTTGGAGAAATTACATAAAAATCTGGAAACATTTTGAAGATTTGAATAAATTACATAAAAATCTGCGGAAATTTTGAAGACATGAAAAAATTACATAAAAACCTGAGAAATTTCTGAAGATTCGAAAAAAAAACAAAAATCTAAGGAAATTCTAAAGATTTTAAGAGAATACATAAAAATCTGAAGAATCTTTGAAGATTTAAAGAAATCACTTAAAAATTTGGGGAAATTTTGAAGATTTGAAGACATTGCATACAAATCTGAAATTTTTTTAAAGATTTTAAGAAATTACACAAAAATCTGAGGAAATTTTGAAGATTTGAAGAAATTGCATAAAAATCTGAGGAAATTTTAAAGATTTTGGGAATTACATAAAAATCTGCGGAAATTTCGAAGATTTGAAAAAATGACATAAAAATCTGAGGAAATTTTGACGATGTGAAGGAATTGCATAAGTATCTGAGGAAATTTTGAAGATTTGAAGATTACATGAACATCTGAGAAAAATTTGAAGATTTGAAGAAATTCCATAAAAATCTGCGGAAATTTTGAAGACTTGAAGAAATTACATAAAAATCTGAGGAATTTCTAAAGGTTCGAAAAAAAAACATAAAAATCTGAGGAAATTCTAAAGATTTAAAGAAAATACATAAAAATCTCGGGAAATTTTGAAGATCTGAAGAAATTGAAGAAAAATCTGAGGAAATTTTGAAAATTTTAAGAAATTACATAAAAATCTGAGAAAATATTGAAGATTTGAAGAAATTACCTAAAAATCTGTAGAAATGTTGAAGATTTTTGAAGAAATCACATAAAAATCTGAGCAAATTTTGAAGATTTTTAGAAATTGCATAGAAATCTGAAGATATTTTGAAGATTTGAAGAAATTACATAAAAATCTGAGGAGATTGGGAAGATTTAAATAAATTACATAAAAATCTGGGGAAATTTTAAAGATTTGAAGAAATTACTTAAAAATCTGAGAAAATTTTGAAAATTTCAAGAAATTACAGAAAAATCTGAGAAAATGTTGAAGATTTGAAGAAATTACCTAAAAATCTGTAGAAATTCTGAAGATTTTTGAAGAAATAACATAAAAATTTCAGCAAATTTTGAAGATTTTTAGAAATTGCATAGAAATCGGAGATATTCTGGAGATTTGAAGAAATTACAAAAAAATCTGAAGAAATTTGGAAGATTTAAATAAATTACATAAAAATCTAAGGAAATTTTGAAGATTTGAAGAAATTACTAAAAAATCTGAGAAAATATTGAAGATTTGAAGAAATTACATAAAAATGTAAGAAAGTTCTGAAGATTTATTTTAAAATAAAATAAAATCAAAATTATAAGCTAAATTCAAACTAAACTCTCAAAATTATTAGACACAACAAACTCACACGTTAAAGACAGTTTTTCATTTAAAAGATTGGTATCGAACATCTTTATACCCGATAACTACCAACTCATTTCCTTCGATGTCATCTCACTTTACACCAATGTACCTTTGGAATTAGTCATACAAAGCCTCCAAAAAAGATCAGATCTCTTCTCTGAAAAATTTCCACTAAACGAAGTAATAAGAACAATAGAATTCATAATGTTCTCAACCTACTTTACCTTTAACGACAAAATATATCAACAAATATTCGGCTTGCCAATGGGTTCACCGTTAGCCCCGATATTATCAAACATTGTAATGATCGACTTAGAAACCAACTGCTTAGAAAAACTGAAGTTCACGATACCAATCTACAAAAGATACGTAGACGATATAATTGTGGCTCTGCCTACGGACAAAATAGATTCAACACTTAACATCTTTAAGTCATACCACACTAAACTACAGTTCACAGTTGAAGTAGAAACAAACAACAAATTACCATTTCTAGACATCTTGCTAATCCACAAAAATAACTCAATAATCACAGACTGGTACAGAAAACCGACTTGGTCAGGTCGATTCATAAACTTCTTCTCTCACCACCCTCTTACGCAAAAAAAAGGAATTATCATGATGTTGGTAGACAGAGCGATAAAACTATCACACGCATCCTTCCACCAAAAAAACATTGAACTAATCAAAAACACAATGACACAAAACTGTTACCCAATCTCCTTCACAGAAAAAATAATAAACCAAAGGCTAAGATTAATTCATTCACAATCAAATAACGACAACGCATTCGACTCCTCCAGATTAATAAATTTACCCTACACTGAAAATATTCACCACCAACTAGTCCGCCTTTTTCGACAATTCAATATAACACTAGTCACTAACAACCAACACAACATTCACTCCATCACCGGTTCCACAAAAGATAAAATAGATAACATGGATAAATCCAACGTAGTTTACCAAATCGATTGTAATGATTGTGATGCATTGTACATAGGACAAACAAAAAGATACCTAAAAACGAGAATCAACGAACACAAAAATAGTCTAAAACACACTAACACAATAAATACAGCGTTAGCAAAACACGGAATAGAACTCAAACACAATTTTAAATTTGACGACGTTAAAATATTAAATAATGAAAAATGGCTCAAAAAGCGATTAATTCTGGAAATGATACAAATTAAAGCACACCCCAAAGCAATCAATTTTAGAACCGACATCGACAAACTAAGCAGCATATATAATTCAATAATTTAATAATACTCAAAATAATAACGGGAAAACCTCAAATTACCATCCATTAATTGAAAATTCATTACCAAATCTAACAGTTATCAATTTAAACCCGATCCAAAACCGGTTAACATAACCAGTCCGGCAAGAAAAATCACTAACGGCAAACTTCCCCAACCATGAAAAACCACCCCCACTCTTCAATACTCAATCACACTACCCCATCAATATAAATACCTCCTCACTCGCCTAAATACTCAGTCGCTACTTAGCTCTCGAATCGCCATGTAATGAAAACTGTTAATTTTGATCAAAAATGAATCTTGGAAATTATCAAACATGAAATTCATAGGTGAATAACACATACACAAAAGTCTCACAAGAAACATAAACTAAGCAATAAAATATCAAAATCCTCCCGCTCACAGACACCAAGGATCACAAAAAAATGACCTGTCTTTATACAATAAATTCATAATGAATATTATCCAAGATTCATTAAATGACCAAAAAAATTACCCGTACAAATTCAGGTCAGTCATGACACATAACATTTAAGCTTATAATGTAAAACATATCATACAAAATAAGACAAAAAAGAATGTAATTTTAGAAATAATAAATCTGAAGAGGATCCGAATTAGGATCGAAACGTTATACCCAAAAAAATTGTCCACTGTCATTTGGACCCACTGGCCGAATCGCAGCCGATTCTTCCTTCACTACAACTTTCTAAAGGCGATCTATTTTTTATCATCATTATAGTGAGAACTATTCTTAAATATTTCTCGAAAGTTTAATTTGTATTTTATATGAAATTTTATTCACATTTTGTCTATAAAACTAATCGTTCCGTTATGAAATCGAACAAATCTTAGAAAAATTGAACTTTGACATTGAATAACTTTGAAACGAGTGGACTTAACAAAAAGTAACTCAGAACATTTTTTGTACAGTGTTCAATTCTGTACAAAGATATGTCTGTAGATTTCTCTTATGATGAATCGTTTGTTAGTTATAAAAATCAGATGAGGTGAAAATAATTTTTCCCATGTTATATTCTTATTCCGAAACGGCTCACGCGAATATTCATTCAGATTTTTTTTATAGAGCGTTAACAAATATAGCCTTAAATTAAAGTTAGATTGTGGTTTAGCTTAAAGTTTAAGTCAGATTTCGGTTTAGCCTAAAATTTGAGTTAAACTTTGGCTTAGCCTTAAAATTGAGTTAAATTTTGGTTTAGCCTGAAATTTAAGTTAGATTTTGGTTTGGCCTAAAATTTAAGTTAGATTTTGGTTTAGCCTAAAATTTAAGTTAGATTTTGGTTTAGCCTAAAATTCAAGTTAAATTTTGGTTTAGCCTAAAATTTGAGTTAAACTTTGGCTTAGCCTGAAATTTGAGTTAAATTTTGGTCTAGCCTGAAATTTAAGTTAGATTTTGGTTTGGCCTTAAATTTAAGTTAGGTTTTGGTTGAGTTTAAAATTTAAGTTTCATTTTGGTTTAGCTTAAAATTCAAGTTAGATTTTGGCTTAGCCTAAAATTTAAGTTAGATTTTGGCTTAGCCTAAAATTTAAGTTAAATTTTGGTTTAGCCTTAAATTAAAGTTAAATTTTGGTCCAGCCTAAAATTTGAGTTAAATTTTGGTTTGGCTTCAAATTTAAGTTAGTTTTTCATTTAACCTAGAATTCAAGTTAAATTTTGGTTCAGCTTCAAATTAAAGTTAGATTTTGACTTATTAGCTATATATAATGCTATATATTCATAGATATGCTTTATGTAGATAGAAAATGATATTTAAAGAAATAAATTCTCAAAAGACCACCCTAATATATATATATCATAATATGCATATATAAAAATATTTAAAGAAATCGAATCTCAAATGACTATTTCGATATAAGTTGAGGCCTGAAATAGTGGCCACGCTTGTATATATCGTATAAATACATGTATAAATGAAACAATATTTGAGAACATAGATATACATAGAGAAACATAGTACATAGATATATATACCTGCACATACCTGTATATACCATTATATACTTGTATATATCTGTAAATACATGTATATACCAGTATATACCAGTATATACGCGTATAAACTTTTTATATATATATATATATATATAAAGCTGCATTCATATTCGTACATATGCTATTATATGTATAGATAAATGCATCGATAATGCATATAAGACGCATAGCGAGGCGATAGAGAGCGGCGCGCGCCGTGTCTACCGCACACACTCATTTTCCCACTACCACTAATACAAGCCCCTCTCTGTAAAATCGTATTACATCGCTTATACACGGGCTTGTATACCTATAGAGACGGGACCGGTTGGAGAATTTTTCTGATGATAAATATTCGGAATAATTCGCCCAATATTATGATATCTCAGCATCGCGTAGGCGGGAAAAAAAATAATGGTATCAATGGAGGGCTAATTTTTTTTAAGAAAATTATATTCGTAAAATGTTAAAAAAGTTGTCTCGTTTTTTAGTAATATCGAATTGAAGTGTAAAAGCGGCGTGAATTGAGACATATTCGCGTATATAAGAGTGCGCGGCATTTCGACTGAGACTCTCAGTTTTTTTAATACTTGGCGTCGAGTCGCTGCCGCGACTCTTGATCCCGTTAAAGGCTTTTGTTATCAATAAAAAAATTCTTAGCAAATCAGAGTCGCACGCATCGAATAGAGAAAATTAAATGAAGGCCCGTCTGCTACTTATAACGCATGACGATTATAGAGCTTTCAACATTTATACGATCATTCGTCACTTCATGACGAATCGAATGCCGTATATCTTATCCCGTTGCAGGCTTTTGTTATCAATGAAAAAATTGTTTACGTATAAGAATTGCGCGCATCGAATATAGAAAATTAATTGAAGGCCCGTCTGCTACCTATAACGCATGACGATAGAAATTCCAAAATTTTCACGATCATTTGGCACTTAATGACGAATCGTATGCCGTATAGTTTATCCCGGTGCAGGCTTTTGTTATCAATAAAAAAATTGTTTATGTATGAGAATCGCGCCCATCGATTATACAAAATTTAATGAAGGCCCGTCTGCTACCTACAGTGGGTCAAAAAAGTATTCGTACACTGCGTTTTTTGCCAATAACTTCATAGGTATACATGATATCGAATCCAAACCTATTTTTTTAAATACTCCATCAAGTATAGAGCCAATCTGCAAATGAAGGATTTTTTCCCAGGAATAATAAAAGAATTATGCAAAAAAGCGAAAATTTTCGGGCAAAAAAACTATTCGTACATTTACAATTGAGTTGCTAAGCCTCGATACTGACTCACGCATGGTATGAACTCTGCGTAAAATGTGAACAAGTCTTTGTTCACACATTGGCTTTGACCTACTCTATGCGATAGTGGATCTTCAAGCTCGGAACAGACATGACGGCAAAGAAAAGCGAAATATCAATATCCATGCGAGATAGAGGGATTTTTCTTCAGAAACGCGGTGAAAGTTACCGAAAAATTAGTAAAAAACTAAATCTAAGTTTCACAACAGTGCAATATAATAAAAAAAAATACGAAACAACAAACAGCACCGGAAATAAGCCACGAACCGATCGACCGAGAACGAGAGCATCGGAGTATTGTTAAAGAGATTACAAAAAAAACCGTTCACAAGTGCTCGCAGGTTAGCGAATGATCTCGCGTCAACATTAGGGAAGATCATCTGTCCCCAGACTGTTCGAAACGTTTTGCACTCTGCCCAAATATACGGTAGAACTGTCCGGAAAAAACCATTAATTGATCATACAAATCGAGAAAAACGTTTAGGTTTCGCAAAAACCTGCAGAAATGAATCTATAGAATTTTGGAAACGTGTCGTATTCTCGGATGAATCGAAATTTAACATCTGCGGGTCCGATAGATTTATTTCTGTAGGTTTTTGCGAAACCCAAACGTTTTTCTCGATTTGTATTATTAATTAATGGTTTTTTCCGGGCAGTTCTGCCATATATTTGGGCAGAATGCAAAACGTTTCGAATAGTCTGGGGACAGACGATCTTCTTTGATGTTGACGCGAGATCATTCGCTAAACTGCGAGCACTTGTGAACGGTTTTTTTATAGCCTCTTTAACGATACTCCCACGTTCTCGTTCTCGGTCGACCGGTTGGTGGCGTATTTTCGGTGCTGTTTGTCGTTTCGTATTTTTTAATTATATACTGCACTGTTGTGAAACTTAGATTTAGTTCTTTACTAATTTTTCGGTAACTTTCACCGCGTTTCCGAAGAAAAATCACTCTATCTCGCCTGGATATTGATATTTCGCTTTTCATTGCCGTCATGTCTGTCCAGAACTTGAAGATCCACTGTCACATAGAATAGGTCAAAGCCAATGTGTGAACAAAGACTTGTTCACATTTTACTCAGAGTTCATACCATGCGTGAGTCAGTATCGAGGTTTAGCAGCTCAATTGTAAATGTACGAATACTTTTTTTGCCCGAAAATTTTCGTTTTTTTTGCATAATTCTTTTATTATTCCTGGAAAAAAATTCTTCATCTGCAGATTGTCTCTATACTTGATGGAGTATTAAACAAAATAGGTTTGGATTCGATATCATATATACCTATGAAGTTATTGGCGAAAAACGCAGTGTACGAATACTTTTTTGACCCACTGTATAACGCATGACGCTAGAAATTTCAAAATTTTCACGTCCATTGGTCACTTCATGATGAATCGAATACAGTATAGTTTATCCCGTTGCAGGCTTCTGTTATCAATAAAAAAATTGTTTACGTATGAGAATCGCGCGCATCGGATATAGAAAATGTAATGAAGGCCCGTCTGCTGCCTATAACGCATGAGATAGAAATTTTAAAATTTTCACGATTATTCGTCACTTCATGACGAATCAAATGCCGTATAGTTTATTCCGTTGTAGGCTTTTGTTATGAATGAAAAAATTGTTAGTGAATAAGAGAAAAAATGAATAGTGAATAAGAGAAAATGTCATGAAGGCCCGTCTACTACCTATAACGCATGACGATAGAGATTTGAAAATTTCTACGATTATTCCTTACGTCATGACGAATCGAATGACGTATAGTTTATCCTGTTGCAGGCTTTTATTATCAATAAAAAATTGTTTACGTATAAGAATCGCGCGCATCGAATATAGTAAATCAATTGAAGGCCCGTCTGCTACCTATAATGCATGACGATAGAAATTCCAAAGTTTTTACGATCATTCGTCACTTAATGACGAATCTAATGCCGTATAGTTTATCCCGTTGCAGGCTTTTGTTATCAATAAAAAAATTGTTTATGTATGAGAATCGCGCGCATCGAATATATAACATTTAAAGAAGGCCCGTCTGCTGCCTATAACGCATGACGATACAAATTTCAAAATTCTCACGATTATTAGTTACTTCATGACGAACCGAATGCCGTATTGCTTATCTCGTTGCAGGCTTTTGTTAGCAACAAAAAAATTGTTTACGTATGAGAATCGCGCGTATTGAATTTAGAAGATGTAATGAAGGCCCATCTGCTACCTATAACGAATGACGATAGAGATTCGAAAATTTTCACGATTATTCCTTATGTCATGATGAATCGAATGCCGTATAGTTTATCCCGTTGCAGGCTTTTGTTATCAATAAAAAAATTGTTTATGTATGAGAATCGCGCGCATCGAATATAGAAAATTTAATGAAGGCCCGTCTGCTACCTATAACGCATGACGATAGAAGTTTTAAAATTTTCACAATCATTTGTCACTCCATGGCGAATCGAATGCCGTATAGTTTATCCCGTTGCAAGCTTTTGTTATCAATAAAAAATTGTTTACGTATCAGAATCGCGCGCATCGAATATAGAAAAATAAATCAAGGCCCGTCCGCTACCTATAACGCATGACGATAGAAATTTCAAAATTTTTACGATCATTCGTCACTTAATGTCGAATCGAATGCCATATAGTTTATCCCGTTGCAGGCTTTTGTTATCAATAAAAAAAGATTTTACGTATGAGAATCGCGCGCATTAAATATATAAAACTTAATGAAGGTCCGTCTGCTACCTATAACGCATGACGCTAGAAATTTCAAAATTTGCATGATCATTCGTCACTCCATGAGCAATCAAATGTCGTATAGTTTATCACGCTGCAGGATTTTGTTATCAATAAAAAAAATTGTTTACGTATGAGAATCGTGCGCATCGAATATAGAAAATGAAATGAAGGCCCGTCTGCTACTTATAACGCATGACGATAGAAATTCCAAAATGTTCACGATCATTCGTCACTTAATGACGAATCGAATGTCGTATAGTGTACTTGATTTGGGTATGCGGCCGTATAGAGACAATAGTGAAGGATGAATCGGCTGCGATTCGGCCAGTGGGTCCAAATGACGGTGGACAATTTTTTTGGTATAACATTTCGATCCTCATTCGGATCCTCTTCAGATTTATTATTTCTAAAATTACATTCATTATTGTCTTATTTTGTATAATATATTTTATATTATAAGCTTAAGTGTTGTTATGTGTCATGACTGACCTGAATTTGTATGGGTAATTTTTAATCATTTGGTGAATCTTGGATAATATTCATTATCATATTATTGTATCAAGACGGGTCGTTTTTTGTGATCCTTGGTGTCTGCGAGAGGGAGGATTTTGATATTTTAATCCTTAGTTATTTACCTATGAATTTTATGTTTGAGATTTTCCAAGATTCATTTTTGATCAAAATGAACAATTTTCATTACATGGTGTTTCGAGAGCTGAGTAGCGACTGAGTATTGCCGATTGCCGTTAGTTGTTTTTCTTGCCGGACTAGATGTGTTAACCGGTTTTGGACCGGTTTTAAATTGATAACTGTTAGATTTGGTAATGAATTTTCAATTAACGGATGGTAATTTAAGATTTTTCAGTTATTCAGAGTTTTATTAAATTATTGAATTATATATGCTGCTTAGTTTGTCGATGTCAGTTCTAAAATTGATCGATTTTGAGTGTGCTTTAATCTGTATCATTTCCAGAATTAATCGCTTTTTGAGCCATTTTTCATTCTTTAAAATTTTAACGTCGTCAAATTCAAAATTGTGTTTTAGTTCTATTCCGTGTTTTGCTAACGCTGTCTTTACTGTGTCACACAGTAGGAGAAAAGCCCAAAGACCTGGCCAAAACCTCAAATGACCTTTGACGGGAATGAAAATTGGCTTACGGGGGTTTTCAAGGTCGCTGATTACGAATCTGAAAGCCAAATTATCGTAAACAAAATGGCCGATCCAATATGGCTGACATGAATGTTAAAAAGTTGCCAGATGTCGACAAAAATTGGTATTTGCGGGTTTTCAAGGTCGCTGATTACGAATCCGTAAGCCAAATTATCGTAAAAAAAATAGCCGATCCAATATGGCCGACATGAACGTTAAAAAGTTACCAGATGTTGACAAAAATTGGTATATACGGGTTTTCAAGGTCGCTGATTACCAATCCGATATCTATTGTTTATAACTTGCAACAAAGAGTTTACAGCAAATTGTTATAAGCAAAATGGCCGAGTATCCTGCTAAATAGATAAATTAATATATAAAAAAAAATCATCATAATAAAATAAACGTGAACAGTGTATTCTACGCAATTATTATTTTTATTTCCAAAATACATACGGAACGTTTCAAAAATAGAAAATTTTATTCTTAATCGAAATCGTAATCGGAGTCGGAGTCGGAGTCAGAATCATTATCCGAGTTTGTATCTATTACAACTCCCGGCACGGCTTCAATCTCGGCGCAAAATTCGTCTGCTGCAGCAGTCACTTTAGGAGCGATCAACATCGCTACAGCTTCCGGCGACAAACTCTTCAGCTTCTTCTGTGGTAGTCTTCTGACACTTGAAATGTACGGATCAGAAGTAACTAAGAGCCGATGAAAAACATCTTCCATAGTTTTAACCCTGGAACTTTTTCGCGCAAAATCTTCTCGATATCGTTTGATGTCTTTGTTTCGAGCTTCCTGAGCATCTTCGGATAATTGGCTGATTGGTAATAGAGCATGAGTTCAAGGAAGCGAATTTATCGGATAAATGCTCGCTGATTATCAGAAATACTTCTTTCCTTGTCAGCACCAATTCTTTGTAACCGGATCCTGTAATAAAGACATAAAATTGTAGAAAATTGGTGTTAAAGGAAAAGATAACATTTTCAATTAATACAATAACTTGAACAATGTACATTATTTTACCAAATTAATAACCGCAATAATTGAAATAATTTTAAAAAAATTAGACAGAAAATATTGAAATGGATTTGGTTAAAAGAAAGCTTTGCTTACTATATAATATATATATATTCAAATATTTTATTCGAATGTTATAACATTTCATTCATATTTAAGAAATTTTTATGTGGTTGATTTTAATATGTATATATATATATATATATATATATACTAGGGTTCGTGCGGTTCGGGCGCTACGCGCCCTCACGTCGTGATCCCTTCCTCCCCCGTCCATGGCCAACTTCACTCCGCTTGATTCTCGATTCCATGGCCAATTTAACTCCGCTCAATTCTCGATTCTCGATGCTGCAAATTTAATTCCTCTTAATCTGTGTTCAACTACACTTTGCCTCGATTATTGTACATGTTGATGATGTATTTGTCATAAAAATCAAATATGAGTCGGAGGAGCGTTCTGTCCATGAAGATCGTAACCAGCATAGTGCTAGGGGAGTCTAAATAAATAAATAAAAGAAACCAATTGGCGCAAGATGCTCTTGTATTATATAGAGATAAGCAAATATTCATAAAAATAATAGACATTTATAAAATAAAAATATTATTATCGTTTCCACACCACTATGAAGTAGATAATTCGGCGCGTTTTTTTAAAAGTTGTATCCCCATTGTAGGCCTACTCAACTTTGTTAAGAATTTCTCCATTATATTGATACACGATAAAGTTAATACACCAGGTGGTAAAATGAAAAATACACACACATACGATGTTCTAAGTGACACCTTCGATTACATATAAAATTTCACTACGCGATCTGATGAAAATTATATATAATATATATATTATAATTTTGTTAAATATAGTTAATTTCATAAGACATTGTTGGTGGCACCAATCAAATCTATACTAAAATCAACAACATATATGCGAATAATTTTCATTATTTCGCCAGATAATATCAACCTTAAGTGTTGATGAAGAAATTGTTAACTTGACTAAATTCGAATTTTGTTCTCTGTTAGAGTTTTGCCAAAAAAAAATACTAACAATATATATATCCTGTAATTACTGAGATGGTTCAGAATTACACTCAAATTTAAAATTTTTACGAAAATAAGATTGTATATGAAAAATAATTTTCTAAATAATTATATATAGTCCAAAGTCATGCTAATTTTTAAAAATCATACGTACTTTAAATTTGACAAAAATATTTGTTTTTTAAAAATTAGTATGACTTTGGACCATATTTAATTATTCAAAAAAATAATTTTGAAAATATTTTGGTTAAACTATAAATTTTTAAACGAAATACAAGTTTTAAACATCTTAGATAATAATTCAATTGTTTTCACTAACCGCGTCATAAATTGAATACTTCTTTGCAAACGATATTATCGATTTCATCTGGGATTTCGGAATTATTTTCAATATAAATTTCATTTGAATTTTTACATCTAGATAAAGCTACATATAACTGACCATGTGAAAACAAAGGACGTCTAATATATATTCCGATTTTATCTAAACTCTGACCTTGAGATTTGTTAATCGTAATTGCAAATGCCAAAACAACAGGAAATTGTCTCCGGTACAGAATAAACGGTAAAGATGAAGACTCTCCAGTATCCAATATAACTCTTGGTATAAAAGCAAAATTACCGGCCTTTGTACCGGTTATTATTTGAACTTTAATATTGAAATTATATAAATGAATTATTTTCATTCTTGTGCCATTACAAAGTCCATCATTTATACTCAGATTTCTAATTAGCATTACAACCGCGCCAACTTTCAAAACCAATTTATAAACAGGAAGTCCTGGAAATTTTAATGAATTTAAATATTCTATCGGATAATTCACATTAATATCATCATCCGTTTGATCAAGTCCTTTATGTTTGGCAGAATCAATAGAGTAATATGTTTTTCCAGTACTTTTAATTTTGTTTAATATCTTTTCATTTAATGCATGCACATCTTCATTATGACAAGTTAAAATTACACGATTAGACAGATCATCGTCATTCAAAATGTCGGCACCGTAAATTTTTGAACAGATATCGTCCGTTCTCCAATTTTCAGGTATCCGCAATGTTGTTATATGACCTGATCCAATTTTTAATAAAAAACTTGAAAATGATTGATCATGAGTACGCATGTTTGTCTTTAATTTCATAATTTTAAAGTAATGCCACAGACTTGAAAATTTTATTGTATCTTTAATGATATTTAATTTTGACCCGTATTTAACCACTGGAAGAATTTGTCGAAAATCTCCACCTAATATAATTAACTTTCCGGCAAATGGAACGTTTTCAAGTCGACAACAATCTCGAAGAGTCTTATCAACAATTTCTAATGCTTTTTTGGGAATCATGGAGGCTTCATCCCAAATAATGACATCACACTCCCGTAATTTTTTTTTTATCTGATGCTAAATTTAAAAACGAACTTTCGATCGATGTCAAATCCAAAGGTAATTTAAAAGTCTTGTGACTTGTCATACCTCCAGGTAATAAAATAGATGCAATTCCTGTCCAGGCCATTGGTAATACTTTGCTTTGAATACTTAAAAAATAATAAATTAATACTTCATAAAGAAACGTTTTACCAGTACCTCCCGGTCCATCAATATATATCATTTTTTTATTGCCATCTTTGATTATATAATCGAAAATTGTTTTTTGGTCAACGTTTAATTTAACAACTAATTCTTCAAATTTATTTTTATTGAACATCAATGTTTCTTGAACGTTTTCAATATTAATATCGAAATCGAAATCTGGTTCTGGAAGCCCAAAATCTGTACATTTCATATTTTCTAACTTGAAAATTTCATTAATTTCGAATAATGACCTATTTTCATGGTTATCCAAAAATCCTTCACAAAAATATTGTTTAAATTTTTCCCAAATTTGTTTCGCAATTACAAAGTTATCGGAAATAAGGAACCATGCAAAAAATCTACGTAATTCTTTAGGAAGCATTATTGTACAAGCCTCTTCAAAAATATTGAAAATTTCTTTTTCGCTTTCAACTAATCCCATTGCGATTGCAGCTTCTTTGAATGTCTCGTAAGTGACATTTTCATAGGTTTTGAGATCATCGAAACATGTGGCCGGTAACATATGTCTTATTACCAACGCTTGCAAGTCGGGATCAGTTGAAGGGATTTCCGCACTGATGAATTTATCAATCATTTCCGGAGTTGTTAATTTAGTTTTATAATCTAATACGAATAACATATGAGCATGAGGTAATCCGCGTTTTTGGAATTCGATTGTATAAACATATGCTAAAACTTCTCCAAAAACTTTTCCACTTATAATGTCCGATAACAGGGCACGTAATTTTGAATGAAATAATCTTACTGTAATATTTGGAATATCGTTGCATGTTGTTCCAGAAGGGAATTTTTGTAAAATTCGTTTCAATTCTGGCCAATTTGGATTACACGTCATTGTTATGAATAAATCAGGTCTTCCAACTTTTCTTACAATGGCCATTGCATCTTGATAATTTTGATGCATATGTCTCGGACTACCTAAATATGTTGAAGGTAAAATAAAAATATTTCCCAATCGTTCCGAGTTGTCGGAATTTAAAACACTACGTGCTACATGATCAACCAATCCCTGATAACATTCAACTCGTAATTTTTTTTGATTAAATCTAATGAAATTTAATCTATTATTTTCAATTATAATATATGCTTGAATAATATATTGTTGTGTTAATCGACCACAATATAAAATTGGATTAAATTTACTATCCAATCTGAATGCTAAACGGTGCGAATAATACTAAAGAGCTGTAAGCCTTTTTGTTGAATTTTTATTTTGAGTAAATGATGGACTCCATCCCAAATCCCCATACGGAAACATGATTGGGAAGGACATAGGGTCTGTATGAAAAGATAATTTATTCAGATATGATTGAGAGTCAACATCTTTATTCGGAAACTTTTGATAAACACGTAAATCAAAAATAGGAACTTGACCATCTTTTGAAATTATCAATGCTGCGCATTCAGCAGTTGTAGGCAAATTATAACGATGTTTGTTAAAATTTTTATTTCGAACAAAATACAAATAATACTCTGGCAAAGATTTATCCTGAGACAATTCATATAAATGCTTGTATTTTTTCGCATATGGATTTACATTGTTTAATACTTTTGATATAATTTGAATATGTTCTTTGACCAATTTTTTATTTTCTTTTAAAATTTGTTCTGTTATTTTATAATTATCATAAATATAAATTTGTCCACAGCGTGGTAAGTCATCTTTGTTCGGAACAATGCTTTTTGAAATGATATGACAAACCTGACCTTGAATTTTCAAGTTATAAACGCCTTTTTTAATATCATTTATTTCATTGGCGCAAAAACTCACAAAAGAAAAAAGGCTATTGTAGTAACGGATCAATTGTCGAAATCTTCCATTGTATAATAATATTTTCAAATCATCGTTATATTCACTTAAAGGTGGAAGTTGTACTTTTCCACCGTGACAACAACTTTTTTTCGAAAATTCTACTTTCCAGAATAATGCCGAACATTGTGGGCAGATATAATTCATTTCTCCAAAATCTAAGTACGATATTTTATTTGACCACATTTTAATAACTCTTTGAACATTTCGTCTTTTATTTACACGTTCTTCAGGCATATTTTCAATAATGTCTTTCTCTCTTTTTTTCATCAATTGTTCTTCATCCATACTCTCAACTACATCTTTCTCTCTTATTTTCTTTAATCGTTCTTCAGGCATACTCTCTACTATATCTTTCTCTCTTTTTTTCTTCGATTGTTCTTCATCCATGCTCTCGATTAAATCTTTTTCTCTTATTTTCTTCAATCGTTCTTCAGGCATACTCTCGACTACATCTTTCTCTCTTTTTTTCTTCAATCGTTCTTCATTCATGCTCTGGACTAAATCTTTCTCTCTTTTTTTCTTCAATCGTTCTTCATTCATGCTCTGGACTAAATCTTTCTTTCTTTTTTTCTTCAATCGTTCTTCATTCATACTCTCGACTAAATCTTTCTCTCTTTGTTTCTTCAATCGTTCTTCATTCATACTCTCGACTACATCTTTCTTTCTTTTTTTCTTCAATCGTTCTTCATTCATACTCTCGACTAAATCTTTCTCTCTTTGTTTCTTCAATCGTTCTTCATTCATACTCTCGACTACATCTTTCTTTCTTTTTTTCTTCAATCGTTCTTCATTCATACTCTCGACTAAATCTTTCTCTCTTTGTTTCTTCAATCGTTCTTCATTCATACTCTCGACTACATCTTTCTTTCTTTTTTTCTTCAATCGTTCTTCATTCATACTCTCGACTAAATCTTTCTCTCTTTGTTTCTTCAATCATTCTTCATTCATACTCTCGACTACATCTTTCTTTCTTTTTTTCTTCAATCGTTCTTCATTCATACTTTCGACTAAATCTTTCTCTCTTTGTTTCTTCAATCGTTCTTCATTCATACTCTCGACTACATCTTTCTTTCTTTTTTTCTTCAATTGTTCTTCATTCATACTCTCGACTAAATCTTTCTCTCTTTGTTTCTTCAATCGTTCTTCATTCATACTCTCGACTACATCTTTCTTTCTTTTTTTCTTCAATCGTTCTTCATTCATACCCTCGACTAAATCTTTCTCTCTTTGATTCTTTAATCGTTCTTCATTCATACTCTCGACCAAATCTTTCTTTCTTTTTTTCTTCAATCTTTCTTCATTCATACTCTCGACTAAATCTTTCTCTCTTTGTTTATTCAATCGTTCTTCATTCATGTTTTCAATACGATCGGATTTTCGTTTTTTATTTAAAATTGTTTCTGTTAAATTTTTGACTTGTCTTTTGATATTAATTTTATTTTTATTTTCTGAATAATATTGCCGGTCGTAATTTCTACGGTAGTTCTGCCAAAAATTGTAATTGAAACATTTCATAATATCATAATGACCGGAATCTAAAGGACCTGTTAATAAAAGATTCAATTCACCGTTACTACAAGTTTGTTTATATTCACGTAAAATTTCAATATTATTTCTATAAATCAATACTTTCACATTATATAAATTCACGAATGATTGAATTTCGACCTCTCCTCCATATATATTGTCTTTTGACATAAACAATTTGTAGCATTTCTCATTATCAACAATTGAACTATAAGATTGGTCACCTATTATAAATGGGTGATAAAATGACCAGTTCTGAACGACGTTTGAAACAATTTTTAATCTAATTTGTCGATGTTTTTCTTCATCGTTGTAAAGGAAATGAGCAAAGGATCGAAACAAACAATTACCATCTGGTTTGATAACCTTTTCTATAGCAACTTCCAATCTATTAATAATTTCTAAATTTTTTTGATCGATTGACGTAAAATCGTGCACTGTTTTTTCAGTAGTTATATTTTTATTTTTTACATTTTCATCTTTTTTAGATTTTTGTTTACTTTCTGTTATAATCGAAATTTCAGATGTTTCCGCTGCGTTATTATTATTTTTCTTCGCGTTTATTTTTGTTTTGTGGTCTATTATTGTATTTGATTTAATATTTTCTGTGATTGGATTTGAGATCAAAATTGCGATTGATTTTACATTTGATTTTTCATTTGTTTCGTTTACTGATTTGACAGGTGTTGTCTTTGCCGTCGTATTGAAGCTTGATTTCGTTTTCGATTTTACATTTGACTGGGCAATAATTTCACTTGTAAAATCCTCATCAGTTATTTTTCTGAAATTCGATTTCGTTTTTAAATTTATTTTTGGCTGGATAGTCGTTTCAATTTTAGATTTCATAGTCGTTATCTTTGAACTCGATTTATTTTTGCATTTTGGAATCGACTCCGTGATTGCTTTTATCGGTAATTCTGCTATCAATGTTGTTTTTGACGTGTTCCGAGTCGATTTTATTTGTGATTGAATGGTTTTTGTTGTTGCCTTGACTATTTTTATTTCTGAATTTGCTTTGGATTTTGGTATTGTTACTGATTTGGGAATTGCGTTCACTAATTGTAGTTGCTCACAATTAAGAACATCAAAATGTCCAGCATCTATAATTCCTGATAATAAAAGAGATAAATGTCCTTTTCGACAACTTTGTCCAATTTTTCGCGGAGATTGCATATCGTTTCTATAAACGGACACCTGCACGTCATATAAACTTGAGAACGATTGAATTTCGACCTCTCCCCCGTAGACACTATCATTTGACATGTGCAATTTATAAGATTCTTTGTCACTGAGAATTCTACCGTACGATTCATCACCTAAGATGAATGGTTCGTAATCCGCCCAATTTTGAACAACGTTGGACACAATAGCCAATCTAATTTCTCGATGTCTGCTTTGATCGTTGTAAAGAAAATATGAAAATGATCTAAAAAGACAATTTCCGTCACCTTTAATAAACTCTCTAATTCGATTTCGGATATCAAACATTTTTCCAAAATGGTTAAAAAGGTCAATGAAAACAATTGAATTAATAGAAAAATAATAAGTAACTAATTATTATGAAATTTGAGTTTATTATATTTTACTCCCTTTATTTTTTTTTAAGATCCGATGTCGAAATTCTTGTCACACAGCTACTAAAAAATTCTTCTATCAACAGATTTTGAAGACGTCGCAGTTTCTCCTGAAGAAATTTTAAATTTTATAAAATCTTTTAAAATTTTAATTTTTTGAAATGAAAACATGATCACTGAAACTTCCGACAAATTTGGATCCCATGGATTATACAGGACGTAAATTGTATGTACAGGGACAAATGCACACGAATTTCCGATAGAGATTTATAAGAATTTATGAGGATTTATTGAATTCTATCGGTTCATATCGGTCCTTTTCAACAGGACATCCATGGTATGTTCATACGTAGATAATTAATATTTCTTATGTAACGATAGTTATTGGACATTATAATTTCATAAACGGAAATCAGATTTGAACGACGTCAATTGAACATTTATGGAATATTCGATATAGGATTCAAAATAGATGGGTAGTGGTACCAAAATATGAGGATCCTTCCGATGTACAATCAAGTACTTTGATCAGCTACGATATAAGTAAGCCGATTAACGGTCTCACATATAAAAAGTTTACCTGGACATCATAAGCTATAATATAGTCCACCTAGATAACAAAAACTATGATGTTATCGATCTGGACACTGGGAAGTATCGAGCGGTCATCTTGGACACAGGAAATTACGGAGCAATCAACCTGGTCACTGAATACTATCGAGCGGTTAACCTAAACATCGAAAACTGTACATATAAAAATATGAAAACGTTGACCTGGACACTGAAAGATATGAGATAATCAACCAGGACACCGAAAACTATCGAGCGATCCATCTGGACACTGAGAACCATCGAGTGGTTACCTGGACACAGAAAACTATGAAAAAATTAACCTGAACACTGAAAATTACGATGTAGCCAACCTGGACACCGAAAACTATAAAGAAGTTGAACTGGACATTGAAAGATATGATATAGTCAACCTAGACATCTCAAACTATACAGCGATTCTTCTGAACAGTGAGAACCATTGAGCGGTCAATATGGACGCAGAAAAATATAAAAAAGTTAACCTGGTCAGTGGAAGTTATGATATAGTCAACCTGGACACCGAAAATTATAGAGCGATCCATCTAGACACTGAGAACCATCGAGCAGTCAACCTTGACACTGAAAGTTACGATATATCCAACCTGGACACCGAAAAATATGAAGAAGTTGATCTTGACATTAAAGGTTATGATATAATCAACCTGAATACCGAAAATTATAGATAAGTTTACTTGGACACTTAAAGCTATGAAAAAGTAGACCTGGACACTTAAAACTTTGAAAAAGTTGACCTGAACCCTTAAAGCTATAATAAAATGAACTTGGACACCGAAAATTATAAAGAAGTTGACCTGGATACTGAAAGTTACGACATTGTTAACCGAAACTATGAAAAACCCTGAAATTTATGATATAGTCAACCTGGACACCAAGAACTATCGATCGGTTAACCTAGACATAGGAAATTATGGAATAGTCCATCTGGACACCGAAAACTGTCGAGTGATTAACTTGGACACAGAAAACGATAGAGAGATTGACCTGGACACTGAAAGTTATGATGTAGTCAACCTGTACAGTGCTGGCTATTAATGCCTGCAAATCTTTGAAAGAATCTAAGAATCTTTTCAAGATTCTAAGATTCTTTCCAAGATTCTAAGATTCTTTTCAAGATTCTTTCCAAGATTCTTTCCAAGATTCTAAGATTCTTTTCAAGATTCTTTCAAAGATTCTTCGGAAGAATCTTGAAAAGAATCTTGAAGAGAATCTTGATAAGAATCTTACAATCTTGAGAAGATTCTTAGAATCTTGGGAAGATTCTTACAATCTTGAGAAGATTCTTTT
The DNA here is from genome assembly GCA_946863875.1 of Alloplasta piceator. NCBI lineage: Eukaryota > Metazoa > Arthropoda > Insecta > Hymenoptera > Ichneumonidae > Alloplasta > Alloplasta piceator. The sequence continues at coordinate 23,490,245 of OX333076.1, forward strand.
CAAGATTCTTTCAAAGATTTGCAGGCATTAATGGCCAGCACTGTACACTGAGAACGGTGAAGCGATCTATTTGTACACTGAGAATCATCGAACGGTCAACCTGAACATCGAAAACTATGAAGACGTTAACCTGGGCATTAAAAGCTATGATATAATCAACCTGGACACCGAAAACTATAGAGAAGTTGACCTGGACACCTGGATCTACATAGCAGTCCACTTCGACACCGAAAACTGTCGCGCGGTTAACTCGGACACCGGAAATTATGAAGAACTTGAACTTGACACTGAAAGATATAATATAGTCAACCTAGATATCTCAAACTATGGAGCGATCCATCTGAATAGTGAGAACCATCGAACGATCAACATGGACACCCAAAAATATAAAGAAGTTGACCCGGACACTGAAAGTTATGATATAGTAAACCTGGACAATGAAAACCATATAGCGATCCATCTGGACACTGAGAACCATCGAACGATCGACCTGGACATCGAAAACTATAAAGATGTTCATACGGACACTGAAAGTTACGATATAGTCAACCTGGGTACCGAAAACTATGAAGAAGTTGACCTGGACATTAAAAGCTATGATATAATTAACCTGGACACCGAAAGCTATTATACAGTCAACCTGAACATCGAAAATTATGGAGATATAAAATTTGATCATATAAAATGATGAAGTATACAATTTTATTAAAATATGATATAGTAAACCTGGACAGCGAAAACTATAAAGAAGTTGACACTGAAAGTTATGATATAGTATTAAAAAAAAAGTTATCTGGACACAGGAATCTACGGAGCAGTCCACTCTAACACCGAAAACTGTCGCGCGTTTAACCTGGACACCGAAAACTATGAAGCGGTCGACTTAGACAATAGAAACTATGGAGCAACCCAACTGGACACCGAAAACTATCGATCGGTGAACCGAGACATAAAAAATTACGGATCAGTCCACCTGGACACAGAAAACTGTCGAGTGGTTAACTTGAACACCTAAAACCACAGAGAGATTGACCCTGGTGCCTAAAGTTATGATACAGTCAACCGAAAAACTATAAAGAATTTGACCTGGACATGTGAAGCTATGATACCAAAAGCTATGAACCTGGACACTGAAAGGTATGACATGGTTAACCTGGACACCGAAATCTATGATATAGTCATCCTGGCCACCGAAAACTATGAAGAAGTTGACCTGGACACTGAAAACTACGATATAGTCAATCTGGATACCGAAAACTATGAAGAAGTTGACCTAGACACTGAAAACTACGATATAGTCAACCTGGACACCGAAAACTATGAAGAAGTTGACCTGGACACTGAAAGCTACGATATAGTCAACCTGGACACCGAAAACTATGAAGAAGTTGACCTGGACACTGAAAGCTACGATATAATCAACCTGAACACCGAAAATTATGATGAAGTTGACCTGGACACTGAAAGCTAAGATATAGTCAACCTGGACACTGAAAACTATAAAGAAGTTGACCTGGACACTGAAAGCTACGATATAGTCAACTTGGACACCGAAAACTATGAAGAAGTTGACCTGGACAGTGAAAGGTACGATATAGTCAACCTGGATAACGAAAACTATGAAAAAGTTGACCTGGACACTGAAAGTTATCATATAGTCAACCGAAACTATGAAAAACGCTGAAATTTATAATATAGTCTATCTGGATACTGAAAAATATCGATCGGTCAACCTAGACATTAGAAATTACGGAACAGTCCACCTGGACACCGAAAACTGTCGAGTGGGTAACTTGGATGAGGAAAACTATGGAGAGATTGACCTTAGCACCGAAAGTTATGATACAGTCGACCTGGGCACCGAACACTATGGACAGATAAATAATTTAATAATAAATTTGATCATATAAAATGATGAAGTTTAAAATTTTACTAAAATATGATATAGTCAACCTGGACAGCGAAAACCATAAAGAAGTTGACACCGAAAGTTATGATATAGTATTTTAAAAAAAGTTATCTGGACACAGGAATCTACGGAACAGTCCACTTTAACACCGAAAACTGTCGCGCGTTTAACCTGGACACCGAAAACTATGAAGCGGTCGACTTAGACAATAGAAACTATGGAGCAACCCAACTGGACACCGAAAACTATCGATCGGTGAACCGAGACATAAAAAATTATGGATCAGTCCACCTGGACACAGAAAACTGTCGAGTGGTTAACTTGGACACGGAAAACCATAGAGAGATTGACCCTGGTGCCTAAAGTTATGATACAGTCAACCGAAAAACTATAAAGAATTTGACCTGGACATGTGAAGCTATGATACCAAAAGCTATGAACCTGCACACTGAAAGGTATGACATGGTTAACCTGGACACCGAAAACTATGATATAGTCATCCTGGCCACCGAAAACTATGAAGAAGTTGACCTGGATACTTAAAAGTACGATATAGTCAATCTGGATACCGAAAACTATGAAGAAGTTGACCTGAACACTGAAAACTACGATATAGTTAACCTGGACACCGAAAACTATGAAGAAGTTGACCTGGACACTGAAAGCTACGATATAGTCGACCTGGATACCGCAAACTATAAAGAAGTTGATCTGAATACTAATAGCTACGATATAGTTAACCTGGACACCGAAAACTATGAAGAAGTTGACCTGGACACTGAATGCTACGATATAGTCAACCTGAACACCGAAAATTATGATGAAGTTGACCTGAATACTGAAAGCTAGGATATAGTCGACCTGGACACCGAAAACTATGAAGAAGTTGACCTGGACAGTGAAAGGTACGATATAGTCAACCTGGACACCGAAAACTATGAAGAAGTTGACCTGAACACTGAAAGTTATGATATAGTCAACCGAAACTATGACAAACGCTGAAATTTATAATATAGTCAACCTGGACACCGAAAAATATCGATCGGTCAACCTAGACATTGGGAATTACGGATCAGTCCACCTGGACACCGAAAACTGTCGAGTTGGTAACTTGGATGCGGAAAACTATAGAGAGATTGATCTTAGCACCGAAAGTTATGATACAGTCGACCTGGACACCGAACACTATGGAGAGATAAATAATTTAATAATATGCAATCGATGAGTTCAATTTTTTATCAAAATCATAATAGAAAATTAATTTTCTATATAGGAAAATAATGAGAGATCCACCTGGACACAGAAAACTATCGAGTGGTTAACCTGATCACGGAAAGTTATGATACAGTCAATCTGAATACCAAAAATTATGAAGATCTTAGAAATGCAAAAATTATAATCATAAAATTCATTATGATCATAAAATTTATTGTTTCGAAAAATATTGAGAGATTTCTTCGAACGTGACATTACCTGATTAACTCGTATCCAAAATCCGTCAGATTTTTCGTCCAAATCGTTTGGATCCTCTGTTTTTTCTTGTATCTCACCTCAATGAAATTCAAGAAACACAATTCTTGAAACTTCTTTATAACTTGTACCGCACAATATCGAAATTCTCATGATTAATGAAAATTTTAATAAAATAGCACGATTAACACAAACGTTAACTGCGATGTGAGCCCAAGAGCAAACAGACGCGAAACGACGCGAAACTGACGTGAAGCAAACAGACGCGAAACACATGGGGCGTTCCACGCCAAAGCGGACATCATTTAGCTTTTGCATCTTCGATTTTTTTGAATTTTTTAGTATTAGTTGATAGTTTTAGTATTAGTATTATGTTTTATTATTAGTATTAGTATTATGTTTTATTATGAGTATTAGCATTATTAGTAGTATAGTTTATTAGTATTATGTTTTAGTATTAGTTGAAAGAGGCCTCCATAATTTTTTTCATTTTTTTTGTCGAACGATTTTCAAGATATCAATTTTTCGAAAATTACGTAACTTTTTTTTTAAAACATTCATAACTTTGCGAAAAATGGGCCAAATAGGACGGTTTTTTTCAAAACTTTTTGTTTTTAAACATACTTTTGATAAAAAATGTTAAAAACAAATTTGAAATCGTGCTTCTATAAGATTTTCAAGTGTGAAATATAAATTGCTGATTTACAAAAAATACGTACTGATCGATTTTCTTCAAATTTTTTTGTAAAAAACTGTCATTTATTCCACAACTTTTAAGCCTGAGTAGATAATGGGATAACGATGGGATCGATTTTTTTTGATTTTTCTATTTAGCACCATTTAGCTTTTGCATCTTCGATTTTTTTTGAAATTTTTTTATATTTTAGTATTGGTTGAAAGAGGCCTCCATGATTTTATTCTATTTTTTTTTGTCGAACCGTTTTCAAGATATCGATTTTACGAAAATTACGTAACTTTTTTTTTAAATATCCTTAACTTTGAGAAAAATGGGCCAAATAGGACCGTTTTTTCTAAACTTTTTGTTTTTAAACCTACTTTTGATAAAAAATGTTGAAAACAAATTTCAAATCTTGCTTCTATAAGATTTTCAAGTGTTAAATATAAATTGTTGATTTACAAAAAACACGTACTAATCGATTTTCTTCAAAATTTGTTATAAAAAACTGTCATTTATTCCACAACCGTAAAGCCTGAGTAGATAATGGGATAACGATGGGATCTATTTTTTTCGATATTTCTATTTAGCACCATTTAGCTTTTGTATCTCCGATTTTTTTGAAATTTTTCAATATTTTAGTATTAGTATTTAGTATTAGAAAGAGGTCTCCATGATTTTATTCAATTTTTTTTGTCGAACCGTTTTCAAGATATAGGTTCGCGAAAATTACGTAACTTTTTTTTTAAACATCCATAACTTTGCAAAAAATGGACCAAATAGGACGGTTTTTTTCCAAACTTTTTGTTTTTAAACGTACTTCTGATAAAAAATATTGAAAACAAATTTCAAATCGTGCTTCTATAAGATTTTCAAGTGTTAAATATAAATTGCTGATTTACAAAAAACACGTACTGATCGATTCTCTTCAAAATTTGTTGTAAAAAACTGTCATTTATTCCACAACCTTTAAGCCTAAGTAGATAATGGGATAACGATGGGATCTATTTTTTTCGATATTTCTATTTAGCACCATTTAGCTTTTGTATCTCTGATTTTTTTGAATTTTTTTTATATTTTAGTATTGGTTGAAAGAGGCCTCCATGCTTTTATTCCATTTTTTTTTTAAACCGTTTTCAAGATATCGATTTTGCGAAAATTACGTAACTTTATTTTTAAACATCCATAACTTTGCAAAAAATGGACCAAATAGGACGATTTTTTCCAAACGTTTTGTTTTTAAACGTACTTTTGATAAAAAATTTTGAAAACAAATTTCAAATCGTGCTTCTATAAGATTTTCAAGTGATAAATAAGGTAAACGGCCCAGTTACTGATCTTGTCCCAGATAGTGACCCCGACGGCACAATTTTGATTGCCATAAATACAGTTTTTGTTGAATAATAATCCAATTACCGGCTAGTTAAAGAGAATTTTTCACTTTTAATTATTGGAGAGATGGACCTTTGTATAGGAAATATTTAAAATAGAAATAGACCCGTGAATCGAAATCGGTACACGTACGGGTCACAAACTAAGATGGGGCGTTTGTACAGGGTCAGTAACCCGTGCAGCAGAGAAGTATTATTAAAACAATGATTTTATTTATAAATCTTGATTATTTCACTTTTATAACCGGTGAATCTCCTTCGGGGGGCTTTAATGCATACGTTGAAACCATTAGTTTTCGGTTTGGCTATATCACGCATGAATAAATAATCAAAATCCGACGCTGCCGCGCTAGAAGGGTCAGTAACTGGGCCGTTTACCTTATAAATTGCTGATTTACAAAAAACTCGTACTGATCGATTTTCTTCCAACTTTTTTTGTAAAAAACTGTCATTTATTCCACAACTTTCAAACCTGAGTAGATAATGGGATAACGATGGGATCTATTTTTTCGATTTTTTATTTAGCACCATTTAGCTTTTGCATTTCCGATGTTTTGACATTTTTTTGTTATATTAGTGTTGGTTGATAGAGGCCTCCATGATTTTATTCAATTTTTTTTGTCGAACCGTTTTCAAGATATCGATTTTTCGAAAATTACATAAATTTTTTTTTAAACATCCATAACTTTGCGAACAATGAGCCAAATGGGACGGTTTTTTCAAACTTTTTGTTTCTAAACATACTTTTGACGAAAAATATTGAAAACAAATTTCAAATCGTGCTTCTGTAAGATTAAAAATATAAATTCTCGATTCTCGATTCCAGGACCAACTCCACCCAGCTCGATTCTCGATTCCATGGCCAGCTTCACCCCGCTCAATTCTTGATTCCATGGCCAGCTTCACCCCGCTCAATTCTTGATTCCATGGCCAACTTCACCCTGCTCGATTCTCGATTCCATGGCCAACTTCATCCCGCTCGTTTCTCGATTCCATGGCCAACTTCATCCCGCTCGATTCTCGATTCCATGGCCAACTTAACCCCGCTCGATTCTTTATTCCATGGCCAACTTCACCCCGCTCGTTTTATTGTTCCATGGCCAACTTCACCCTGCTTAGTCTGTGGCCAACTTCAGGCCGTCTCGATTCTTGTACACGGGGGCGGGGGCGGGGGCGGTGGCGGGGGCGGGGGCGGGGGTGGCGGCGGTGGCGGTGGCGGCGAAATTTTTATATAATATAGAGAGATATAGAGAGATATACTGGGGGTTCGTGCGGCTCGGGCGCTACGCGCCCTCGTATCGTAAAGGTTTGACTCTAACCCAAACCCCGACCTTCCACCCACAAGCTTCTCCAACCCTCTCCCCGCCATCCCATGCCTTGCCCCCGCCACACCCACCCAACCATCCGCTGAATTTCGCCATCCATGGCTTACTTGACCCTGCCCCACCCACCCAACCATCCGCTGAATTTGGCCATCCATGGCCAACTTGACCCCGCTCGATTCTCGATTCCATGGCCAACTTCACCCTGCTTAGTCTGTGGCCAACTTCAGGACGTCTCGATTCTTGTACACGGCAGCAGCGGCGGCGGTAGCGGCGGCGGCGGCGGCGGCGAAATATTTATATAATATAGAGAGACTAGGGTCCGTGCGGCTTGGGCGCTACGCGCCCTCGCGTCGTAGAGGTTCAATTCTAACCCAAACCTCAACTGCCGCCCACCGCCTTTCCCCACCCCCACGCTCCCCCGTCCCATCCCCGCCGCCCCAACCCTCTGCTCGATTCTCGATTCCATGGCGAACTTCACCTCGCTCTATTTTCGATTCCATAGCCAACTTCACCCCGCTCGATTCTCGATTCCATGGCCAACTTGACCTCGCCCCACCCACCCAACCATCCGCTGAATTTGGCCATCCATGGCCAACTTGACCCCGCTCGATTCTCGATTCCATGGCCAACTTCACCCTGCTCAGTCTGTGGCCAACTTCAGGCCATCTCGATTCTTGTACACGGCAGTGGTGGCGGCGGCGGCGGTGGCGGCGAAATTTTTATATAATATAGAGAGATTCTGTGATTTAATTATGATATATACGTATGCATATATATATATATACTAGGGGTTCGTGTGGCTCGGGCGCTACGCGCCCTCGCATCGTAAAGGTTCGCGTCTAACCCAAACCCCGACCCCCCACCCGCCAGCTTCCCCAACCCCCTCCCCACCATCCCACGCCTCTCCCCTCCACACCCGGCAACCAACCATTGCTTGATTCCATGACCGACTTCACCCCACTCGTTTTATTGTTCTATGGCCAACTTCGCCCTGTGTAGTCTGTGGCCAACTTCAGGCTGTCTCGATTCTTATACACAAAGGCGGCGGTGATAATTTTATATAATATAGAGAGATATACTAAGGTCCGTGCGGCTACGCACCCTCACGTCGCAATAGTCAGACCTAACCTAATTTAAAATTGAAATAAAAATAATTTCAACACCACTTTTATCGGCTATATAATCAGATTCATTCTGCTTAATATGTAGTAGGTTTCATTCCTCTTAATCTGTGGTCGACTACACTTTGCCTCGATTCTTGTACATGTTGATTTATTTGTCATGAATCAAATATGTATCGGCGGTAGGTTCTGTCCATGAAGATCGTGAACAACATGGTGCCAGGGGAATCTAAATAAATAAAAGAAGCAAATTGTCGAAAGATGCTCTTGTGCTATATAAAAATAAGCAAATATTCATAAAAATAATAGACATTTATAAAGTAAAAATATTATTATCGTTTCCTCACCACTATGAAGTAGATAATTCGGCGCGTTTTTTTTAAGTTGTATCCCCATTGTAGGCCTAATCAACTTCGTTAAGAATTTCTCCATTATATTGATTCACGAAAACGTTAATACACCAGGTGGTAATATCAACCTTAAGTGTTAATGAAGAAATTGTTAACTTGACTAAATTCCAATTTTGATCTCTATTAGAGTTTTGCCGAAAAAATGCTAATGATATATGGGTCATTCCATGTCAAACCGACTACTTTTGAACCCGACCCCTTTCGATTTGGCTGAGAATTTTTGTCTTTTTTTTACCCCATTAAAGACATTTTTCAGAAAATTTTCAAATTTTTTTACCCAGCCGAAAAAAAGTTATGAATTATTAAAAAAAAAAAAAAAAAAAGCCTTTTGTTTTTCAAATAGCTATAACTTCTTCAAAAATTGACTAATCGAGTCGTTTTTTTCAAAAATTTTCGTTTTTAAATGTAATTTCCGAAAAAAAAAATACAACAAAAATTTACGATATTAGAATATATGAAATTTTTTAATTTTTCGAGAAAAATCATCGTTTCCCGGAAAGCCATTTTTTATTTTATTTTTTTTACTAAAAAAAAACTTCGTTTAATTACTAAAAGAATGCCGCCCAAACTGGAGTGGGTGGAATTTTTTTCGATTGGAAAAAAAATTTTTTCGCAACTGGGCTTATTTCATAAAAATCTGTAAATTTTTGAGGATTTATAAAGGATCTCAGAGTTTGAAAATTAAAAAAAAAAAAAAAAAAAAAATCGAAAGTTGACGGATTCAAAATAATATACGTACGATGTATTTTTCAAAAGCCTATGGCTTGGTAAAAAATGGGCCCAGATGGCAATTTTTTTCATTATTTTTGATTTTTGATGTAGTTTTTGAAAAAAAAAATACAAAAAAATTATATATTGGTGTCTTCTATTTATTCTTTAACCTTTTTGAAAAAAATCAACATTTTTTCGCGAATTACTACTTTTGATTTATTTTTCTTCTTAATTTTTCAAACTCTGATGTTCTTTATAAATCCTCAAAAATTTACAGAGTCGTGTGTTTTGTAAAATAAGCCCAGTTGAAAAAAAATTTCCGATCGATAAAAAAAAATAGAAGAAAAATTCCACCCACTCCAGTTTGGGCGGCATTCTCTCTGGAATTGAACGAAGTTTTTTTTGAGTAAAATAAAATAAAAAATGCCTTTTTGAGAAAACGAAGATTTTTCTCGAAAAAGTAAAAAATTTCATAGACTTTAATATCGTAGATTTTTTTTGTATTTTTTTTCGAAAAGTACATTTAAAGATGAAAATTAAAAAAAAAAAAAACGTCTCGATTAGTCAATTTTTGAAGAAGTTATAGCTATTTAAAAAAAACAAAAGCCTTTTTTAAAAATAATTCATAACTTTTTTTCAGTTGGGTAAAGAAATTTGAAAATTTCCTGAAAAATGTTTTTAATGAAGTAGAAAAAAGACAAAAAATTTCAGCCAAATCGAAAGGGGTCGGGTTCAAAAGTGGTTGATTTGACATTGAATGACCCATATATATTCTGTAATTTTCAAAATATTAAAAAATTGTCATGTAATTATGGTCCAAAACCATACTTATTTTTCAAGATCACATGTACTTTAAATTTGACAAAAATATTTATAGGTTAAATTAGAAAACTGGTGATATAATTTTAAAAAATTGAATTCCATCTTTTGTTTTTTTTTTAATATAATAGATTAATTAAGTGATAAATCTTGAAATAAAACACAATTTTTAAACATCTTAGATAATACTTCAATTGTTTTCACTAACCGCATCATAAATTAAATACTTCTTTCCAAACGATATTATCAATTTCATCAGAGATTTCTGAATTATTTTCAATATAAATTTCATTTGAATTTCTACATCTAGATAGAGCTACATATAATTGACCATGTGAAAACAAAGGACGTCTGATATATATTCCGATTTTATCTAAACTTTGACCTTGAGATTTGTTTATGGTAATTGCAAATGCCAAAACAACAGGAAATTGTCTCCGGTAAAGAATAAAAGGTAAAGAGGAAGACTCTCCAGTATCCAATAAAACCCTAGGTATGAAAGCAAAATTACCGGCCTTTGTACCAGTTATTATTTGAACTTTGATATTAAAATTATATAAATGAACAATTTTCAGTCTTGTCCCATTACAAAGTCCATCATTTATACTTAAATTTCTAATGAGCATTACAACCGTGCCGACTTTCAAAACCAATTCATAAACCGGAAGTCCTGGAAATTTTAAAGAATTTAAATATTCTATCGGATAATTTAAATTGATATTATCATCGGTTTGGTCAAGTCCTTTATGTTTTGCATAATCTATAGCGTAATATGTTTTTCCAACACTTTTAATTTTTTTAAATATTTTTTCATTTAAAATATGCACATCTTCATTATGGCAAGTTAAAATTACCCGATTTGATAGATCATCGTCATTCAAAATTTCGGTACCGTAAATTTTTGAACAGATATCATTCGTTCTCCAATTTTCAGGTATCCGCAATGTTGTTATATGACCTGATCCAATTTTCAATAAAAGAATTGAAAATGATTGATCATGTGTACGCATGTTTGTCTTTAATTTCATAATTTTAAAGTGATTCCATAGACGTGAAAATTTTATTGTATCTTTAATGATATTCAATTTTGTTCCGTATTTGACCACTGGAAGAATTTGTCGAAAATCTCCACCTAATATAATTAATTTCCCGGCAAATGGAACATTTTCGAGTCGACAACAATCTCGAAGAGTTCTATCAACAATTTCTAATGCTTTCTTCGGTATCATTGAAGCTTCATCCCAAATAATTACATCACACTCCCGTAATTTCTTTTTATCTGATGCTAAATTTAAAAACGAACTTTCGATTGATGTTATTTAAAAGGTAATTTAAAAGTCTTGTGACTTGTTATACCTCCAGGTAATAAAATAGATGCAATTCCTGTCCAGGCCATTGGTAAAACTTTTCGTTGAATACTTAAAAGATAATAAATTAATACTTCATAAAGAAATGTTTTACCAGTGCCTCCGGGTCCATCAATATAAATCATTTTTCTATTACCGTCTTTAATTATATAATCGAAAATTGTTTTTTGCTCAACGTTTAATTTAACAACTAATTCTTCAAATTTATTTTTATTGAACATCAATGTTTCTTGAACATTTTCAAATTTGTTATCGAAATTAAAATCTGGCTCTGGAAGACCAAAATCTGTACATTTCATATTTTCTAATTTGAAAATTTCATTTATCTCAAATAATGACCTATTTTCATTGTTATCCGAAAAACCTTCACAAAAATATTTTTTAAATTTATCCCAAATTTCTTTACCAATTATGAAGTTATCAGAAATGAGAAACCATGCAAAAAATCTACGTAATTCTTTAGGTAGCATTATTATGCAAGCTACCTCAAAAATATTGAAAATTGCTTTCTCGCATTCAACTAATCCCATTGCGATTGCAGCTTTTTGAAATGTCTCGTAAGTTACATTTTTGTGTTTTTTGAGATCATTGAAACATGTGGCCCCTGGAACGCGATTTAGAATAAGTTTTAAATGAAAACGTTCGATATTTTTAGGACTTACACTAACAACACGACCGATTGCTCTGGAAAATACTTTACGTTTTATCCAAATCTTTTTTAAAGGATCAAATTTATATTTTCTCGGAATGTTTGCGTATAAAATTATTCTTGCTTTATCATCAATTTGATTTAATTTAAACCATGCTGTTAATGTTGTTTCATTTTTTAATAAAGCATTTTCCTCTTTATTTTCTTCAAAAATAATACTTTGTTGATTTTCCGTATGTAAAGCTAATCGAACAATTGTGTGAGATCTCCCGGAAAGAGGCAATTCTTGTATTCGCCAAGCAGCCTCCATTGGACTGACATAACGACTATCAATATAATCGGCAATTTCATCATAAATTTCTGTCTTTGTTTCTAAATTATTTTTTTCGACTTTTATATACACTCGATCGTGTCCTTTATGTAAGTACTCATACAAATATTTAGTGCTCATGATGGATGCACAATACTCGACGTTTATGTGACATTTATATTTCAAAAGAAGTTCTGGATTGTAAGGGACAACCATAGTATTATCTACTGCTACAAAATTTCCGTTAATCATACTATTATAAACGTGTCCTGAATGAATATTATTTCTACGTCTATATTTTGGAAAACCATTTTTCTCAAACTCGGTAGACTTACAAAACTCTTTCGGAAACTTTTTTGAACAAACATCTTTAGTTTTATCATAACATGGGGAGTATTCTGTGTGGGGTCCATGTAACATATGTCTTATCACCAACGCTTGCAAGTCGGGATCAGTTGAAGGGATTTCCGCACTGATGAATTTATCAATCATTTCAGAAGTTGTTAATTTAGTTTTATAATCTATTACAAACAACATATGAGCATGAGGCAACCCGCGTTTTTGAAATTCGATAGTATAAACATATGCTAAAACTTCTCCGAAAACTTTTCCACTTATAATATCTGATAAAAGAGAACGTAATTTTGAATGAAATAATCTTACTGTAATATTTGGGATGTCGTTACATGTTGTTCCCGAAGGGAATTTTTGTAAAACTCGTTTCAATTCTGGCCAATTTGGATTACACGTCATTGTTATGAATAAATCAGGTCTTCCAACTTTTCTTACAATGGCCATTGCATCCTGATAATTTTGATGCATATTTCTAGGACTACCTAAATATGTTGGAGGTAAAACAAAAATATTTCCCAATCGTTCCGACTCTGCGGAATTCATGACACTACGTGCTACATGATCAACCAATCCTTGATAACATTCAATTCGCATTTTTTTTTGATTGAATCTAATGAAATTTAATCTATTATTTCCGATTATAATATAAGCTTGAATAATATATTGTTGAGTTAATCGACCACAATATAAAATTGGATTGAATTTACTATCTAATCTGAATGCTAAACGGTGCGAATAATACTGTAGAGCTGTAAGCCTTTTTGTTGAATTTTTTTTTTGAGTAAATGATGGACTCCACCCTAAATCCCCATACGGAAACATGATTGGAAAGGACATAGGATCTGTATGAAAAGATAATTTATTCAAATATGATTGAGAGTCAACATCTTTATTCGGAAACTTTTGATAAACCTGCAAATCAAAAACAGGAACTTCACCATCTTTTAAAATTATCAATGCTGCACATTCAGCAGTTGTAGGCAAATTATAACGATGTTTATTTTAATTTTTATTTCGAACAAAATACAAATAATACTCTGGCAAAGATTTATCCTGAGACAATTCATATAAATGTTTGTATTTTTTTGCATATGGGTTTACATTGTTTAATACTTTCGATATAATTTGAATATGTTCTTTGACTAATTTTTTATTTTCTGTTAAAATTTGCTCTGTTATTTTATAATTATCATAAATATAAATTTGTCCGCAGCGTGGTAAATCACCTTTGTTCGGAACAATACTTTTTGAAATGATATGACAAACCTGACCTTGAATTTTCAAGTTATAAACACCACGTTTGATATCATTTGTTTCATTCGTGCAAAAACTCACAAAAGAAAAAAGGCTATTATAGTAACGGATCAATTGTCGAAATTTTCCATTATATAATAATTTTTTCAAATCATCATTATATTCACTTAAGGGTGGGAGTTGTACTTTCCCACCATGACAACAACTTTTTTTTGAAAATTCTACTTTCCAGAATAATGCCGAACAGAATGGACAGACATAATTCATATCTCCAAAATCTAAATACGATGTTTCATTTGACCACATTTTAATAACTCGTTGAACATTTCTTCTTTTATTAACACGTTCTTCAGGCATGTTTTCAATAATATCTTTCATTCTCTTTTTAACCACGCGTTCTTCAGGCATATTCTCAATAAGATCTGTCATTCTCTTTTTAACCACGCGTTCTTCAGGCATATTCTCAATAACATCTATCATTCTCTTTTTAACCACGCGTTCTTCAGGCATATTCTCAATAAGATCTGTCATTCTCTTTTTAACCACGCGTTCTTCAGGCATATTCTCAATAAGATCTGTCATTCTCTTTTTAACCAGACGTTCTTCAAGCATATTCTCAACGATATCTGTCACTCTCTTTTTGTTCAAACGTTCTTCATTCATATTCTCAACTACATTTTTCTTCCTTTTTTTCTTCAATCGTTCTTCATTCATATTATCGATTCGATCGGATTTTCGTTTGTTATCTAAAATTGTATCTGTTAAATTTTTGACGTGTCTTTTGACATTTATTTTATTTTTATTTTCTGAATAATACTTCCGGTCATAATTCTTACGGTAGTTTTGCCAAAAATTAAGATTCGAACATTTGATAATATCGTAATGACCGGCATCTGAAGGACCTGTTGATAAAAGATTTAATTCACCGTTACTATAAGTTTGTTTATTTTCACGTAGAATTTCAATATTATTTTTATGAATTAATACTTGCACATTATATAAATTCACAAATGATTGAATTTCGACCTCTCCTCCATAGACATGGTCATTTGACATATACAATTTGTATGATTTTTCGTTAACAATAATTGAATTATAAGATTCGTCGCCTATTACAAACGGGTGATAAAATGACCAATTTTTAACGACGTTTGAAACAATTTTTAATCTAATTTGCCGATGTTTTTCTTCATTATTGTAAAGGAAATGGGCAAACGACCGAAACAAACAATTACCATCAGGTTTGATATCCTTTTCTATAGTTATTTCCAATTTATTATGAGTTTCTAAATTTTTATCATCGATTGATGGTACATCATGCACTATTTTTTGAGGCGTCATATTTTTATTTATTAAATTTTTATTTATTTTAAATTTTTGTTTACTTTTCATTATAACCGAGTTTGCAGGTATTTCCTCTGGGTTTGTTTAGTTGATAATTAATTTTTTATCTGATTTGATATTATCTATAACTGGATTTGAGATCGAAATTGCGATTGGGTTTTTATTTGACTTTTCATTTGTTGCACTAAATGATTTGACTGGTGTTATCTTTGCCATTGTATTAAAGCTCGATTTTGTTCTTGATTTCACATTGAACTGAGCAATTAATCCATGTGTTGATTTCACATCAGTTATATTTTTATGACTCGATTTAGTTTTTAAATTTGATTTTGACTGGATAGTGGTTTTAATTTGAGACTTCATAGTTGTTATATTTGAACTCGATTTAGTTTTTGGTTTTATGATCGACTCCGTGCTTGCTTCTATTGGTAATTTTACTATTATTGTTGATTTTGGCTTTGTGTTCTGAGTCGATTTTATTTGTGATTTTATGTTGCTTTTTGACGTTGCCGTTAATATTTGAATGTTTGAACTTTCCTTAGTGCTTGGTTTCGTTACTAATTTTGTAACTGAGTTCACGAATTGTGGCTGCTCACAATTGAGAACATCAAAATGCCCAGCATCTATAATTCCTGATAATAAAAGAGATAAATGTCGCTTTCGACAATTTTGTCCAATTTTTCTCGGAGATTGCATATCGTCCCTATGAACGGATACCTGCACATCATATAATTTTGAGAACGATTGAATTTCTACCTCCCCTCCGTAGACGCTATCATTTGACATGTGCAATTTATAAGATTCTTTGTCATTAAGAATTTTACCGTACGATTCATCTCCCAAGATGAAAGGTTCGTAATCCGTCCAATTTTGAATAACGTTAGCCACGATAGCCAATCTAATTTCTCTATGTCTGCTTTGATTGTTATAAAGAAAATACGAAAATGATCTGAAAAGACAGTTTCCGTCACCTTTGATAAACTCTTGAATTCGATTTTGGATGTTGACCATTTTTCCGGAATAATCGAAAAGGTCAGTGAAAATAATTGAATCGATAAAAACAAAAAGAAAATTATTATAAAAAAATGAATTTATAATGTTACTCCCTTTGTTTTATTTTTTTAAAGATCTGGGGTCGAAATTCTTCAGCTAATCGAAAATTCTTCTATCAACGGATTTTAAACACGTAGCTTCTTCTCCTAAAAAAATAAAATTTCAAAAATTTTTTAGAATTGATTTTTTTTATGAGAACATATTGAATGAATATACATTTTCTTAAATAACAAATATAAACATGATACAGTCAATTTGGTAATCGAAAAATATAAAGAAGTTGACTTGGATATCGGAAGCTATGATAGTCTTCTGGATATAGAGAAATATGAATCGATGGACTCGGATAACAAAAACTATGGGACGATCCACATGGACACCGAAAATTATTGAACAGTTAACATGGACAAAGAAAATTACCGAGCAATCAACCTGGACACCGAAAACTATAAAAAAAATTGACACTGAAAGCTATGATAGTCACCCTGGACATCGAAAAATGTGGAGCGATTCATCTGGACACTGAGAACCGTCGAGCGGTCAACATGGACACTCAAAACTATGAAGAAGTTGACCTGGACACCAAAAGCTATGATACAGTTAGCGTGGACCTCGAAAACTATAAAGAAGTTAATTTGTACATCAAAAACCATGAAGAAGTCAACCTGGACCTCGAAAACTATAAAGGAGTTGATTTGGACATCGAATGCTATTATGCACTCAACCTGGACATCGAAAAATATGAAGAAGTCGATTTGGACACTGAAAGCTATTATATGATACAGTTAACCTGGACCTAGAAAACAATAAAGAAGTTGATTTGGACATCGAAAACTATAAAGAAGTCAACTTGGACATCGAAAACTATGAAAAAATGGATCTGGACACTGGAAGCTATGATATGGTCAACTTGGACGTCGAAAACTATGAAGAAGTTGACCTGGACACCGAAAGCTATGATACAGTTAACCTGCATATCGAAAAATATGAAAAAGTTGACCTAGATACCTAAAGCTATAATACAGTCAACCCAGCCATCGAAAACTATGACGAAGTTGACCTGAACATCGAAAACTATGAAAATGACAGAGTATCCCACCTAGACACCATGAATTATCGAATTGTTAACCGAGACACCAGCAGCTATGATGTAGTCAACTTGAACACCGAAAGCTATGAAAAAGTTGACCTGGACAGTAAAAGCTATGATATGATACAATGAAACGATCCATTGGGACACTGAGAACCATCGAGTGGTCAACATGAGCCCCGAAAATTATGAAGAAATTGACCTGGACACTAAAAGTAATAATAGAGTCAACCTGGACATAGAAAACTATAGAGCAATTCATCTGGACACTGAAAACCATCGAGCGGTCAACATGGACACTTGAATCTATGATACAGTCAACTCGGATACCGAAAACTATGAAGAAGTTAACCTGAACTCTGAAAGTTATGATACAGCCAACCTGGACATCGAAAATTATAAAGAAGTTGACTTGGACACTGAAAGTTATGATACAATAAACCTGGACCTCGAAAACTTTGAAGAAATTGACTTGGACACCAAAAGTTGAGATACAGTCAATCTGGACCTCGAAAAATATGAAGAAGTTGAATTGAACATTGAAAGTTATGATACAATCAACCTGGACCTCGAACACTGTGAAGAAGTTGACTTAGACACAGAAAACTGTGAATAAGTTGACATGGACACTAAAAGCTATGATATTGTTTACCAGGATATCGAAAACAATCAAGCGATCCATCTGGACACTGAGATCCATCGAGCGGTCAACATGAGCACTGAAAACTATAAAGAAGTTGACCTGGACACTAAAAATAATAATATAATCAACCTGGACATGGTGAACTATAGAGCGATTCATCTGGACACTGAGAACCATCGAGTGGTCAACATGGACACTTAAAACTATCATACTGTCAACTTGGACACCGAAAACTATGAAGAAGTTAACCTGAACTCTGAAAGTTATGATACAGTCAACCTAGACATCGACAATTATGAATAAGTTATCTTGGACACCGAAAGTTATGATACAGTCAACCTGGACATCGAAAATTATGAAGAAGTTGTCTTGGACACCGAAAGTTATGATACAGTCAACCTGGACATCGAAAATTATGAAGAAGTTGTCTTGGACACCGAAAGTTATGATACAGTCAACCTGGACCTCGAAAACTATGAAGAAGTTGAATTGGACACCGAAAGTTATGATACAGTCAACCTGCACCTCGAAAACTATGAAGAAGTTAACTTGGACACCGAAAGTTATGATACAGTCAACGTGAACATCGAAAATTATGAAGAAGTTGTCCTGGACACTGAAAGTTATGATACAATCAACCTGGACCTCGAATGCTTTGACGAAATTGACTTGAACACCGAAAGTTATGATACAGTCAATCTGGACCTCGAAAAATATGAAGAAGTTGACTTGGACATTGAAAATTATGATACAATCAACCTGGACCTCGAAAAATATGAAGAAGTTGACTTAGACATTGAAAATTATGATACAATCAATCTGGACCTCGAAAACTATGAAGAAGTTGACTAAGACACAGAAAACTGTGAAGAAGTTGACCTGGACACTGAAAGCTATGATATTGTTTACCAGGATTTCGAAAACAATCAAGCGATCCATCTGGACACTGAGATCCATCGAGCGGTCAACATGAGCACTGAAAATCAACCTGGACATCGTGAACTATAAAGCGATTCATCTGGACACTGAGAACCATCGACCGGTCAACATGGACACTTAAAACTATCATACTGTCAACTTGGACACCGAAAACTATTTTCTTCAATTTAATTTATTTCTCATAATATCACTTTTGGGATTTGTGAGGATGTAGAGAGAACGTCAAAATTAAAAAAAAAAATTAAAAGAAGTTAAAAAATTATAAAATTCAAAATATATTCAATGTTCAATGAAATAAAAAAATATTCAATAAAATTATTCAGATCGATCTTTATTATTATTTTTTTAATATTCGGAAAAAAACGAAAAATTCTCGGTGATTGACATTTTTAATTTTTCTTTTTCATTAGAAACTGTAATATTTTCTGCAAGGTCTCTGAAATTTTCAGAGTATGATTATTAATTTTTTTTAACTCAGTTTATTTTTCATAATATCACTTTCCGGATTTATGAGGATGTAGAGAGAACATCAGGATTAAAAAAAATAAAAAATAAAAAATTCAAAAGTTATGAATTTAAAAATAAAATGTCTATTTATTTTTCAAATGTCCATAACTATTTCAAAAATTGACTTATCGGGATGTTTGTTTAATCAAAATTTTTGTTTTTTAATTTACTTTTTAGAAAAATATTTAATAAAATTGTTCAGACCGATCTTCATTGTTTTTTCTTCAATATTCGGAAAAAAAACGAAAATTTCTCCATGATTGACGTTTTAAAATTTTTATTTCTTTAGAAACTGTGACATTTTCTGCAAGATCTCTGAAATTTTCAGAGTGGGATTATTATTTTTTTTTCTTTCAATTTGAATTTGATTTAAAAAAAAATTACAAATACGAATCATAGAGAAATTTTTTTTCAGAAAATTCAAAAAAAAACAAAAAACACAATGAAGATCGGTCTGAATAATTTTTTAAATATTTTCTGAAAAGTTCACTTAGAAACAAACATTTTGAAAAAAATCTTCCCGATAAGTCAATTTTCGAAAAAGTTATGGACATTTGATAAATAAATAGCAATTTTTTTTAAATTCATAACTTTTTGACGGTTGGGTAAAAAAATTAAGAAAAAAAAAATATGGAAAATGTTTTTTTTCATTGTAGAAAAAGATAAAAAAGTTTCAGCTAAATCGAAAGGGGTTGGGTTCAACACTGGTCGATTTGGTATGGAATGATCCATTTGGAATGCCATAGAATAATAATGATTAAACAAAAATTTAAACTATAAAAATTCAGGAAAATTAAAGTAAATTAAAACAAATTTAAAAGGAAACGATAATGATTTTTTTTAAATGATTGAATTTTTCGGTTGAATGTATATAATTGTCCAAACATTATATTTTGACGTTTCAAAATATAAGATCAAAGACTCACGCGATCGGCACGATTTTCAGCGCTGTAATTATTCAAACAATTCAAATATCCTTGAAATTCGTGGAATCCTTGAAAAGGAAGAAAAATCACACGATCAACACGATATCCAGCACTTTATGTTCTGCAATTCGAATATCATTGAAATCCTTTTATGTTTTTAATCACACTCGCGTTCACGTACAAAATGGGTCAACGAAATTCTGAAATCACGATCAGTTACATGCATCCATCGCTCAACAGCGAATCATGAATTTATATAGCGTCAAATATTTTTTCATCGTCCCGAAACACATATGAAATGCCATAGAATTGAAAAAAAAAAAAAAAATTCAACACTTCGACGACATTCTATTTTGACGTTTCAAAGTATAAGACCGAAGACTCACGATCGGCACGATTTTCAGCACTATAATATATTCTTCAATTCAAATATCCTTGAAATCCTTGAAATCCTTTTTTTTTTGACACACGCGTTCTCGTACAGATCGTTCAAAGAAATTCCGAAATTACGATCGCGCACACACGTCTATCGCTTCAAGAGCCCAAACGGGAATTGACGTGAAACAACGAATAAATGAACAACGACAAATCTTTCGATAGAATTACTATCGATTAGAATTATATCGGTCGACCTCACTTTATTTTTCATTCAAAATTTTTTCTTTTTTTTCTAACTTTGACGTTCTCTCTACATCCTCATAAATCCCCAGAGTGATATTATAAGAAATAAACTGAATTGAAAAAAATAATTTATCAAAATAAAATTAATAAAATAATAATAATAATCCCACTCTGAAATTTTCAGAGATTTTGCATAAAATGACACAGTTTCTAATGGAAAAAAGAAAAAAAAAATTAAAATTTTTGTTTTTTAATTTACTTTTTAGAAAAATATTTAATAAAATTATTCAGACCGATCTTTATTGTTTTTTCTTTAATATTCGGAATAAAACTAACATTTCTCAATGGTTTAAGTTTGGCTTTAAGGTTTGGCCTTGAGGTTTGACCTTGAGGTTTGAAATTGACTATATCATAACTTTTAGTATCTAGGTCAACTTGTTTATAGATTCCGGTGTCCAGGTCAATATCTTCATAGTTTTTGGTGTCCAGGTTGACAATATCATAGCTTCCAGTGTTCGGCCCAACTACTTCATAGTTTTCAGTCTCCAGGATGACCATATCATAACTTTCAGTGTTCAGGTCAACTTCTTCATAACTTTCAGTCTAAGGGTTGTGCGGCTCGGGCGCTACGCACCCTCGCATCGTCAGGTTCAAACCCAAACTTCCAATCCCTCAAGGCCAAACTTGAAAAACCTTTAAGGCTAAACCTCCATACCCCCAAGGCCAAACCTTAAGTTTTGGTTAGGAGGTTTTGGTTAGGAGGTTTGGGTTAGGAGGTTTGGGTTAGGAGGTTTGGGTTAGGAGGTTTGGGTTAGGAGGTTTGGGTTAGGAGGTTTGGGTTAGGAGGTTTGGGTTAGGAGGTTTGGGTTAGGAGGTTTGGGTTAGGAGGTTTGGGTTAGGAGGTTTGGGTTAGGAGGTTTGGGTTAGGAGGTTTGGGTTAGGAGGTTTGGGTTAGGAGGTTTGGGTTAAGAGGTTTGGTTTAGGAGGTTTGGGTTAAGAGCTTTGGGTTAAGAGGTTTGGGTTAGAAGTTTTGGGTTAAGAGATTTGGGTTAGGAAGTTTGAGTTAGGAGGTTTAGTTTATTGAGGTTTCGGTTATCGATTCTTATACACGGCAGCGGCGACGGCGGCGGCGGCGGCTCGGGCGTTACGCACCCTCGCGTCAGGTTTGAAGGTTTGGGTTTGGCGGTTTGCGTTATGGTTTGGGTTTGGTGGTTTGGGTTAGGAGGTTTGGGTTAGGAGGTTTGAGTTATTGAGGTTTCGGTTATCGATTCTTGTACACGGCAGCGGCGGCGACGGCGGCGGCGGCGGCGAAATTTTTATATAATATAGAGAGAAGAGAGAGAGAGAGATCGAGCGCGCTGAAGTTGGCCATGGATGGCCAAATTCAGCGCGCTCAATTCTCGATTCCATGGCCAACTTCATCCCGCTTGATTCTCGATGCCATGGCCAACCTCACCATGCTCGATTCTCGAATCCATGGCCAACTTCACCGCGCTCGATT
This sequence comes from Alloplasta piceator, assembly GCA_946863875.1. Lineage (NCBI taxonomy): Eukaryota > Metazoa > Arthropoda > Insecta > Hymenoptera > Ichneumonidae > Alloplasta > Alloplasta piceator. The sequence continues at coordinate 23,512,635 of OX333076.1, forward strand.
CTCGATTCCATGGCCAACTTTACCCCGCTCGATTCTCGTTTCCATGGCTAACTTCACCCTGCTTAGTCTGTGGCCAACTTCAGGCCGTCTCGATTCTTGTACACGGCAGCGGCGGCGGCGGCGGCGGCGAAATTTTTATATAATATAGAAGAAGATATATCTCTCTATATTATATAAAAATGTCGCCGCTGCCCCCGCCACCCCCGCCGCCCCCGCCGCCCCCGTGTACAAGAATCGAGGGGTCGGGTTTGGGTTAAAAGGGTAATCGAGACGGCCTGAAGTTGGCCACAGACTAAGCAGGGTGAAGTTGACCATGGAAACGAGAATCGAGCGGGGTAAAGTTGGCCATGGAATCGAGAATCGAGCGCGGTGAAGTTGGCCATGGATTCGAGAATCGAGCATGGTGAGGTTGGCCATGGCATCGAGAATCAAGCGGGATGAAGTTGCCATGGAATCGAGAATCGAGCGGGGTGAAGTTGGCCATGGAATCGAGAATCGAGCGGGGTGAAGTTGGCTATGGAATCGAAAATAGAGCGAGGTGAAGTTGGCCATGGAATCGAGAATCGAGCAGAGAGTTGGGGCGGCGGGGATGGGACGGGGGAGCGTGGGGGTGGGGAAAGGCGGTGGGCGGGAGTTAAGGTTTGGGTTAGAATTGAACCTCTACGACGCGAGGGCGCGTAGCGCCCGAGCCGCACGGACCCTAGTATATATATATACTAGGGGTCCGTGCGGCTCGGGCGCTACGCGCCCTCGCGTCGCAAAAATTAATCTTGTACATGATGGCCCATGAAGATCGTGAACAACATGGTGTCAGGGGGTTCTAAATAAATAAAAGAAACAAATTTGCGCAAGATGCTCTTGTATTATATAAAAATAAGCAAATATTCATAAAAATGATACACATTTATAAAGTAAAAATAAAGTAAAAAAACCATGCTAATTTTTAAAAATCACGTGTACATTAAATTTGACAAAAATATTTATTGGTTAAATTAGAAAATTAGAACACAATTTTTAAACATCTTAGATAATACTTCAATTGATTTCACTGACCGCGTCATAAATTAAATACTTCTTTCCAAACGATATTATCAATTTCATCTGAGATTTCTGAATTATTTTCAATATAAATTTCATTTGAATTTCTACATCTAGAAAGAGCTACATATAGCTGACCATGTGAAAATAAAGGACGTCTGATATATATTCCTATTTTATCTAAACTTTGACCTTGAGATTTGTTAATGGTAATTGCAAATGCCAAAACAACCGGAAATTGTCTCCGGTAAAGAATAAACGGCAAAGAGGAAGACTCTCCAGTATCCAATATAACCCTTGGTATGAAAGCAAAATTACCGGCCTTTGTACCAGTTATTATTTGAACTTTAATATTGAAATTATATAAATGAACAATTTTCAGTCTTGTGCCATTACAAAGTCCATCATTTATACTCAGATTTCTAATAAGCATTACAACTGTGCCGACTTTTAAAACCAATTTATAAACAGGAAGTCCTGGAAATTTTAAAGAATTTAAATATTCTATCGGATAATTTAAGTTGATATCATCATCGGTTTGGTCAAGTCCTTTATGTTTTGCATAATCAATAGCGTAATATGTTTTTCCAATACTTTTAATTTTTTTAAATATTTTTTCATTCAAAATTTGTACATCTTCATTATGGCAAGTTAAAATTACCCGATTAGATAAATCATCGTCATTCAAAATTTCGGTACCGTAAATTTTTGAACAGATATCGTTCGTTCTCCAATTTTCTGGTATCCGCAATGTTGTTATATCACCTGATCCAATTTTCAATAAAAAACTTGAAAATCATTGATCATGAGTACGCATGTTTGTCTTTAATTTCATAATTTTAAAGTGATTCCATAGACGTGAAAATTTTATTGTATCTTTGATGATATTCAATTTTGTTCCGTATTTGACCACTGGAAGAATTTGTCGAAAATCTCCACCTAATATAATTAATTTCCCGGCAAATGGAACATCTTCAAGTCGACAACAATCTCGGAGAGTTCTATCAACAATTTCTAATGCTTTCTTCGGTATCATTGAAGCTTCATCCCAAATAATTACATCACACTCCCGTAATTTCTTTTTATCTGATGCTAAATTTAAAAACGAACTTTCGATTGATGTTAAATCTAAAGGTAATTTAAAAGTCTTGTGACTTGTCATACCTCCAGGTAATAAAATAGATGCAATTCCTATCCAGGCTATTGGTAATACTCTTCGTTGAATACTTAAAAAATAATAAATTAATACTTCGTAAAGAAATGTTTTACCAGTACCCCCAGGCCCATCAATATAAATCATTTTTTTATTACCGTCTTTAATTACATAATCGAAAATTGTTTTTTGCTCAACGTTTAATTTAACAACTAATTGTTCAAATTTATTTTTATTGAATATCAATGTTTCTTGAACATTTTCATTGTTGATATCGAAATTAAAATCTGGCTCCGGAAGCCCAAAATCTGTACATTTCATATTTTCTAACTTGAAAATTTCATTTATTTCGAATAATGACCTATTTTCATTGTTATCCGAAAATCCTTCACAAAAATATTCTTTAAATTTATCCCAAATGTCTTTCCCTATTATAAAGTTATCAGAAATGAGGAACCATGCAAAAAATCTACGTAATTCTTTAGGTAGCATTATTATGCAAGCTTCCTCAAAAATATTGAAAATTTCTTTCTCGCATTCAACTAATCCCATTGCGATTGCAGCTTCTTTAAATGTTTCGTAAGTTACATTTTCGTGTCTTTTGAGATCATCGAAACATGTGGCCCCGGGAACACGATTTAGAATAAGTTTTAAATGAAAACGTTCGATATTTTTAGGACTTACGCTAACAACACGACCGATTGCTCTGGAAAATACTTTACGTTTTATCCAAATCTTTTTCAAAGGATCAAATTTATATTTTCTCGGAATGTTTGCATATAAAGTTCTTCTTGCTTTATCGTCAATTTTATTTAATTTAAACCACGCTATTAATGTTGTTTCATTTTTTATTAAAGCATTTTCCTCTTTATTTTCTTCGAAAATAATACACTGTTGATTTTCCGTGTGTAAAGCTAATCGTACAATTGTATGGGATCTCCCTGAAAGAGACAGATCTTGTATTCGCCAAGCAGCCTCCATTGGACTGACATAACGACTGTCAATATAATTGGCAATTTCATCATAAATTTCTGTATTTGTTTGTAAATGGTTTTTTTCTACTGTTATATACACTCGATCGTGTCCTTTGTGTAAGTACTTATATAAATATTTAGTGCTCATGATTGATGCACAATACTCGACGTTTATGTGACATTTATATTTCAAAAGAAGTTCTGGATTAAAAGGGACAACCATGCTATTATCTACTGCTACGAAATTTCCGTTAATCATACTATTATAAACGTGTCCTGAATTAATATTATATCTACGTCTATATTTTGGAAAACCATTTTTCTCAAATTCGGTAGATTCATAAAACTCTTTCGGAAATTTTTTTGAACAAACATCTTTAGTTTTGTCATAACATGGGGAGTATTCCGTGTGGGGTCCATGTAACATATGTCTTATCACCAATGCTTGCAAGTCTGGATCAGTTGAAGGGATTTCTGCACTGATGAATTTATCAATCATTTCAGGAGTTGTTAATTTAGTTTTATAATCCAATACAAACAACATATGAGCATGCGGCAACCCGCGTTTTTGAAATTCGATAGTATAAACATATGCTAAAACTTCTCCAAAAACTTTTCCACTTATAATATCTGATAAAAGAGAACGAAATTTTGAATGAAATAATCTTACTGTAATATTTGGGATGTCGTTACATGTTGTTCCCGAAGGGAATTTTTGTAAAATTCGTTTCAATTCTGGCCAATTTGGATTACACGTCATCGTTATAAATAAATCAGGTCTTCCAACTTTTCTTACAATGGCCATTGCATCTTGATAATTTTGATGCATATTTCTCGGACTACCTAGATATGTTGAAGGTAAAACAAAAATATTTCCCAATCGTTCCGACTTGTCGGAATTCAAGACACTGCGTGCTACATGATCAACCAATCCCTGATAACATTCAATTCGCAATTTTTTTTTATTGAATCGAATGAAATTTAATCTGTTATTTTCGATTATAATATATGCTTGACTAATATACTGTTGAGTTAATCGACCACAATATGAAATTGGATTAAATTTACTATCCAATCTGAATGCTAAACGGTGCGAATAATACTGTAGAGCTGTAAGCCTTTTTGTCGAATTTTTATTTTGAGTAAATGATGGACTCCATCCCAAATCCCCACGCGGAAACATGATTGGGAAGGACATAGGGTCTGTATGAAAAGATAATTTATTCAAATATGATTGAGAGTCAACATCTTTATTTGGAAACTTTTGATAAACCCGCAAATCAAAAATCGGAACTTCACCATCTTTTGAAATTATCAATGCTGCACATTCAGCAGTTGTAGGCAAATTATAACGATGTTTGTTTAAATTTTTATTTCGAACAAAATACAAATAATACTCTGGCAAAGATTTATCCTGAGACAATTCATATAAATGCTTGTATTTTTTTGCATATGGGTTTACATTGTTTAAGACTTTTGATATGATTTGAATATGTTCTTTGACTAATTTTTTATTTTCTTTTAAAATTTGCTCTGTTATTTTATAATTATCATAAATATAAATTTGTCCACAGCGTGGTAAGTCATCTTTGTTCGGAACAATGCTTTTTGAAATGATATGACAAACCTGACCTTGAATTTTCAAGTTATAAACACCCCGTTTGACATCATTTACTTCATTAGTACAAAAACTCACAAAAGAAAAAAGGCTATTATAATAACGGATTAATTGTCGAAATTTTCCATTATATAATAGTTTTTTCAAATCATCGTTATATTCACTTAAGGGTGGAAGTTGTACTTTTCCCCCATGACAACAACTTTTTTTAGAAAATTCTACTTTCCAGAATAATGCCGAACAGAATGGACAGATATAATTCATATCTCCAAAATCTAAATACGATGTTTGATTTGACCACATTTTAACTCGTTGAACATTTCGTCTTTTATTTACACGTTCTTCAGGCATGTTTTCAATAATATCTTTCATTCTTTTTTTAACCACGCGTTCTTCAGGCATACCCTCAATAACATCTTTCATTCTCTTTTTAACCACGCGTTCTTCAGGCATATTCTCAATAACATCTTTCATTCTCTTTTTGATTACGCGTTCTTCAGGCATATTCTCAATAACATCTTTCATTCTCTTTTTAACCACGCGTTATTCAGGCATATTCTCAATAACATCTTTCATTCTCTCTTTAACCACGCGTTCTTCAGGCATATTCTCAACAATATCTTGCATTCTCTTTTTAACCACGCGTTCTTCAGGCATATTCTCAATAACATTTTTCATTCTCTTTTTAATCACGCGTTTTTCAGGCATATTCTCAGTAACATCTTTCATTCTCTTTTTAGCCAGGCGTTCTTCAGGCATATTCTCAACGATATCTGTCACTCTCTTCTTAGTCATGCGTTCTTCAGTCATATTCTTAACAACATTTTTTGCTCTTTTTTCAATCACGTGTTCTTCAGTCATATTTTCTAATACGTCTTTCATTCTTTTTTTAATCACACGTTCTTCAGTCATATTAGCAACTCGATCGGATTTCCTTTTCTTATCTAAAATTGTATCTGTTAAATTTTCCACGTGCCTTTTGTCATTTATTTTATTTTTATTTTCAGAATAATACTTCCGGTCATAATTTTTACGCTAGTTTTGCCAAAAATCAAAATTCGAACATTTTATAATATCGTAATGACCGGCATCTGAAGGACCTGTTAATAAAAGATTTAATTCACCGTTACTATAAGTTTGTTTATGTTCACGTAGAATTTCAATATTATTTTTATAAATCAATACTTGCACATTATATAAATTCACAAATGACTGAATTTCGACCTCTCCTCCATAGACATGGTCTTTTGACATATGCAATTTGTAAGATTTTTCGTTAACAATAATTGTATTATAAGATTTATCACCTATTATGAACGGGTGATAAAATGACCAATTTTTGACGACGTTCAAAACAATTTTTAATGTAATTTGTCGATGTTTTTCTTCATTGTTGTAAAGGAAATGAGCAAACGACCGAAACAAACAATTACTATCAGGTTTGATATTCTTTTCTATAGTAATTTCCAATTTATTAAGAGTTTCCAAATTTTTGTCATCAATTGATGTAAAATCATGTACTATTTTAGTCGTTATATTTTTATTTCTTGAATTTTTATCTTTTTTATATTTTTGTTTACTTTCCGTTATCACCGAGTTTGCAGATGTTTCTTTTGTGTTTTTATTATTTGTCTTCACGTTTATTTTTGTTTTGGAGTTGTTAATTGATTTTTTATCTGATTTGATATTATTTGTAATTGGATTTGAGATCGAAATCGCGACTGGTTTTTTAATTGACTTTTCAGTTGTTTCACTTACTGATTTAACAGATGTTATATTTGCGATTGTATTAAAGCTTGATTTTGTTTCTGATTTTACATTTAAGTGAGCAATTAAACCATGTGTAGATTTCACATCAGTTATCTTTTTAAGACTTGATTTCGTTTTTGAATTTGTTTTTGATCGTATAGTGGTTTTAATTTTAGACTTCATAGTTGTTAACTTTGAACTCGATGTAGTGTTTGATTTTGGAATCAACTCTGTGCTTGCTTCTATCGGTAATTTTACCATCATTGTTGATTCCGGCTTCATGTCCTGAGTCGATTTTATTTTTGATTTGATGTTGCTTTCTGATGTTGCCGTTAATATTTTAATATTTGAACTTCCTTTGGTATCGTTTCTAATCGGTTCGTTTGGTATCGTTACTAATTTTGGAACTGTGTTCGCGAACTGTGGTTGCTCACAATTGAGAACGTCGAAATGCCCAGCATCGATAATTCCTGATAATAAAAGAGATAAATGTCCCTTTCGACAATTTTGTCCAATTTTTCTTGGAGATTGCGCATCGTCCCTATGAACGGATACCTGCACGTCATATAAACTCGCGAACGATTGAATTTCTACCTCCCCTCCGTAGACACTGTCATTTGACATGTACAATTTATAAGATTCTTTGTCATTGAGGATTTTACCGTACGATTCATCCCCCAAGATGAAGGGTTCGTAATGCGCCCAATTTTGAATAACGTTCGACACAATCGCCAATCTAATTTCTCTATGTCTGCTTTGATTGTTATAAAGAAAATACGAAAATGACCTGAAAAGACAGTTTCCGTCACCTTTGATAAACTCTTGAATTCGATTTCGGATATTGACCATTTTTCTGGAAAGATCAAAAAGGTCAATGAAAACAATTGAATTAATAAAAAAATAATAAATTTACTGATTATATTATATAAATGAATTTATAATATGTTACTTCCTTTATTTTATTTTTTTTCGATCTGATGTCAAAATTCTTCATCTACGAAAAAATTCTTCTATCAACTGATTTTAAAAACGTAGCTGCTTCTCCTAAAAAATAAAAGTTTACAAAATCTTTTAGAATTTAAATTTTTCTTGAAATGAGAACATGATCGCTCAAACTTCCGAAAATTTTAGATCCGAGGGATCACACAGGGGATATATTAAATGAACATACATTTTCTTCAACAACAAATATAAACAATATGGCCATCCATAGACCCACCTCAAGGATCCATCCTATATGTAGAAATTTAATAGTTTCTATTTTATGGTGGTAATTGGACATCCATTAGATGTTATAAGTTCATTGACGAAAATCATATTTGGAGGGCGATAATTAAACGTTTATCGAATATTCCATGTAGGATTCGAAGTAGATGTGTAGTGTACCAAAATATAAATATCTTATAAGATGTACATTCAAGTAGTTCAGGCAGCTACGATATGGGTAAGCTGATTGACCGTCTTATATACAGAAGAGTTGACTTAGACCCTTGACACTATGATATCATCAACCTAGATAACGAAAACTATGAAGCGATTGATCTGGACAATGAAAACTATCGAGCAGTCAGCATAGACACAGCAAATTACAGACCGATTCACCTGCATACCGAAAACTGTCGGGTGGTTAACATGGACACCGAAAACTATAAAGAAGTTGACCTGGAAACAGAAAGTTATGATATCGTCAACTTGAACACCGAAAACTATAAAGATGTTGACCTAGACACTGTCAGTTATGATATAGTCAACCTGGACCCCGAAAGCTATAAAGAAGTTGAATTGGACACTGAAAGTTATAATTTAGTCAACCTGGACACAGAAAAATGTAAAGAAGTTGACTCGGACACTGAAAGCTATGATTTAGTCAACCTGGACACAGACAAATATGAAGAAGTTGACCTTGACACTGGAAGCTATAATATAGTCAATCTGTACACCGAAAACTATAAAGTAGTTGACCTAGACACTGAAAGCTATGATATAGTCAACCTGGACACTGAAAACTATGGCAGTCAACCTGTACACTGGAAAATAAGACGAACTCAACCTGGACGCTGAAAGCTATGATATAGTCAACCTGGACAAAGAAAAATATAAAGAAGTTGACTCAGACACTGAAAAATATGATATAGTCAACTTGGACCCCGAAAACTATAAAGAAGTTGACCTGGACATTGAAAGTTATGATATAGTCAACCTGGACCCAGAAAACAATGAAGAAATTGACCTGGGCACTAAAAGCTATGATATAGTCAACCTGGACACCGAAAAATATGAATAAGTTGACCTGGACACTTAAAGCTATGACATAGTCAACCTGGACACCGAAAAATAAGGAGTTAACCTGAAAACTTAATATGAAAAACTCAACTTGAACACCGAAAACTATAAAGAAGTTGACCTGGATACTAAAAGTTATTATATAGTCAACCTGGACCCCGAAAACTATAAAGAAGTTGACCTGGATACTGAAAGTTATGATATAGTCAAGCTGGACCCCGAAAACTACGAAAAAGTTGACCTGGACACTGAAAGCTATGATGTAGTCGACCTGGATTCCAAAAAATATGAAAAAGTTGACCTGGACACAGAAAAATATAAAGAAGTCGACCTGGACACTGAAAGCTATGATATAGTCAACGTGGACACAGAAAACTATGAAGAAGTTGATGTGGATACTAAAAGCAATGATAAAATCAACCTGGACACCTAAAACTATGGAGACGTTGACTTGAAGCTATGATACAGTGAACCTGAAAACTATGACAGTCAACCTGGATACTGGGAAATAAGACGGACTTAATCTGGACGCTGAAAGCTATGATATAGTCAACCTGGACAAAGAAAAATATAAAGAAGTTGACCTCGATACTGAAAGCTATGATATAGTCAACCTGGACCCCGAAAACGATAAAGAAGTTGACTTGGACACTGAAAGTTATGATATGGTCAACTTGGACCCCGAAAACTATAAAGAAGTTGACCTGGACACTGAAAACTATGACATAGTCAACCTGGACAGCGAAAAATAAGGAGTTAACCTGAAAACTTAATATGAAAAACTCAACTTGAACACCGAAAACTATAAAGAAGCTTACCTGCATACTAAAAGTTATGATATAGTCAACCTTGACCCCGAAAACTATTAAGAAGTTGACCTGGATACTGAAAGTTATGATATAGTCAAGCTGGACCTCAAAAACTACGAAAAAGTTGACCTGGACACTGAAAGCTATGATATAGTCAACCTGAACTCCTAAAAATATGAAAACGTTGACCTGGACACAGAAAAAGATGAAGAAGTTGACCTGGACATTGAAAGCTATGATATAGTCAACGTGGACACAGAAAACTATGAAGAAGTTGATGTGGATACTAAAAGCAATGATATAATCAACCTGGACACCTAAAACTATGGAGACGTTGACTTGAAGCTATGATACAGTGAACCTGAACACCGAAAACTATGAAGAAGTTGACCTGGACACTTAAAGCTATGACATAGTCAACCTGGACACCGAAAAATAAGGAGTTAACCTGAAAACTTAATATGAAAAACTCAACTTAAACACCGAAAACTATAAAGAAGTTGACCTGGATACTAAAAGTTATGATATAGTCAACCTGGATCCCGAAAACTATAAAGAAGTTGACCTGGATACTGAAAGTTATGATATAGTCAAGCTGGACCCCGAAAACTACGAAAAAGTTGACCTGGACACTGAAAGCTATGATATAGTCAACCTTGACTCCGAAAAATATGAAAAAGTTGACCTGGACACAGAAAAATATGAAGAAGTTGACCTGGACACTGAAAGCTATGATATAGTCAACCTGGACTCCGAAAAATATGAAAAAGTTGACCTGGACACAGAAAAATATAAAGAAGTTGACCTGGACACTGAAAGCTATGATATAGTCAACGTGGACACAGAAAACTATGAAGAAGTTGATGTGGATACTAAAAGCAATGATACAATCAACCTGGACACCTAAAACTATGGAGACGTTGACTTGAAGCTATGATACAGTGAACCTGAACACCGAAAACTATGAAGAAGTTGACCTGGACACTTAAAGCTATGATATAGTCAACGTCGACTCCGAGAACTATGAAGCGGTCGACTTGGACAACGGAAATTATGAAACGATCCACCTAGACACCGAGAACTATCGAGCGGTCATTCTGAACAAAGAAGAAGTCAACCTGGACGCCGAAAATTTTCGAGCGATCCACCTAGACACCGAGACCTATCGAGCGGTTAACCTTGACACCAAAATCCATGATATTTAACCTGGACATCGGATACTGTCGAGCGATTAACTTGAACATTGAAAACTATGACAAAGTTGACCTTGATACTGACAGCTATGTCAGTGAATCTGGGTACCGAAAACTATGTAGCGATCCATTTGAACACCGAAAAATATAGAGAGATCCATTTGGGCACGGAGAACTGTCGAGCGGTTAACGTAGATAGTGAATACTCTTATACTGTCAACCTGGACATCGATATATAGAGAAATAATTTAACCATATAAAATGATTAAATATAAAATTTTATCAAAATCATAGAAAAAAATATTTTTTTGAGGCCGTATATCACAAATTTTGCGTAAGCTTGAGTTATCTATGAAATTTCTCAACGATAAATTAAAATATTAATAGTTTTATACTTTTTCAACGAAAATAAAATACCGATATTAGATGTAAGATATTTCAAGGCGAAAATAATATGTCAATATTTAAGATACGTTCAATTTTTTTTCAAGAAATCAAAATCATAAAAATATTTTTTCAAATCATTAAAAAAAAATTATTTTACTTACTCACTAATGATCATAAACTTCATTATGATCATACAAATTTTTGTATCGAAGAAATATTAACAGATTTCTTTAAATATTACGTCACCTGAGTAATTGGTATCCGAATTTCGTCCAATTTTTCGTCGGAATCTTTGGTAATCCTTTTTTTCACAATCTCACAACACAACACAATCTCTGAAATTTCCTTTTCATTAAATTATCACAATGTTAAAATTCTCACGATCAACGAATTATCTTCGCATAATCGCCCGATTGACTCAAATGTCAAATCCGTTCTGAGGCCGCGATTAAACAGACGCGAAACGACGTGAAACATATACATGATGATACACATACACATACACTCAGAATTTTTCCATTTCCAGGTGGACCGACCCGTACTTTCCTGTGCTTAGATTGATCGATCGATAATTCACGATGTCCAGGTGGATCACTTCATAATTTTTGGTGTCCAGGTTAACTGTATCATAGCTTTCAGTGTCCGGGTTAACCGCGCGACAGTTCTTTGAGTCCAAGTGGATCGCTCTATATTTTTCGGTGTTCGGATGGATCCCTTTATATTTTTCGGTGTTCGGATGGATCCCTTTACATTTTTCGGTGTTCGAATAAACCGATGCATAGTTTTCGATGTCCAGATGAATCGCTCCATAGTTTTCGGTGTCCACGTTGACTATATCGTAGCTTTCAGCGTCCAGGTCCACTTCTTCATAGTTTTCAATGTCCAGATCATAGCTTTCGGTGTTCAGGTCAACTTTTTGATAGTTTTCGATGTCCAGGTTGACTGCGTCATAGCTTTAGGCATCCGATTCAATTTTTTCATAGTTTTCGATGTCCAGGTTGACTGTATAATAGCTTTCGGTGTCAAGGTCAACTTCGTCATAATTTTCAGTGTCCATGTTGACCGCTCGATGGTTCTTGGTGTCCAGATGAGTCGCTCCATAGTTTTCGGTGTCTAGGTTGACTATATCATAGTTTTCGGTGTCCAGGTTGACTATATCATCGCTTTCAGTGTCCAGGTCCACTTTTTCATAGTTTTCGATGTCCAGGTTGACTGCATAATAGCTTTCGGTGTCCAGGTCAACTTATTCATATTTCTCGGTGTCCTGGTTCACTGTATCATAGCTTTGAGTGTCCAGGTCAACTTCTACATAGTTTTCGGTCTCCTGGTTCACTGTATCATAGCTTTCAGTGTCCAGGTCAACTTCTCCATAGTTTTCGGTGTTCAGGTTCACTGTATCATAGCTTTAGGCGTCAAAGTCAATTTTTTCATAGTTTTTGATGTCCCGGTTGACAGTATAACAGCTTTCAACTGTCCAGGTCAACTTCGTCATAGTTTTATATCATCGCTTTAAGTGTCCAGGTCCACTTTTTCATAGTTTTCGATGTCATAGTTTAACGCTACGCGCCCTCGCATCGTAAAGGTTCGTGTCTAACCCAAACCCCGACCCCCCGCCCGCCAGCTTCCCCAACCCCCTCCCCACCATCCAACGCCTCCCCCCTCCACACCCGGCAACCAACCGCTGAATTTGGCAATCCATGGCCAACTTCAGCGCGCTCGATTCTCGATTCCATGGCCAACTTCATCCCGCTTGATTCTCAATGCCATGGCCAACCTCACCATGCTCGATTCTCGAATCCATGGCCAACTTCACCGCGCTCGATTCTCGATTCCATGGCCAACTTTACCCCGCTCAATTCTCGTTTCCATGGCTAACTTCACCCTGCTTAGTCTGTGGCCAACTTCAGGCCGTCTCGATTCTTGTACACGGCAGCGGCGGCGGCGGCGAAATATTTATATAATATAGAGATATCTCTTCTCTCTATATTATATAAAAATTTCGCCGCCACCGCCACCGCCGCCGCCCCCGCCACCGCCCCCGTGTACAAGAATCGAGACGGCCTGAAGTTGGCCACAGACTAAGCAGGGTGAAGTTGGCCATGGAACAATAAAACGAGCAGGGTGAAGTTGGCCATGGAATAAAGAATCGAGCGGGGTTAAGTTGGCCATGGAATCGAGAATCGAGCGGGATGAAGTTGGCCATGGAATCGAGAAACGAGCGGGATGAAGTTGGCCATGGAATCGAGAATCGAGCAGGGTGAAGTTGGCCATGGAATCAAGAATTGAGCGGGGTGAAGCTGGCCATGGAATCAAGAATTGAGCGGGGTGAAGCTGGCCATGGAATCGAGAATCAAGCTGGGTGGAGTTGGTCCTGGAATTGAGAATCGAGAATTTATATTTTTAATCTTACAGAAGCACGATTTGAAATTTGTTTTCAATATTTTTCGTCAAAAGTATGTTTAGAAACAAAAAGTTTGAAAAAAACCGTCCCATTTGGCCCATTGTTCGCAAAGTTATGGATGTTTAAAAGAAAATTTATGTAATTTTCGAAAAATCGATATCTTGAAAACGGTTCGACAAAAAAAATTGAATAAAATCATGGAGGCCTCTATCAACCAACACTAATATAACAAAAAAATGTCAAAACATCGGAAATGCAAAGGCTAAATGGTGCTAAATAAAAAATCGAAAAAATAGATCCCATCGTTATCCCATTATCTACTCAGGTTTAAAAGTTGTGGAATAAATGACAGTTTTTTACAAAAAAATTTGGAAGAAAATCGATCAGTACGAGTTTTTTGTAAATCAGCAATTTATAAGGTAAACGGCCCAGTTACTGACCCTTCTAGCGCGGCAGCGTCGGATTTTGATTATTTATTCATGCGTGATATAGCCAAACCGAAAACTAATGGTTTCAACGTATGCATTAAAGCCCCCCGAAGGAGATTCACCGGTTATAAAAGTGAAATAATCAAGATTTATAAATAAAATCATTGTTTTAATAATACTTCTCTGCTGCACGGGTTACTGACCCTGTACGAACGCCCCATCTCAGTTTGTGACCCGTACGTGTACCGATTTCGATTCACGGGTCTATTTCTATTTTAAATATTTCCTATACAAAGGTCCATCTCTCCAATAATTAAAAGTGAAAAATTCTCTTTAACTAGCCGGTAATTGGATTATTATTCAACGAAAACTGTATTTATGGCAATCAAAATTGTGCCGTCGGGGTCACTATCTGGGACAAGATCAGTAACTGGGCCGTTTACCTTATTTATCACTTGAAAATCTTATAGAAGCACCATTTGAAATTTGTTTTCAATATTTTTTATCAAAAGTACGTTTAAAAACAAAACGTTTGGAAAAAATCGTCCTATTTGGTCCATTTTTTGCAAAGTTATGGATGTTTAAAAAAAAAATTACGTAATTTTCGCAAAATCGATATCTTGAAAACGGTTTAAAAAAAAAATGGAATAAAAGCATGGAGGCCTCTTTCAACCAATACTAAAATATAAAAAAAATTCAAAAAAATCAGAGATACAAAAGCTAAATGGTGCTAAATAGAAATATCGAAAAAAATAGATCCCATCGTTATCCCATTATCTACTTAGGCTTAAAGGTTGTGGAATAAATGACAGTTTTTTACAACAAATTTTAAAGAAAATCGATCAGTACGTGTTTTTTGTAAATCAGCAATTTATATTTAACACTTGAAAATCTTATAGAAGCACGATTTGAAATTTGTTTTCAATATTTTTTATCAGAAGTACGTTTAAAAACAAAAAGTTTGGAAAAAAACCGTCCTATTTGGTCCATTTTTTGCAAAGTTATGGATGTTTAAAAAAAAAGTTACGTAATTTTCGCAAACCTATATCTTAAAAACGGTTCGACAAAAAAAATTGAATAAAATCATGGAGACCTCTTTCTAATACTAAATACTAATACTAAAATATTGAAAAATTTCAAGAAAATCGGAGATACAAAAGCTAAATGGTACTAAATAGAAATATCGAAAAAAATAGATCCCATCGTTATCCCATTATCTACTCAGGCTTTACGGTTGTGGAATAAATGACAGTTTTTTATAACAAATTTTGAAGAAAATCGATTTGTACGTGTTTTTTGTAAATCAACAATTTATATTTAACACTTGAAAATCTTATAGAAGCACGATTTGAAATTTGTTTTCAACATTTTTTATCAAAAGTAGGTTCAAAAACAAAAAGTTTAGAAAAAACGGTCCTATTTGGCCCATTTTTCTCAAAGTTATGGATATTTAAAAAAAAAGTTACGTAATTTTCGTAAAATCGATATCTTGAAAACGGTTCGACAAAAAAAAATAGAATAAAATCATGGAGGCCTCTTTCAACCAATACTAAAATATAAAAAAATCTCAAAAAAAATCGAAGATGCAAAAGCTAAATGGTGCTAAATAGAAAAATCGAAAAAAATCGATCCCATCGTTATCCCATTATCTACTCAGGCTTAAAAGTTGTGGAATAATCGACAGTTTTTTACAAAAAAATTTGAAGAAAATCGATCAGTTCGTATTTTTTGTAAATCAGCAATTTATATTTCACACTTGAAAATCTTATAGAAGCACGATTTCAAATTTGTTTTCAACATTTTTTATCAAAAGTATGTTTAAAAACAAAAAGTTTTAAAAAAAACCGTCCTATTTGGCCAATTTTTCGCAAAGTTATGAATGTTTTAAAAAAAAAGTTACGTAATTTTTGAAAAATTGATATCTTGAAAATCGTTCGACAAAAAAAATGAAAAAAATTATGGAGGCCTCTTTCAACTAATACTAAAACATAATACTAATAAACTATACTACTAATAATGCTAATACTAATAATAAAACATAATACTAATACTAATAATAAAACATAATACTAATACTAAAACTATCAACTAATACTAAAAAATTCAAAAAAATCGAAGATGCAAAAGCTAAATGATGTCCGCTTTGGCGTGGAACGCCCCATGTGTTTCGCGTCTGTTTGCTTCACGTCAGTTTCGCGTCGTTTCGCGTCTGTTTGCTCTTGGGCTCACATCGCAGTTAACGTTTGTGTTAATCGTGCTATTTTATTAAAATTTTCATTAATCATGAGAATTTCGATATTGTGCGGTACAAGTTATAAAGAAGTTTCAGGAATTGTGTTTCTTGAATTTCATTGAGGTGAGATACAAGAAAAAACAGAGGATCCAAACGATTTGGACGAAAAATCTGACGGATTTTGGATACGAGTTAATCAGGTAATGTCACTTTCGAAGAAATCTCTCAATATTTTTCGAAACAATAAATTTTATGATCATAATGAATTTTATGATTATAACTTTTGCATTTCTAAGATCTTCATAATTTTTGGTATTCAGATTGACTGTATCATAACTTTCCGTGATCAGGTTAACCACTCGATAGTTTTCTGTGTCCAGGTGGATCTCTCATTATTTTCCTATATAGAAAATTAATTTTCTATTATGATTTTGATAAAAAATTGAACTCATAGATTGCATATTATTAAATTATTTATCTCTCCATAGTGTTCGGTGTCCAGGTCGACTGTATCATAACTTTCGGTGCTAAGATCAATCTCTCTAAAGTTTTCCGCATCCAAGTTACCAACTTGACAGTTTTCGGTGTCCAGGTGGACTGATCCGTAATTTCCAATGTCTAGGTTGACCGATCGATATTTTTCGGTGTCCAGGTTGACTATATTATAAATTTCATCGTTTGTCATAGTTTCGGTTGACTATATCATAACTTTCAGTGTTCAGGTCAACTTCTTCATAGTTTTCGGTGTCCAGGTTGACTATATCGTACCTTTCACTGTCCAGGTCAACTTCTTCATAGTTTTCGGTGTCCAGGTTGACTATATCTTAGCTTTCAGTATTCAGGTCAACTTCATCATAATTTTCAGTGTTCAGGTTGACTATATCGTAGCATTCAGTGTCCAGGTCAACTTCTTCATAGTTTTCGGTGTCCAGGTTGACTATATCGTAGCTATTAGTATTCAGATCAACTTCTTTATAGTTTGCGGTATCCAGGTTGACTATATCGTAGCTTTCAGTGTCCAGGTCAACTTCTTCATAGTTTTCGGTGTCCAGGTTAACTATATCGTAGTTTTCAGTGTTCAGGTTAACCATGTCATACCTTTCAGTGTCCAGGTTCATAGCTTTTGGTATCATAGCTTCACATGTCCAGGTCAAATTCTTTATAGTTTTTCGGTTGACTGTATCATAACTTTAGGCACCGGGGTCAATCTCTCTATGGTTTTCCGTGTCCAAGTTAACCACTCGACAGTTTTCTGTGTCCAGGTGGACTGATCCATAATTTTTTATGTCTCGGTTCACCGATCGATAGTTTTCGGTGTCCAGTTGGGTTGCTCCATAGTTTCTATTGTCTAAGTCGACCGCTTCATAGTTTTCGGTGTCCAGGTTAAACGCGCGACAGTTTTCGGTGTTAAAGTGGACTGTTCCGTAGATTCCTGTGTCCAGATAACTTTTTTTTAAATACTATATCATAACTTTCAGTGTCAACTTCTTTATGGTTTTCGCTGTCCAGGTTGACTATATCATATTTTAGTAAAATTTTAAACTTCATCATTTTATATGATCAAATTTATTATTAAATTATTTATCTGTCCATAGTGTTCGGTGCCCAGGTCGACTGTATCATAACTTTCGGTGCTAAGGTCAATCTCTCCATAGTTTTCCGCATTCAAGTTACCCACTCGTCAATTTTCGGTGTCCAGGTGGACTGTTCCGTAATTTCTAATGTCTAGGTTGACCGATCGATATTTTTCAGTATCCAGATAGACTATATTATAAATTTCAGCGTTTTTCATAGTTTCGGTTGACTATATGATAACTTTCAGTGTCCAGGTCAACTTTTTCATAGTTTTCGTTATCCAGGTTGACTATATCGTACCTTTCACTGTCCAGGTCAACTTCTTCGAAGTTTTCGGTGTCCAAGTTGACTATATCGTAGCTTTCAGTGTCCAGGTCAACTTCTTTATAGTTTTCAGTGTCCAGGTTGACTATATCTTAGCTTTCAGTGTCCAGGTCAACTTCATCATAATTTTCGGTGTTCAGGTTGATTATATCGTAGCTTTCAGTGTCCAGGTCAACTTCTTCATAGTTTTCGGTGTCCAGGTTGACTATATCGTAGCTTTCAGTGTCCAGGTCAACTTCTTCATAGTTTTCGGTGTCCAGGTTGACTATATCGTAGTTTTCAGTGTCTAGGTCAACTTCTTCATAGTTTTCGGTATCCAGATTGACTATATCGTAGTTTTCAGTGTCCAGGTCAACTTCTTCATAGTTTTCGGTGGCCAGGATGACTATATCATAGATTTCGGTGTCCAGGTTAACCATGTCATACCTTTCAGTGTCCAGGTTCATAGCTTTTGGTATCATAGCTTCACATGTCCAGGTCAAATTCTTTATAGTTTTTCGGTTGACTGTATCATAACTTTAGGCACCAGGGTCAATCTCTCTGTGGTTTTAGGTGTCCAAGTTAACCACTCGACAGTTTTCTGTGTCCAGGTGGACTGATCCGTAATTTTTTATGTCTCGGTTCACCGATCGATAGTTTTCGGTGTCCAGTTGGGTTGCTCCATAGTTTCTATTGTCTAAGTCGACCACTCCATAGTTTTCGGTGTCCAGGTTAAACGCGCGACAGTTTTCGGTGTTAAAGTGGACTGCTCCGTAGATTCCTGTGTCCAGATAACTTTTTTTTTAATACTATATCATAACTTTCAGTGTCAACTTCTTTATAGTTTTCGCTGTCCAGGTTTACTATATCATATTTTAATAAAATTGTATACTTCATCATTTTATATGATCAAATTTTATATCTCCATAATTTTCGATGTTCGGGTTGACTGTATAATAGCTTTCGGTGTCCAGGTTAATTATATCATAGCTTTCAATGTCCAGGTCAACTTCTTCATAGTTTTCGGTACCCAGGTTGACTATATCGTAACTTTCAGTGTCCGTATGAACATCTTTATAGTTTTCGATGTCCAGGTCGATCGTTCGATGGTTCTCAGTGTCCAGATGGATCGCTATATGGTTTTCATTGTCCAGGTTTACTATATCATAACTTTCAGTGTCCGGGTCAACTTCTTTATATTTTTTGGTGTCCATGTTGATCGTTTGATGGTTCTCACTATTCAGATGGATCGCTCCATAGTTTGAGATATCTAGGTTGACTATATTATATCTTTCAGTGTCAAGTTCAAGTTCTTCATAATTTCCGGTGTCCGAGTTAACCGCGCGACAGTTTTCGGTGTCGAAGTGGACTGCTATGTAGATCCAGGTGTCAAGGTCAACTTCTCTATAGTTTTCGGTGTCCAGGTTGATTATATCATAGCTTTTAATGCCCAGGTTAACGTCTTCATAGTTTTCGATGTTCAGGTTGACCGTTCGATGATTCTCAGTGTACAAATAGATCGCTTCACCGTTCTTAGTGTACAGTGCTGGCCATTGATGCCTGCAAATCTTTGAAAGAATCTTGAAAAGAATCTTCTCAAGATTGTAAGAATCTTCCCAAGATTCTAAGAATCTTCTCAAGATTGTAAGATTCTTATCAAGATTCTCTTCAAGATTCTTTTCAAGATTCTTCCGAAGAATCTTTGAAAGAATCTTGAAAAGAATCTTAGAATCTTGGAAAGAATTTTGGAAAGAATCTTGAAAAGAATCTTAGAATCTTGGAAAGAATTTTAGAATCTTGAAAAGATTCTTAGATTCTTTCAAAGATTTGCAGGCATTAATAGCCAGCACTGTACAGGTTGACTACATCATAACTTTCAGTGTCCAGGTCAATCTCTCTATCGTTTTCTGTGTCCAAGTTTAATCACTCGACAGTTTTCGGTGTCCAGATGGACTATTCCATAATTTCCTATGTCTAGGTTAACCGATCGATAGTTCTTGGTGTCCAGGTTGACTATATCATGAATTTCAGGGTTTTTCATAGTTTCGGTTAACAATATCGTAACTTTCAGTATCCAGGTCAACTTCTTTATAATTTTCGGTGTCCAAGTTCATTTTATTATAGCTTTAAGGGTTCAGGTCAACTTTTTCAAAGTTTTAAGTGTCCAGGTCTACTTTTTCATAGCTTTAAGTGTCCAAGTAAACTTATCTATAATTTTCGGTATTCAGGTTGATTATATCATAACCTTTAATGTCAAGATAAACTTCTTCATATTTTTCGGTGTCCAGGTTGAATAGATCGTAACTTTCAGTGTCAAGGTTGACTGCTCGATGGTTCTCAGTGTCTAGATGGATCGCTCTATAATTTTCGGTGTCCAGGTTGACTATATCATAACTTCTACTGACCAGGTCAACTTTTTTATATTTTTCTGCGTCCATATTGACCGCTCAATGGTTCTCACTGTTCAGAAGAATCGCTGTATAGTTTAAGATGTCTAGGTTGACTATATCATATCTTTCAATGTCCAGTTCAACTTCTTTATAGTTTTCGGTGTCCAGGTTGGCTACATCGTAATTTTCAGTGTTCAGGTTAATTTTTTCATAGTTTTCTGTGTCCAGGTAACCACTCGATGGTTCTCAGTGTCCAGATGGATCGCTCGATAGTTTTCGGTGTCCTGGTTGATTATCTCATATCTTTCAGTGTCCAGGTCAACGTTTTCATATTTTTATATGCACAGTTTTCGATGTATAGGTTAACCGCTCGATAGTATTCAGTGACCAGGTTGATTGCTCCGTAATTTCCTGTGTCCAAGATGACCGCTCGATACTTTCCAGTGTCCAGATCGATAACATCATAGTTTTTGTTATCTAGGTGGACTATATTATAGCTTATGATGTCCAGGTAAACTTTTTATATGTAAGACGGTTAATCGGCTTACTTATAGCGTAGCTGATCAAAGTACTTGAATGTACATCGAAAGGATCCTCATATTTTGGTACCACTACCCATCTATTTTGAATCCCATATCGAATATTCCATAAATGTTCAATTGACGTCGTTCAAATCTGATTTCCGTTTATGAAATTATAATGTCCAATAACTATCGTTACATAAGAAATATTAAATATCTACGTATGAACATACCATGGATGTCCTGTTGAAAAGGACCGATATGAACCGATAGAATTCAATAAATCCTCATAAATCCTTATAAATCTCTATCGGAAATTCGTGTGCATTTGTCCCTGTACATACAATTTACGTCCTGTATAATCCATGGGATTCAAATTTGTCGGAAGTTTCAGTGATCATGTTTTCATTTCAAAAAATTTAAATTTTAAAAGATTTTATAAAATTTAAAATTTCTTCAGGAGAAACTGCGACGTCTTCAAAATCTGTTGATAGAAGAATTTTTTAGTAGCTGTGTGACAAGAATTTCGACATCCCATCTTAAAAAAAAATAAAGGGAGTAAAATATAATAAACTCAAATTTCATAATAATTAGTTACTTATTATTTTTCTATTAATTCAATTGTTTTCATTGACCTTTTTAACCATTTTGGAAAAATGTTTGATATCCGAAATCGAATTAGAGAGTTTATTAAAGGTGACGGAAATTGTCTTTTTAGATCATTTTCATATTTTCTGTACAACGATCAAAGCAGACATCGAGAAATTAGATTGGCTATTGTGTCCAACGTTGTTCAAAATTGGGCGGATTACGAACCATTCATCTTAGGTGATGAATCGTACGGTAGAATCCTCAGTGACAAAGAATCTTATAAATTGCACATGTCAAATGATAGTGTCTACGGGGGAGAGGTCGAAATTCAATCGTTCTCAAGTTTATATGACGTGCAGGTGTCCGTTTATAGAAACGATATGCAATCTGCACGAAAAATTGGACAAAGTTGTCGAAAAGGACATTTATCTCTTTTATTATCAGGAATTATAGATGCTGGACATTTTGATGTTCTTAATTGTGAGCAACTACAATTAGTGAACGCAATTCCCAAATCAGTAACAATACCAAAATCCAAAGCAAATTCAGAAATAAAAATAGTCAAGGCAACAACAAAAACCATTCAATCACAAATAAAATCGACTCGGAACACGTCAAAAACAACATTGATAGCAGAATTACCGATAAAAGCAATCACGGAGTCGATTCCAAAATGCAAAAATAAATCGAGTTCAAAGATAACGACTATGAAATTTAAAATTGAAACGACTATCCAGCCAAAAATAAATTTAAAAACGAAATCGAATTTCAGAAAAATAACTGATGAGGATTTTACAAGTGAAATTATTGCCCAGTCAAATGTAAAATCGAAAACAAAATCAAGCTTTAATACGACGGCAAAGACAACACCTGTCAAATCAGTAAACAAAACAAATGAAAAATCAAATGTAAAATCAATCGCAATTTTGATCTCAAATCCAAGCACAGAAAATATTAAATCAAATACAATAATAGACCACAAAACAAAAATAAACGCGAAGAAAAATAATAATAAAGCAGCGGAAACATCTGAAATTTCGATTATAACAGAAAGTAAACAAAAATCTAAAAAAGATGAAAATGTAAAAAATAAAAATATAACTACTCAAAAAACAGTGCACGATTTTACGTCAATCGATCAAAAAAATTTAGAAATTATTAATAGATTGGATGTTGCTATAGAAAAGGTTATCAAACCAGATGGTAATTGTTTGTTTCGATCCTTTGCTCATTTCCTTTACAACGATGAAGAAAAACATCGACAAATTAGATTAAAAATTGTTTCAAACGTCGTTCAGAACTGGTCATTTTATCACCCATTTATAATAGGTGACCAATCTTATAGTTCAATTGTTGATAATGAGAAATGCTACAAATTGTTTATGTCAAAAGACAATATATATGGAGGAGAGGTCGAAATTCAATCATTTGTGAATTTATATAATGTGAAAGTATTGATTTATAGAAATAATATTGAAATTTTACGTGAATATAAACAAACTTGTAGTAACGGTGAATTGAATCTTTTATTAACAGGTCCTTTAGATTCCGGTCATTATGATATTATGAAATGTTTCAATTACAATTTTTGGCAGAACTACCGTAGAAATTACGACCGGCAATATTATTCAGAAAATAAAAATAAAATTAATATCAAAAGACAAGTCAAAAATTTAACAGAAACAATTTTAAATAAAAAACGAAAATCCGATCGTATTGAAAACATGAATGAAGAACGATTGAATAAACAAAGAGAGAAAGATTTAGTCGAGAGTATGAATGAAGAAAGATTGAAGAAAAAAAGAAAGAAAGATTTGGTCGAGAGTATGAATGAAGAACTATTAAAGAATCAAAGAGAGAAAGATTTAGTCGAGGGTATGAATGAAGAACGATTGAAGAAAAAAAGAAAGAAAGATGTAGTCGAGAGTATGAATGAAGAACGATTGAAGAAACAAAGAGAGAAAGATTTAGTCGAGAGTATGAATGAAGAACAATTAAAGAAAAAAAGAAAGAAAGATGTAGTCGAGAGTATGAATGAAGAACGATTGAAGAAACAAAGAGAGAAAGATTTAGTCGAAAGTATGAATGAAGAACGATTGAAGAAAAAAAGAAAGAAAGATGTAGTCGAGAGTATGAATGAAGAACGATTGAAGAAACAAAGAGAGAAAGATTTAGTCGAGAGTATGAATGAAGAACGATTGAAGAAAAAAAGAAAGAAAGATGTAGTCGAGAGTATGAATGAAGAACGATTGAAGAAACAAAGAGAGAAAGATTTAGTCGAGAGTATGAATGAAGAACGATTGAAGAAAAAAAGAAAGAAAGATGTAGTCGAGAGTATGAATGAAGAACGATTGAAGAAACAAAGAGAGAAAGATTTAGTCGAGAGTATGAATGAAGAACGATTGAAGAAAAAAAGAAAGAAAGATGTAGTCGAGAGTATGAATGAAGAACGATTGAAGAAACAAAGAGAGAAAGATTTAGTCGAGAGTATGAATGAAGAACGATTGAAGAAAAAAAGAAAGAAAGATTTAGTCCAGAGCATGAATGAAGAACGATTGAAGAAAAAAAGAGAGAAAGATTTAGTCCAGAGCATGAATGAAGAACGATTGAAGAAAAAAAGAGAGAAAGATGTAGTCGAGAGTATGCCTGAAGAACGATTGAAGAAAATAAGAGAAAAAGATTTAATCGAGAGCATGGATGAAGAACAATTGAAGAAAAAAAGAGAGAAAGATATAGTAGAGAGTATGCCTGAAGAACGATTAAAGAAAATAAGAGAGAAAGATGTAGTTGAGAGTATGGATGAAGAACAATTGATGAAAAAAAGAGAGAAAGACATTATTGAAAATATGCCTGAAGAACGTGTAAATAGAAGACGAAATGTTCGAAGAGTTATTAAAATGTGGTCAAATAAAATATCGTACTTAGATTTTGGAGAAATGAATTATATCTGCCCACAATGTTCGGCATTATTCTGGAAAGTAGAATTTTCGAAAAAAAGTTGTTGTCACGGTGGAAAAGTACAACTTCCACCTTTAAGTGAATATAACGATGATTTGAAAATATTATTATACAATGGAAAATTTCGACAATTGATCCGTTACTACAATAGCCTTTTTTCTTTTGTGAGTTTTTGCGCCAATGAAATAAATGATATTAAAAAAGGCGTTTATAACTTGAAAATTCAAGGTCAGGTTTGTCATATCATTCCAAAAAGCATTGTTCCGAACAAAGATGACTTACCACGCTGTGGACAAATTTATATTTATGATAATTATAAAATAACAGAACAAATTTTAAAAGAAAATAAAAAATTGGTCAAAGAACATATTCAAATTATATCAAAAGTATTAAACAATGTAAATCCATATGCGAAAAAATACAAGCATTTATATGAATTGTCTCAGGATAAATCTTTGCCAGAGTATTATTTGTATTTTGTTCGAAATAAAAATTGAAACAAACATCGTTATAATTTGCCTACAACTGCTGAATGCGCAGCATTGATAATTTCAAAAGATGGTCAAGTTCCTATTTTTGATTTACGTGTTTATCAAAAGTTTCCGAATAAAGATGTTGACTCTCAATCATATCTGAATAAATTATCTTTTCATACAGACCCTATGTCCTTCCCAATCATGTTTCCGTATGAGGATTTGGGATGGAGTCCATCATTTACTCAAAATCAAAATTCAACAAAAAGGCTTACAGCTCTTCAGTATTATTCGCACCGTTTAGCATTCAGATTGGATAGTAAATTTAATCCAATTTTATATTGTGGTCGATTAACACAACAATATATTATTCAAGCATATATTATAATTGAAAATAATAGATTAAATTTCATTAGATTTAATCAAAAAAAATTACGAGTTGAATGTTATCAGGGATTGGTTGATCATGTAGCACGTAGTGTTTTGAATTCCGACAACTCGGAACGATTGGGAAATTTTTTTATTTTACCTTCAACATATTTAGGTAGTCCGAGACATATGCATCAAAATTATCAAGATGCAATGGCCATTGTAAGAAAAGTTGGAAGACCTGATTTATTCATAACAATGACGTGTAATCCAAATTGGCCAGAATTGAAACGAATTTTACAAAAATTCCCTTCTGGAACAACATGCAACGATATTCCAAATATTACAGTAAGATTATTTCATTCAAAATTACGTGCCCTGTTATCGGACATTATAAGTGGAAAAGTTTTTGGAGAAGTTTTAGCATATGTTTATACAATCGAATTCCAAAAACGCGGATTACCTCATGCTCATATGTTATTCGTATTAGATTATAAAACTAAATTAACAACTCCGGAAATGATTGATAAATTCATCAGTGCGGAAATCCCTTCAACTGATCCCGACTTGCAAGCGTTGGTAATAAGACATATGTTACCGGCCACATGTTTCGATGATCTCAAAACCTATGGAAATGTCACTTACGAGACATTCAAAGAAGCTGCAATCGCAATGGGATTAGTTGAAAGCGAAAAAGAAATTTTCAATATTTTTGAAGAGGCTTGTACAATAATGCTTCCTAAAGAATTACGTAGATTTTTTGCATGGTTCCTTATTTCCGATAACTTTGTAATTGCGAAACAAATTTGGGAAAAATTTAAACAATATTTTTGTGAAGGATTTTTGGATAACCATGAAAATAGGTCATTATTCGAAATTAATGAAATTTTCAAGTTAGAAAATATGAAATGTACAGATTTTGGGCTTCCAGAACCAGATTTCGATTTCGATATTAATATTGAAAACGTTCAAGAAACATTGATGTTCAATAAAAATAAATTTGAAGAATTAGTTGTTAAATTAAACGTTGACCAAAAAACAATTTTCGATTATATAATCAGAGATGGCAATAAAAAAATGATATATATTGATGGACCGGGAGGTACTGGTAAAACGTTTCTTTATGAAGTATTAATTTATTATTTTTTAAGTATTCAAAGCAAAGTATTACCAATGGCCTGGACAGGAATTGCATCTATTTTATTACCTGGAGGTATGACAAGTCACAAGACTTTTAAATTACCTTTGGATTTGACATCGATCGAAAGTTCGTTTTTAAATTTGCATCAGATAAAAAAAAATTACGGGAGTGTGATGTCATTATTTGGGATGAAGCCTCCATGATTCCCAAAAAAGCATTAGAAATTGTTGATAAGACTCTTCGAGATTGTTGTCGACTTGAAAACGTTCCATTTGCCGGAAAGTTAATTATATTAGGTGGAGATTTTCGACAAATTCTTCCAGTGGTTAAATACGGGTCAAAATTAAATATCATTAAAGATACAATAAAATTTTCAAGTCTGTGGCATTACTTTAAAATTATGAAATTAAAGACAAACATGCGTACTCATGATCAATCATTTTCAAGTTTTTTATTAAAAATTGGATCAGGTCATATAACAACATTGCGGATACCTGAAAATTGGAGAACGGACGATATCTGTTCAAAAATTTACGGTGCCGAAATTTTGAATGACGATGATCTGTCTAATCGTGTAATTTTAACTTGTCATAATGAAGATGTGCATGCATTAAATGAAAAGATATTAAACAAAATTGAAAGTACTGGAAAAACATATTACTCTATTGATTCTGCCAAACATAAAGGACTTGATCAAACGGATGATGATATTAATGTGAATTATCCGATAGGATATTTAAATTCATTAAAATTTCCAGGACTTCCTGTTTATAAATTGGTTTTGAAAGTTGGCGCGGTTGTAATGCTAATTAGAAATCTGAGTATAAATGATGGACTTTGTAATGGCACAAGAATGAAAATAATTCATTTATATAATTTCAATATTAAAGTTCAAATAATAACCGGTACAAAGGCCGGTAATTTTGCTTTTATACCAAGAGTTATATTGGATACTGGAGAGTCTTCATCTTTACCGTTTATTCTGTACCGGAGACAATTTCCTGTTGTTTTGGCATTTGCAATTACGATTAACAAATCTCAAGGTCAGAGTTTAGATAAAATCGGAATATATATTAGACGTCCTTTGTTTTCACATGGTCAGTTATATGTAGCTTTATCTAGATGTAAAAATTCAAATGAAATTTATATTGAAAATAATTCCGAAATCCCAGATGAAATCGATAATATCGTTTGCAAAGAAGTATTCAATTTATGACGCGGTTGGTGAAAACAATTGAATTATTATCTAAGATGTTTAAAAATTGTATTTCGTTTAAAAATTTATAGTTTAACCAAAATATTTTCAAAATTATTTTTTTGAATAATTAAATATGGTCCAAAGTCATACTAATTTTTAAAAAACAAATATTTTTGTCAAATTTAAAGTACGTATGATTTTTAAAAATTAGCATGACTTTGGACTATATATAATTATTTAGAAAATTATTTTTCATATACAATCTTATTTTCGTAAAAATTTTAAATTTGAGTGTAATTCTGAACCATCTCAGTAATTACAGGATATATATATTGTTAGTATTTTTTTTGGCAAAACTCTAACAGAGAACAAAATTCGAATTTAGTCAAGTTAACAATTTCTTCATCAACACTTAAGGTTGATATTATCTGGCGAAATAATGAAAATTATTCGCATATATGTTGTTGATTTTAGTATAGATTTGATTGGTGCCACCAACAATGTCTTATGAAATTAACTATATTTAACAAAATTATAATATATCTCTCTATATTATATAAAAATTTCGCCGCTACCGCCACCGCCGCCGCCCCCGCCCCCACCACCGCCCCCGCCCCCGCCCCCGTGTACAAGAATCGAGACGGCCTGAAGTTGGCCACAGACTAAGCAGGGTGAAGTTGGCCATGGAACAATAAAACGAGCGGGGTGAAGTTGGCCATGGAATAAAGAATCGAGCGGGGTTAAGTTGGCCATGGAATCGAGAATCGAGCGGGATGAAGTTGGCCATGGAATCGAGAAACGAGCGGGATGAAGTTGGCCATGGAATCGAGAATCGAGCAGGGTGAAGTTGGCCATGGAATCAAGAATTGAGCGGGGTGGAGCTGGCCATGGAATCAAGAATTGAGCGGGGTGAAGCTGGCCATGGAATCGAGAATCGAGCTGGGTGGAGTTGGTCCTGGAATCGAGAATCGAGAATTTATATTTTTAATCTTACAGAAGCACGATTTGAAATTTGTTTTCAATATTTTCCGTCAAAAGTATGTTTAGAAACAAAAAGTTTGAAAAAAACCGTCCCATTTGGCCCATTGTTCGCAAAGTTATGGATGTTTAAAAAAAAATTTATGTAATTTTCGAAAAATCGATATCTTGAAAACGGTTCGACAAAAAAAATTGAATAAAATCATGGAGGCCTCTATCAACCAACACTAATATAACAAAAAAATGTCAAAACATCGGAAATGCAAAAGCTAAATGGTGCTAAATAAAAAATCGAAAAAATAGATCCCATCGTTATCCCATTATCTACTCAGGTTTAAAAGTTGTGGAATAAATGACAGTTTTTTACAAAAAAATTTGGAAGAAAATCGATCAGTACGAGTTTTTTGTAAATCAGCAATTTATAAGGTAAACGGCCCAGTTACTGACCCTTCTAGCGCGGCAGCGTCGGATTTTGATTATTCATTCATGCGTGATATAGCCAAACCGAAAACTAATGGTTTCAACGTATGCATTAAAGCCCCCCGAAGGAGATTCACCGGTTATAAAAGTGAAATAATCAAGATTTATAAATAAAATCATTGTTTTAATAATATTTCTCTGCTGCACGGGTTACTGACCCTGTACAAACGCCCCATCTTAGTTTGTGACCCGTACGTGTACCGATTTCGATTCACGGGTCTATTTCTATTTTAAATATTTCCTATACAAAGGTCCATCTCTCCAATAATTAAAAGTGAAAAATTCTCTTTAACTAGCCGATAATTGGATTATTATTCAACAAAAACTGTATTTATGGCAATCAAAATTGTGCCGTCGGGGTCACTATCTGGGACAAGATCAGTAACTGGGCCGTTTACCTTATTTATCACTTGAAAATCTTATAGAAGCACGATTTGAAATTTGTTTTCAAAATTTTTTATCAAAAGTACGTTTAAAAACAAAACGTTTGGAAAAAATCGTCCTATTTGGTCCATTTTTTGCAAAGTTATGGATGTTTAAAAAAAAAGTTACGTAATTTTCGCAAAATCGATATCTTGAAAACGGTTTAAAAAAAAAAATGGAATAAAAGCATGGAGGCCTCTTTCAACCAATACTAAAATATAAAAAAAATTCAAAAAAATCAGAGATACAAAAGCTAAATGGTGCTAAATAGAAATATCGAAAAAAATAGATCCCATCGTTATCCCATTATCTACTTAGGCTTAAAGGTTGTGGAATAAATGACAGTTTTTTACAACAAATTTTGAAGAAAATCGATCAGTACGTGTTTTTTGTAAATCAGCAATTTATATTTAACACTTGAAAATCTTATAGAAGCACGATTTGAAATTTGTTTTCAATATTTTTTATCAGAAGTACGTTTAAAAACAAAAAGTTTGGAAAAAAACCGTCCTATTTGGTCCATTTTTTGCAAAGTTATGGATGTTTAAAAAAAAAGTTACGTAATTTTCGCAAACCTATATCTTGAAAACGGTTCGACAAAAAAAATTGAATAAAATCATGGAGACCTCTTTCTAATACTAAATACTAATACTAAAATATTGAAAAATTTCAAAAAAATCGGAGATACAAAAGCTAAATGGTGCTAAATAGAAATATCGAAAAAAATAGATCCCATCGTTATCCCATTATCTACTCAGGCTTTACGGTTGTGGAATAAATGACAGTTTTTTATAACAAATTTTGAAGAAAATCGATTAGTACGTGTTTTTTGTAAATCAACAATTTATATTTAACACTTGAAAATCTTATAGAAGCACGATTTGAAATTTGTTTTCAACATTTTTTATCAAAAGTAGGTTTAAAAACAAAAAGTTTAGGAAAAACGGTCCTATTTGGCCCATTTTTCTCAAAGTTATGGATATTTAAAAAAAAAGTTACGTAATTTTCGTAAAATCGATATCTTGAAAACGGTTCGACAAAAAAAAATAGAATAAAATCATGGAGGCCTCTTTCAACCAATACTAAAATATAAAAAAATTTCAAAAAAAATCGAAGATGCAAAAGCTAAATGGTGCTAAATAGAAAAATCGAAAAAAATCGATCCCATCGTTATCCCATTATCTACTCAGGCTTAAAAGTTGTGGAATAAATGACAGTTTTTTACAAAAAAATTTGAAGAAAATCGATCAGTACGTATTTTTTGTAAATCAGCAATTTATATTTCACACTTGAAAATCTTATAGAAGCACGATTTCGAATTTGTTTTCAACATTTTTTATCAAAAGTATGTTTAAAAACAAAAAGTTTTGAAAAAAACCGTCCTATTTGGCCCATTTTTCGCAAAGTTATGAATGTTTTGAAAAAAAAGTTACGTAATTTTCGAAAAATTGATATCTTGAAAATCGTTCGACAAAAAAAATGAAAAAAATTATGGAGGCCTCTTTCAACTAATACTAAAACATAATACTAATAAACTATACTACTAATAATGCTAATACTAATAATAAAACATAATACTAATACTAATAATAAAACATAATACTGATACTAAAACTATCAACTAATACTAAAAAATTCAAAAAAACCGAAGATGCAAAAGCTAAATGATGTCCGCTTTGGCGTGGAACGCCCCATGTGTTTCGCGTCTGTTTGCTTCACGTCAGTTTCGCGTCGTTTCGCGTCTGTTTGCTCTTGGGCTCACATCGCAGTTAACGTTTGTGTTAATCGTGCTATTTTATTAAAATTTTCATTAATCATGAGAATTTCGATATTGTGCGGTACAAGTTATAAAGAAGTTTCAGGAATTGTGTTTCTTGAATTTCATTGAGGTGAGATACAAGAAAAAACAGAGGATCCAAACGATTTGGACGAAAAATCTGACGGATTTTGGATACGAGTTAATCAGGTAATGTCACTTTCGAAGAAATCTCTCAATATTTTTCGAAACAATAAATTTTATGATCATAATGAATTTTATGATTATAATTTTTGCATTTCTAAGATCTTCATAATTTTTGGTATCCAGATTGACTGTATCATAACTTTCCGTGATCAGGTTAACCACTCGATAGTTTTCTGTGTCCAGGTGGATCTCTCATTATTTTCCTATATAGAAAATTAATTTTCTATTATGATTTTGATAAAAAATTGAACTCATCGATTGCATATTATTAAATTATTTATCTCTCCATAGTGTTCGGTGTCCAGGTCGACTGTATCATAACTTTCGGTGCTAAGATCAATCTCTCTATAGTTTTCCGCATCCAAGTTACCAACTCGACAGTTTTCGGTGTCCAGGTGGACTGATCCGTAATTTCCAATGTCTAGGTTGACCGATCGATATTTTTCGGTGTCCAGGTTGACTATATTATAAATTTCAGCGTTTGTCATAGTTTCGGTTGACTATATCATAACTTTCAGTGTTCAGGTCAACTTCTTCATAGTTTTCGGTGTCCAGGTTGACTATATCGTACCTTTCACTGTCCAGGTCAACTTCTTCATAGTTTTCGGTGTCCAGGTTGACTATATCTTAGCTTTCAGTATTCAGGTCAACTTCATCATAATTTTCGGTGTTCAGGTTGACTATATCGTAGCATTCAGTGTCCAGGTCAACTTCTTCATAGTTTTCGGTGTCCAGGTTGACTATATCGTAGCTATTAGTATTCAGATCAACTTCTTTATAGTTTGCGGTATCCAGGTTGACTATATCGTAGCTTTCAGTGTCCAGGTCAACTTCTTCATAGTTTTCGGTGTCCAGGTTAACTATATCGTAGTTTTCAGTGTTCAGGTTAACCATGTCATACCTTTCAGTGTCCAGGTTCATAGCTTTTGGTATCATAGCTTCACATGTCCAGGTCAAATTCTTTATAGTTTTTCGGTTGACTGTATCATAACTTTAGGCACCAGGGTCAATCTCTCTATGGTTTTCCGTGTCCAAGTTAACCACTCGACAGTTTTCTGTGTCCAGGTGGACTGATCCATAATTTTTTATGTCTCGGTTCACCGATCGATAGTTTTCGGTGTCCAGTTGGGTTGCTCCATAGTTTCTATTGTCTAAGTCGACCGCTTCATAGTTTTCGGTGTCCAGGTTAAACGCGCGACAGTTTTCGGTGTTAAAGTGGACTGTTCCGTAGATTCCTGTGTCCAGATAACTTTTTTTAAAATACTATATCATAACTTTCAGTGTCAACTTCTTTATGGTTTTCGCTGTCCAGGTTGACTATATCATATTTTAGTAAAATTTTAAACTTCATCATTTTATATGATCAAATTTATTATTAAATTATTTATCTGTCCATAGTGTTCGGTGCCCAGGTCGACTGTATCATAACTTTCGGTGCTAAGGTCAATCTCTCTATAGTTTTCCGCATCCAAGTTACCCACTCGACAGTTTTCGGTGTCCAGGTGGACTGTTCCGTAATTTCTAATGTCTAGGTTGACCGATCGATATTTTTCAGTATCCAGATAGACTATATTATAAATTTCAGCGTTTTTCATAGTTTCGGTTGACTATATGATAACTTTCAGTGTCCAGGTCAACTTTTTCATAGTTTTCGTTATCCAGGTTGACTATATCGTACCTTTCACTGTCCAGGTCAACTTCTTCATAGTTTTCGGTGTCCAAGTTGACTATATCGTAGCTTTCAGTGTCCAGGTCAACTTCTTTATAGTTTTCAGTGTCCAGGTTGACTATATCTTAGCTTTCAGTGTCCAGGTCAACTTCATCATAATTTTCGGTGTTCAGGTTGATTATATCGTAGCTTTCAGTGTCCAGGTCAACTTCTTCATAGTTTTCGGTTTCCAGGTTGACTATATCGTAGCTTTCAGTGTCCAGGTCAACTTCTTCATAGTTTTCGGTGTCCAGGTTGACTATATCGTAGTTTTCAGTGTCTAGGTCAACTTCTTCATAGTTTTCGGTATCCAGATTGACTATATCGTAGTTTTCAGTGTCCAGGTCAACTTCTTCATAGTTTTCGGTGGCCAGGATGACTATATCATAGATTTCGGTGTCCAGGTTAACCATGTCATACCTTTCAGTGTCCAGGTTCATAGCTTTTGGTATCATAGCTTCACATGTCCGGTCAAATTCTTTATAGTTTTTCGGTTGACTGTATCATAACTTTAGGCACCAGGGTCAATCTCTCTGTGGTTTTAGGTGTCCAAGTTAACCACTCGACAGTTTTCTGTGTCCAGGTGGACTGATCCGTAATTTTTTATGTCTCGGTTCACCGATCGATAGTTTTCGGTGTCCAGTTGGGTTGCTCCATAGTTTCTATTGTCTAAGTCGACCGCTTCATAGTTTTCGGTGTCCAGGTTAAACGCGCGACAGTTTTCGGTGTTAAAGTGGACTGCTCCGTAGATTCCTGTGTCCAGATAACTTTTTTTTTAATACTATATCATAACTTTCAGTGTCAACTTCTTTATAGTTTTCGCTGTCCAGGTTTACTATATCATATTTTAATAAAATTGTATACTTCATCATTTTATATGATCAAATTTTACATCTCCATAATTTTCGATGTTCAGGTTGACTGTATAATAGCTTTCGGTGTCCAGGTTAATTATATCATAGCTTTTAATGTCCAGGTCAACTTCTTCATAGTTTTCGGTACCCAGGTTGACTATATCGTAACTTTCAGTGTCCGTATGAACATCTTTATAGTTTTCGATGTCCAGGTCGATCGTTCGATGGTTCTCAGTGTCCAGATGGATCGCTATATGGTTTTCATTGTCCAGGTTTACTATATCATAACTTTCAGTGTCCGGGTCAACTTCTTTATATTTTTTGGTGTCCATGTTGATCGTTCGATGGTTCTCACTATTCAGATGGATCGCTCTATAGTTTAAGATATCTAGGTTGACTATATTATATCTTTCAGTGTCAAGTTCAAGTTCTTCATAATTTCCGGTGTCCGAGTTAACCGCGCGACAGTTTTCGGTGTCGAAATGGACTGCTATGTAGATCTAGGTGTCCAGGTCAACTTCTCTATAGTTTTCGGTGTCCAGGTTGATTATATCATAGCTTTTAATGCCCAGGTTAACGTCTTCATAGTTTTCGATGTTCAGGTTGACCGTTCGATGATTCTCAGTGTACAAATAGATCGCTTCACCGTTCTCAGTGTACAGTGCTGGCCATTAATGCCTGCGAATCTTTGAAAGAATCTTGAAAAGAATCTTCTCAAGATTGTAAGAATCTTCCCAAGATTCTAAGAATCTTCTCAAGATTGTAAGATTCTTATCAAGATTCTCTTCAAGATTCTTAGATTCTTTCAAAGATTTGCAGGCATTAATAGCCAGCACTGTACAGGTTGACTACATCATAACTTTCAGTGTCCAGGTCAATCTCTCTATCGTTTTCTGTGTCCAAGTTAATCACTTGACAGTTTTCGGTGTCCAGATGGACTATTCCATAATTTCCTATGTCTAGGTTAACCGATCGATAGTTCTTGGTGTCCAGGTTGACTATATCATAAATTTCAGGGTTTTTCATAGTTTCGGTTAACAATATCGTAACTTTCAGTATCCAGGTCAACTTCTTTATAATTTTCGGTGTCCAAGTTCATTTTATTATAGCTTTAAGGGTTCAGGTCAACTTTTTCAAAGTTTTAAGTGTCCAGGTCTACTTTTTCATAGCTTTAAGTGTCCAAGTAAACTTATCTATAATTTTCGGTATTCAGGTTGATTATATCATAACCTTTAATGTCAAGATCAACTTCTTCATATTTTTCGGTGTCCAGGTTGAATATATCGTAACTTTCAGTGTCAAGGTTGACTGCTCGATGGTTCTCAGTGTCTAGATGGATCGCTCTATAATTTTCGGTGTCCAGGTTGACTATATCATAACTTCCACTGACCAGGTCAACTTTTCTATATTTTTCTGCGTCCATATTGACCGCTCAATGGTTCTCACTGTTCAGAAGAATCGCTGTATAGTTTGAGATGTCTAGGTTGACTATATCATATCTTTCAATGTCCAGTTCAACTTCTTTATAGTTTTCGGTGTCCAGGTTGGCTACATCGTAATTTTCAGTGTTCAGGTTAATTTTTTCATAGTTTTCAGTGTCCAGGTAACCACTCGATGGTTCTCAGTGTCCAGATGGATCGCTCGATAGTTTTCGGTGTCCTGGTTGATTATCTCATATCTTTCAGTGTCCAGGTCAACGTTTTCATATTTTTATATGTACAGTTTTCGATGTTTAGGTTAACCGCTCGATAGTATTTAGTGACCAGGTTGATTGCTCCGTAATCTCCTGTGTCCAAGATGACCGCTCGATACTTCCCAGTTTCCAGATCGATAACATCATAGTTTTTGTTATCTAGGTGGACTATATTATAGCTTATGATGTCCAGGTAAACTTTTTGTATGTAAGACCGTTAATCGGCTTACTCATATCGTAGCTGATCAAAGTACTTGAATGTACATCGAAAGGATCCTCATATTTTGGTACCACTACCCATCTATTTTGAATCCTATATCGAATATTCCATAAATGTTCAATTGACGTCGTTTAAATCTGATTTCCGTTTATGGAATTATAATGTCCAATAACTATCGTTACATAAGAAATATTCAAAATCTACGTATGAACATACCATGGATGTCCTGTTGAAAAGGACCGATATGAACCGATAGAATTTAATAAATCCTCATAAATCCTTATAAATCTCTATCGGAAATTCGTGTGCATTTGTCCCTGTACATACAATTTACGTCCTGTATAATCCATGGGATCCAAATTTGTCGGAAGTTTCAGTGATCATGTTTTCATTTCAAAAAATTTAAATTTTAAAAGATTTTATAAAATTTAAAATTTCTTCCGGAGAAACTGCGACGTCTTCAAAATCTGTTGATAGAAGAATTTTTTAGTAGTTGTGTGACAAGAATTTCGACATCGGATCTTAAAAAAAAATAAAGGGAGTAAAATATAATAAACTCAAATTTCATAATAATTAGTTACTTATTATTTTTCTATTAATTCAATTGTTTTCATTGACCTTTTTAACCATTTTGGAAAAATGTTTGATATCCGAAATCGAATTAGAGAGTTTATTAAAGGTGACGGAAATTGTCTTTTTAGATCATTTTCATATTTTCTTTACAACGATCAAAGCAGACATCGAGAAATTAGATTGGCTATTGTGTCCAACGTTGTTCAAAATTGGGCGGATTACGAACCATTCATCTTAGGTGATGAATCGTACGGTAGAATCCTCAGTGACAAAGAATCTTATAAATTGCACATGTCAAATGATAGTGTCTACGGGGGAGAGGTCGAAATTCAATCGTTCTCAAGTTTATATGACGTGCAGGTGTCCGTTTATAGAAACGATATGCAATCTCCGCGAAAAATTGGACAAACTTGTCGAAAAGGACATTTATCTCTTTTATTATCAGGAATTATAGATGCTGGACATTTTGATGTTCTTAATTGTGAGCAACTACAATTAGTGAACGCAATTCCCAAATCAGTAACAATACCAAAATCCAAAGCAAATTCAGAAATAAAAATAGTCAAGGCAACAACAAAAACCATTCAATCACAAATAAAATCGACTCGGAACACGTCAAGAACAACATTGATAGCAGAATTACCGATAAAAGCAATCACGGAGTCGATTCCAAAATGCAAAAATAAATCGAGTTCAAAGATAACGACTATGAAATCTAAAATTGAAACGACTATCCAGCCAAAAATAAATTTAAAAACGAAATCGAATTTCAGAAAAATAACTGATGAGGATTTTACAAGTGAAATTATTGCCCAGTCAAATGTAAAATCGTAAACGAAATCAAGCTTTAATACGACGGCAAAGACAACACCTGTCAAATCAGTAAACAAAACAAATGAAAAATCAAATGTAAAATCAATCGCAATTTTGATCTCAAATCCAATCACAGAAAATATTAAATCAAATACAATAATAGACCACAAAACAAAAATAAACGCGAAGAAAAATAATAATAACGCAGCGGAAACATCTGAAATTTCGAGTATAACAGAAAGTAAACAAAAATCTAAAAAAGATGAAAATGTAAAAAATAAAAATATAACTACTCAAAAAACAGTGCACGATTTTACGTCAATCGATCAAAAAAATTTAGAAATTATTAATAGATTGGATGTTGCTAGAGAAAAGGTTATCAAACCAGATGGTAATTGTTTGTTTCGATCCTTTGCTCATTTCCTTTACAACGATGAAGAAAAAAATCGACAAATTAGATTAAAAATTGTTTCAAACGTCGTTCAGAACTGGTCATTTTATCACCCATTTATAATAGGTGACCAATCTTATAGTTCAATTGTTGATAATGAGAAATGCTACAAATTGTTTATGTCAAAAGACAATATATATGGAGGAGAGGTCGAAATTCAATCATTTGTGAATTTATATAATGTGAAAGTATTGATTTATAGAAATAATATTGAAATTTTACGTGAATATAAACAAACTTGTAGTAACGGTGAATTGAATCTTTTATTAACAGGTCCTTTAGATTCCGGTCATTATGATATTATGAAATGTTTCAATTACAATTTTTGGCAGAACTACCGTAGAAATTACGACCGGCAATATTATTCAGAAAATAAAAATAAAATTAATATCAAAAAACAAGTCAAAAATTTAATAGAAACAATTTTAAATAAAAAACGAAAATCCGATCGTATTGAAAACATGAATGAAGAACGATTGAATAAACAAAGAGAGAAAGATTTAGTCGAGGGTATGAATGAAGAACGATTGAAGAAAAAAAGAAAGAAAGATGTAGTCGAGAGTATGAATGAAGAACGATTGAAGAAACAAAGAGAGAAAGATTTAGTCGAGAGTATG
Source organism: Alloplasta piceator (assembly GCA_946863875.1). Taxonomy (NCBI): domain Eukaryota; kingdom Metazoa; phylum Arthropoda; class Insecta; order Hymenoptera; family Ichneumonidae; genus Alloplasta; species Alloplasta piceator. Next base: position 23,551,193 of record OX333076.1, read on the forward strand.
AATGAAGAACAATTGAAGAAAAAAAGAAAGAAAGATGTAGTCGAGAGTATGAATGAAGAACGATTGAAGAAACAAAGAGAGAAATATTTAGTCGAAAGTATGAATGAAGAACGATTGAAGAAAAAAAGAAAGAAAGATGTAGTCGAGAGTATGAATGAAGAACGATTGAAGAAACAAAGAGAGAAAGATTTAGTCGAGAGTATGAATGAAGAACGATTGAAGAAAAAAAGAAAGAAAGATGTAGTCGAGAGTATGAATGAAGAACGATTGAAGAAACAAAGAGAGAAAGATTTAGTCGAGAGTATGAATGAAGAACGATTGAAGAAAAAAAGAAAGAAAGATGTAGTCGAGAGTATGAATGAAGAACGATTGAAGAAACAAAGAGAGAAAGATTTAGTCGAGAGTATGAATGAAGAACGATTGAAGAAAAAAAGAAAGAAAGATTTAGTCCAGAGCATGAATGAAGAACGATTGAAGAAAAAAAGAGAGAAAGATTTAGTCCAGAGCATGAATGAAGAACGATTGAAGAAAAAAAGAGAGAAAGATGTAGTCGAGAGTATGCCTGAAGAACGATTGAAGAAAATAAGAGAAAAAGATTTAATCGAGAGCATGGATGAAGAACAATTGAAGAAAAAAAGAGAGAAAGATATAGTAGAGAGTATGCCTGAAGAACGATTAAAGAAAATAAGAGAGAAAGATGTAGTTGAGAGTATGGATGAAGAACAATTGATGAAAAAAAGAGAGAAAGACATTATTGAAAATATGCCTGAAGAACGTGTAAATAGAAGACGAAATGTTCAAAGAGTTATTAAAATGTGGTCAAATAAAATATCGTACTTAGATTTTGGAGAAATGAATTATATCTGCCCACAATGTTCGGCATTATTCTGGAAAGTAGAATTTTCGAAAAAAAGTTGTTGTCACGGTGGAAAAGTACAACTTCCACCTTTAAGTGAATATAACGATGATTTGAAAATATTATTATACAATGGAAAATTTCGACAATTGATCCGTTACTACAATAGCCTTTTTTCTTTTGTGAGTTTTTGCGCCAATGAAATAAATGATATTAAAAAAGGCGTTTATAACTTGAAAATTCAAGGTCAGGTTTGTCATATCATTTCAAAAAGCATTGTTCCGAACAAAGATGACTTACCACGCTGTGGACAAATTTATATTTATGATAATTATAAAATAACAGAACAAATTTTAAAAGAAAATAAAAAATTGGTCAAAGAACATATTCAAATTATATCAAAAGTATTAAACAATGTAAATCCATATGCGAAAAAATACAAGCATTTATATGAATTGTCTCAGGATAAATCTTTGCCAGAGTATTATTTGTATTTTGTTCGAAATAAAAATTTAAACAAACATCGTTATAATTTGCCTACAACTGCTGAATGCGCAGCATTGATAATTTCAAAAGATGGTCAAGTTCCTATTTTTGATTTACGTGTTTATCAAAAGTTTCCGAATAAAGATGTTGACTCTCAATCATATCTGAATAAATTATCTTTTCATACAGACCCTATGTCCTTCCCAATCATGTTTCCGTATGGGGATTTGGGATGGAGTCCATCATTTACTCAAAATAAAAATTCAACAAAAAGGCTTACAGCTCTTCAGTATTATTCGCACCGTTTAGCATTCAGATTGGATAGTAAATTTAATCCAATTTTATATTGTGGTCGATTAACACAACAATATATTATTCAAGCATATATTATAATTGAAAATAATAGATTAAATTTCATTAGATTTAATCAAAAAAAATTACGAGTTGAATGTTATCAGGGATTGGTTGATCATGTAGCACGTAGTGTTTTGAATTCCGACAACTCGGAACGATTGGGAAATATTTTTATTTTACCTTCAACATATTTAGGTAGTCCGAGACATATGCATCAAAATTATCAAGATGCAATGGCCATTGTAAGAAAAGTTGGAAGACCTGATTTATTCATAACAATGACGTGTAATCCAAATTGGCCAGAATTGAAACGAATTTTACAAAAATTCCCTTCTGGAACAACATGCAACGATATTCCAAATATTACAGTAAGATTATTTTATTCAAAATTACGTGCTCTGTTATCGGACATTATAAGTGGAAAAGTTTTTGGAGAAGTTTTAGCATATGTTTATACAATCGAATTTTAAAAACGCGGATTACCTCATGCTCATATGTTATTCGTATTAGATTATAAAACTAAATTAACAACTCCGGAAATGATTGATAAATTCATCAGTGCGGAAATCCCTTCAACTGATCCCGACTTGCAAGCGTTGGTAATAAGACATATGTTACCGGCCACATGTTTCGATGATCTCAAAACCTATGGAAATGTCACTTACGAGACATTCAAAGAAGCTGCAATCGCAATGGGATTAGTTGAAAGCGAAAAAGAAATTTTTAATATTTTTGAAGAGGCTTGTACAATAACGCTTCCTAAAGAATTACGTAGATTTTTTGCATGGTTCCTTATTTCCGATAACTTTGTAATTGCGAAACAAATTTGGGAAAAATTTAAACAATATTTTTGTGAAGGATTTTTGGATAACCATGAAAATAGGTCATTATTCGAAATTAATGAAATTTTCAAGTTAGAAAATATGAAATGTACAGATTTTGGGCTTCCAGAACCAGATTTCGATTTCGATATTAATATTGAAAACGTTCAAGAAACATTGATGTTCAATAAAAATAAATTTGAAGAATTAGTTGTTAAATTAAACGTTGACCAAAAAACAATTTTCGATTATATAATCAAAGATGGCAATAAAAAAATGATATATATTGATGGACCGGGAGGTACTGGTAAAACGTTTCTTTATGAAGTATTAATTTATTATTTTTTAAGTATTCAAAGCAAAGTATTACCAATGGCCTGGACAGGAATTGCATCTATTTTATTACCTGGAGGTATGACAAGTCACAAGACTTTTAAATTACCTTTGGATTTGACATCGATCGAAAGTTCGTTTTTAAATTTAGCATCAGATAAAAAAAAAATTACGGGAGTGTGATGTCATTATTTGGGATGAAGCCTCCATGATTCCCAAAAAAGCATTAGAAATTGTTGATAAGACTCTTCGAGATTGTTGTCGACTTGAAAACGTTCCATTTGCCGGAAAGTTAATTATATTAGGTGGAGATTTTCGACAAATTCTTCCAGTGGTTAAATACGGGTCAAAATTAAATATCATTAAAGATACAATAAAATTTTCAAGTCTGTGGCATTACTTTAAAATTATGAAATTAAAGACAAACATGCGTACTCATGATCAATCATTTTCAAGTTTTTTATTAAAAATTGGATCAGGTCATATAACAACATTGCGGATACCTGAAAATTGGAGAACGGACGATATCTGTTCAAAAATTTACGGTGCCGAAATTTTGAATGACGATGATCTGTCTAATCGTGTAATTTTAACTTGTCATAATGAAGATGTGCATGCATTAAATGAAAAGATATTAAACAAAATTAAAAGTACTGGAAAAACATATTACTCTATTGATTCTGCCAAACATAAAGGACTTGATCAAACGGATGATGATATTAATGTGAATTATCCGATAGAATATTTAAATTCATTAAAATTTCCAGGACTTCCTGTTTATAAATTGGTTTTGAAAGTTGGCGCGGTTGTAATGCTAATTAGAAATCTGAGTATAAATGATGGACTTTGTAATGGCACAAGAATGAAAATAATTCATTTATATAATTTCAATATTAAAGTTCAAATAATAACCGGTACAAAGGCCGGTAATTTTGCTTTTATACCAAGAGTTATATTGGATACTGGAGAGTCTTCATCTTTACCGTTTATTCTGTACCGGAGACAATTTCCTGTTGTTTTGGCATTTGCAATTACGATTAACAAATCTCAAGGTCAGAGTTTAGATAAAATCGGAATATATATTAGACGTCCTTTGTTTTCACATGGTCAGTTATATGTAGCTTTATCTAGATGTAAAAATTCAAATGAAATTTATATTGAAAATAATTCCGAAATCCCAGATGAAATCGATAATATCGTTTGCAAAGAAGTATTCAATTTATGACGCGGTTAGTGAAAACAATTGAATTATTATCTAAGATGTTTAAAAATTGTATTTCGTTTAAAAATTTATAGTTTAACCAAAATATTTTCAAAATTATTTTTTTGAATAATTAAATATGGTCCAAAGTCATACTAATTTTTAAAAAACAAATCTTTTTGTCAAATTTAAAGTACGTATGATCTTTAAAAATTAGCATGACTTTGGACTATATATAATTATTTAGAAAATTATTTTTCATATACAATCTTATTTTCGTAAAAATTTTAAATTTGAGTGTAATTCCAAACCATCTCAATAATTACAGGATATATATATTGTTAGTATTTTTTTTTGGCAAAACTCTAACAGAGAACAAAATTCGAATTTAGTCAAGTTAACAATTTCTCCATCAACACTTAAGGTTGATATTATCTGGCGAAATAATGAAAATTATTCGCATATATGTTGTTGATTTTAGTATAGATTTGATTGGTGCCACCAACAATGTCTTATGAAATTAACTATATTTAACAAAATTATAATATATATATTATATATAATTTTCATCAGATCGCGTAGTGAAATTTTATATGTAATCGAAGGTGTCACTTAGAACATCGTATGTGTGTGTATTTTTCATTTTACCACCTGGTGTATTAACTTTATCGTGTATCAATATAATGGAGAAATTCTTAACAAAGTTGAGTAGGCCTACAATGGGGATACAACTTTAAAAAAAACGCGCCGAATTATCTACTTCATAGTGGTGTGGAAACGATAATAATATTTTTATTTTATAAATGTCTATTATTTTTATGAATATTTGCTTATCTCTATATAATACAAGAGCATCTTGCGCCAATTGGTTCCTTTTATTTATTTATTTAGACTCCCCTAGCACTATGCTGGTTACGATCTTCATGGACAGAACGCTCCTCCGACTCATATTTGATTTTTATGACAAATACATCATCAACATGTACAATAATCGAGGCAAAGTGTAGTTGAACACAGATTAAGAGGAATTAAATTTGCAGCATCGAGAATCGAGAATTGAGCGGGGTTAAGTTGGCCATGGAATCGAGAATCAAGCGGAGTGAAGTTGGCCATGGACGGGGGAGGAAGGGATTACGACGTGAGGGCGCGTAGCGCCCGAACCGCATATATATATATCTCTCTATATTATATAAATATTTCGCCGCCGCCGCCGCTGCCGCCGTGTACAAGAATCGAGACGGCCTGAAGTTGGCCACAGACTAAGCAGGGTGAAGTTGGCCATGGAATCGAGAATCGAGCGGGGTCAAGTTGGCCATGGATGGCCAAATTCAGCGGATGGTTATGTGGGTGGGGCGGGGTCCAGTTGGCCATGGATGGCCAAATTCAGCGGATGGTTGGGTGGGTGGGGCGGGGGCAAGGCATGGGATGGCGGGGAGAGGGTTGGAGAAGCTTGTGGGCGGAAGGTCGGGGTTTGGGTTAGAGTCGAACCTTTACGATACGAGGGCGAAGTTGGCCATGGAATCGAGAATCGAGCGGGGTGCAGTTGGCCATGGAATCGAGAATCGAGCGGGGTGAAGTTGGCTATGGAATCGAGAATAGAGCGGGGTGAAGTTGGCCATGGAATCGAGAATCGAGCAGAGGGTTGGGGCGGCGGGGATCGGACGGGGGAGCGTTGGGGTGGGGGAAGGCGGTGGGCGGGAGTCGAGGTTTGGGTTACAATTGAATCTCTACGATGCGAGGGCGCGTAGCGCCCGAGTCACACGAACCCCTAGTATATCTCTCTATATTATATAAAAATTTCGCCGCCGCCGCCACCGCTACCGTGTACAAGAATCGAGACGGCCTGAAGTTGGCCACAGACTAAGCAGGGTGAAGTTAGCCATGGAAACGAGAATCGAGCGGGGTAAAGTTGACCATGGAATCGAGAATCGAGCGCGGTGAAGTTGGCCATGGATTCGAGAATAGAGCATGGTGAGGATGGCCATGGCATCGAGAATCAAGCGGGATGAAGTTGGCCATGGAATCGAGAATCGAGCGCGCTGAAGTTGGCTATGGATGGCCAAATTCAGCGGTTGGTTGCCGGGTGTGGAGGGGGGAGGCGTGGGATGGTGGGGAGGGGGTTGGGGAAGCTGGCGGGCGGGGGGTCGGGGTTTGGGTTAGACGCGAACCTTTACGATGCGAGGGCGCGTAGCGCCCTCTACTTGCAGACGAAACCACATATAAAATCACAAATAAAAATCCACTTAGCAGACTACAAAAAGGCGTAAACCAAATTCTTACAAGATGGAAAAATCTCAAAATAATAGATGAAACCACACAGAAACATTTAAAAGCAGAAAACTGCAATTTAGCACGATTATACTGCCTTCCAAAAATTCACAAACACAATTATCCGCTACGTCCAATCGTATCTTCTAATCATAGCCCTACACATAAATTTGCCGAATTCATTCATTCATTCATTCAATTGGTATCGAACATCTTCATACCCAATAACTACCAACGCATTTCCTTTGATGTCACCTCACTTTACACCAATGTACCTAGTGGATGGAGTCACCACTGAATCACGGTGCTTTTGTGGGCACTTTGTCACCGTAAAAAATCACCGTGATTCAGTGGTTTTTCAGGGTGAAAACATCGTCACCCAATCCGCTAGGGAAGCCTCCAAAAACGATCAAATCTCTTCTCTGAAAAATTTCCACTAAACGAAGTAATAAAAACCATAGAATTCATAATGTTCTCGACCTACTTTATCTTTAACGACAAAATATATCAACAAATATTCGGCTTACCAATGAGTTTACCGTTAGCCCCAATATTATCAAACATTGTAATGATCGACTTAGAAACCAACTGCTTAGAAAAACTGAAATTCACGATACCAATCTACAAAAGATACGTAGACGATATTATCACAGCTCTGCCTACGGATAAAATAGATTCAACACTTAGCATCTTTAACGCATACCACACTAAACTACAGTTCACATTTGAAGTAGAAACAAACAACAAATTACCATTTCTAGACATGTTGCTAATCCGCAAAAACAACTCAATAATCACAGACTGGTACAGAAAACCAACTTGGTCAGGTCGCTTCATTAACTTCTTCTCTCACCACCCTCTAAGCCAAAAAAAAGGAATTATGATGTTGGTAGACAGAGCGATAAAACTATCACACGCATCCTTCCACCAAAAAATATTGAACTAATCAAAAACACAATGACACAAAACTGTTACCCAATCTCCTTCACAGAAAAAGTAATAAAACAAAGGCTAAGATTAATTCATTCACAATCAAATAATAACAACGCATTCGACTCCTCCAGATTAATAAATTTACCCTATACTGAAAATATTCACCATCAACTAGTCCGCCTTTTTCGACAATTCAATATAACACTAGTCACTAACAACCAACACAATATTCACTCTATCACCGGTTCTACAAAAGATAAAATAGACAACATGGATAAATCGAACGCAGTTTACCATATCGATTGTAATGATTGTGATGCATTGTACATAGGACAAACAAAAAGATATCTAAAAACGAGAATCAACGAACACAAAAATAGTCTAAAACACACTGACACGGTAAACAGAGCGTTAGCAAAATACGGAATAGAACTAAAACACAATTTTAAATTTGACGACGTTAAAATTTTAAATAATGAAAAATGGCTCAAAAAGCGATTAATTCTGGAAATGATACAGATTAAAGCACACTCAAAAGCGATCAATTTTTGAACTGACATCGACAAACTAAGCAGCATATTAATAAAACTCTGAATAACAACTGAAAAACCTTAAATTACCATCCGTTAATTGAAACTTCATTACCAAATCTAACAGTTATCCCAGTGGACACAGTAATGTTGCAGCAATGTAACGGCAATGTTACCGTTTGTAACATGTAACATTACATGGACGTTACATGTAAGTTACATGTAAGTTACAATTTCCTACTCAGCAATGTAACATTGTTATATAACAGTTATGTAACGTTATGTAACAGTTATGTAACAGTTATGTAACAGTTACGTAACAGTTATGTAACAGTTACGTGACAGTTATGTAACTGTGTTACGTTACCGTAACTCGAATTAATTGTTGTTAAACATGTTATAAAAAATGTAGCTCTTGCAAAATAATTTAATATGCATAGTTTACCGGCCCGAAAAATAGATTCATAGGAAAACAAAATCTGCACGAATTGTCTGATCTAACTTTTCTCAGAGACCGGGAATCGAACCCTCAACCCTACCCACCATCCTACCTATCTACCTAACACGCTACCGATTACGCTACCGACTACTTATGAATTCTCTCTACTTGTATAATATATGAATGCTGGAGTGCCTAAAAAATAATAGTAGTATAATAATGGTAGTTGAATAATAATAATAATAATAATAATAATAATAAAATTATAATAGTATATGCATTTTAATGAGCAATAAACCATGAAAGTTGGTTTTTTTCTTGCGCATTCGAATCCCCTGACCCCTCATAAGTTATGTAAACTTCATTCCAGAATACTGAACTTAAGTGATCCCTCAGAACTTACGTTACCCTTCATAACTTACTTTCAGAGCTTCTAACCCCTCATAAGTTATGTAAGCCCTCAAAACATGTATGAAAAAACTGTGACCTCTCATAAGTTAAGTGACCTCTCATAACTTAATTTCGGGGCCTCTGACCCCTCATAAGTGTCATGTGAACTCTCAGAACTTCATTCCAAAATACCTGACCCCTAATAACTCAAGTGACCCCTCATAACTTAATTTCGTGACCCCTGACCCCTTGTAGGTTTTGTAAAGCCGCGAAACTCTATTCCAGGATTCCTAACCCCTCATAAGTTAAGTGTCTCCTCATAACTTAATTTCAGAGCCCCTGACCAAGTTATGTGAACTCTAAAAACTGTATTCCGAAATACCTGACCCCTCATAACTTAAGTTATCCCTCATAACTTAATTTCGCGACCCCTCACCCCTCGTAGTAAAAATGTTCGAAATTTCATATATTTTTTTACAGTGTAACTTCTATGGTATATTGCCGCAATATAACATATGTTTCATTACTGTAATGTAACAAAGTTATATAACAGTTATGTAACCTAAATGTAACAAATGTTACATAACATGTTACTTGCACGTTACATAACAGCAACGATACATAGGAATAACATTGTAACAATTCAGTCAAAGTTTATGCGGCCGTGTAGATGAATAAGTGATGTTGTGGAATCGGCTTCGATTCGGCCAATGAATATTTTCAGGTCTCGATGGAATGAGAGGTCTTTTTGTTTTTACGTTTCGATCCTTGGTCCGGATCCTCTTCAGAATTTTATTTGTTCTGAGTTTTGTTGATATTTCTAGTTTCATGATTGTGCTTTGAAGAACGATTGACATAATTATTGATGAAAATTCAATAATATCTTGTGGGAGTGATTTTGTCTTTTTAATTCAATTGATGGAGAGATTGATCGTTTTTGGCGATCTCTCTTATCTATTGAATTTAATAGTTTTATGTTTTCAAAAGCACAACGTAGAAAAACTAGAATTTTATTGAATCACATGTTTAGCGATTAACGTCTCCGAATGAGACGTTAAGACACACAGATACCATTATCATGGTATAACCTATAAAGACACACAGATACCATTATCTTGGTATAACCTATAAAAGCGGGGGAAATGAGTCGAGTCTTGTCGGGTACTGTGACGCAGATTACGCGGGCGACCTCGAGACGCGTCGATCGACTACGGGATATGCGTTTAACTTCGCGAACGGGCTAGTCACGTGGTCAAGCCAGCGACAGAAAATAGTCACTCTGAGCACTACCAAGTCCGAGTACGTAGCGGTGGCAGCGGCCGTGAAAGAAAACATTTGGTTAAGAAATCTGTCAAAGGATCTGGGCGCGAGCTGCGATAAAGCGACGGTTTAGTATGTCGACAACCAAAGTGCGATTAGGTTTGCAAAGAACCCAGAGTTCCACAAAAGAACAAAACACATCGACGTAAGATTTCACTTTATTCGTGAGAAAGTGGCTAGTCAGGAAGTTGCAATCACATATATTTCTACTGAGAGCCGAAAAGCTGACATTTTTACGAAGGCTGTGCCTGGATAAATATTTAATACTTTACGAGAAATTTTGGGATTGGAGAGCGTCTCCGAGTACTCAAACAGTGAGCGTGTTGAGAAAAAGAGTTTTCATACTCTCCCGCTCTCCCGCGGAACATTGTGCGTCTGTGTGCGCCACATCTAGAGGGCAGAGCTAGTGTGCCCAAGCCGGATGTCTGGTTAGTTGCTCCGCATCCGTCCTCTCTGAGAGAACGCTTTGCTGTACAAATAAAATACTCCGAATTGCATCGACATTCTTCCTCGTGTTCTTTATTATTTTCCATCCCTTGCAGACGCGAAACAAAGCCTGTGTCTCAAAATCAGCCTCGGCTGCAGGCTGCTCCGTTCCCCGCTGACTGTTCCTCTACCCACTTTTGGGTAATGTACCCATGCAGGTTGGAAACGGAAAAATTCCAACTCACGAACGCTAGGTAGACTAACCACAAAACCGAAGTTTTTGGGTCTTATGGGTAGTCTACCTAGCGCTCGTTGGTTGGAAGTTTTCCATTTCCAACTCACCGAATGAGTAGCGAAATAGTCAGGGTCTCCGTTGGAGTGAAGCCCCTCTGAGCCGATACTTAACTCGTGCTAGCGCTCTGCGGGTACCTGGTACGAGCTGATTTTCTTGAGCATGGATATCTGATGTGAAATATTCGTGATCGATGAGCGCACGTGGCCACTTAGCCTCAAAGTATGCGAGCTCTCTTTCAAATGCTTCGTGCAGCTCGTCGATCTGAGCGATCAGTTGGGACGTCTAAGAATGGCTGTGCGACCCACCTGCGCGCCTAGTTCCAACGTGAGCTCAGTTGAGAGCCGAGCAGGTGAGCAGGCTCGTGGTGAATGGCCTGTGAGGGGTACCTCAAGGGTCATCTTCCGCTCGTTCGATGGAACCTCGAGCTCCTTCTTTGCGAGTGGTTTGCGCGGCTCGTGAGTCGACATGGTCGACTTGACACTCTCATTGTCGAAGACTGCCATGATGAGCTGGAGATGACTTGTGTATGTATGTATTACGTCATAAAGAGTACAGTAAAGCATACTGTTGCAAATAAATCACTGTGAATGGCATGTATATCATTGCAGTCGAAGTATGCGTATTTTCATATTTCAAAACCACATTAACCCGTGTTTGACACACGTGAATGGATTGAATTTTAGCACCATAATCGTATCTCTATTATTCGGAAAAATAAAAAAATCTAATGATTCAAAAATGATAGAATCCTGCCCTGCAATGAGATGAAGATGAAAGGATTCCATTGGTACTCTCGCAATAACAAGGAAATCATATAACACTAAACCGTGGCTACGGTATTCATTAGATAGAGTTCAAGGTATCGCATAGAAATCTATTCAAATTCATGAAGTAGCAATGATGAACTTCACATTATAACCGATCGTATGTTTTATCATGAAAAACTCACCATCATCGCCGTATATGTATTCTTCGAATGAGTACATCTTTATGACGTAGTACATACATTCGCAATGAAATGCTGCTGATAACAAAATACCATTGATGCAAAACGCAATGAAATGCTGCTGACAACAAATTACCATTTTTAGACATCTTACTAATCGGAATAAATTGGATTTTATTAAAAAAATCAAATGTCGACACGTTTCAGTACTTTATACAATATTTGTATAGAACATGATAGGATTTGTTTTACAAGAATGAGATCTTGATTGCGCAATATATAAATCATGAACACGAAAGGAAACGATACATGTCGCTTAGGTGCCACGCTATACGACGTAACACATTCGTGTATATACTGTGACGGATTTCTTTTCTTTGACGAGATTCAGACGATACCGAGTCCGTCAACTACGGCCATCACCCCCGCACGTAACGTCCCAAACATTGCTGGTGGGCGCCAGTTAATTTTTGTTTCGTCGGAAATTAACAAACCGGTTATACCTGAGAGTCGAGTGGAAAGGGCTCGACTCTACGAATGCACGTTTTATTTAGCCGGTGGGCTAACCGGACTGAACCGGGGATCAAGTGCGAAGACCTCGATTCCCGCAACGCGCTTTTTATTTCGCCGGTGGGCTAATCGGGCTAAACTGCGAATCGAGTGGGAAGACCGATTTCTGCACGGACGAAACAGGACAGAACAGATAATGGACGGAATGTACGAACGAGGATGAGCGGTTGCGAAAATGCGCGACCGCTCGGGATGCGGGTTATGGTAGAGAGAGTCGGAGTTGAGTGTCAGCAAGTAGCACGGGAACTTATTCGAATCCGTGACCGTCAACGGGATCGTAGCGACAAACGGCTCACCTGAAGGATATTTAGTCTTTCAGGGAGTTGCGAGAGCTATTTCAGTCGAAACACGAGAAACTAGTACCGATGCACTACACACTGCACTTGAATATTCCCATGGAATATCCGCCGAGAGCAAAACGAATTTTATTCATTACCATAGCACGAGAGTGCTTGTCACAACGATGGACACACACACACAGCTACAAAGCGCGCGTATTACACAAGTGAGAGCAAAACACGCGTTACACATAGCGTGAACGAGGGAGAGCGAGACCAAGCGTCAACACAAGCGATACAATACCGAGAGCGAGAGGTCTTATCTCGACGGCGATCAGAGACCGACTCTCCTAATCTCTTGTCGAAAAATTGAAGAATCATCCAAATTCTCTAACCGATAGCTGCTGCCTCATTATTCTTCTTTCTTATGTTTCCGAGAGCGTGGTGGAGAATTATCATCCTCGATAGCATGTTGAGGATCTCGGCCGCACCTTCCCCTGAAACCCGAGCGAAAGCAAGTCTCTACTCTACTTAACGCGGTGCAATGCTTCCCAGCCCGTAACACTCTCCGCCTGCTCTTCAGCTCGTGGCTCCTTCTACGTTGGGGCGCCAGCATTGCAGCCGGACCTTTGACAATTCCACCGAGACTTCTCGTCGGGCGCGCTCCTCCGTCGGACAACTCCTTACCTGGAGACATATTTTTCACGACGGATTTGAGCGCGCGACCCTTTGCAAACTTTTCTTAACGAACCAGAATTAAAAATGTTCGTCACGTACTCGAAACGCGACTAAAGCGAGTTACCCTAATCGGGTAACAAAACGAGAACGATACGTTTTTGCAATCATACATAGCATATACGAATACGAATTCACTCGCATAAACAACATATGTCGCATATCGCAAACCTACGCAATGGGGTGGTATCATTCATTCGCTATTAATTTGGATTGGAGCTCGATAGTGTAAAGTCATCATGATCCGATACGATTCTCATTACATTAATCTGCAGCTCTTTACGAAAAACAGGAATAAAAAAACACGAAATAAACCGAAAAAAAAATGTTTTTCGTTTTCTATCGGACATTTTAAGCAGGGACGAATCACACGCGTGACGCGGAAAACCAAAAATATTCGAATGCGCAGTGAGAGCAATCGAATCATACACGCGACGCGAGGAAGAAGTCCGAATACGCAGTGAGAGCACAAGAAATTCACACGCGTGATGCAAAGAGAGCACGAAAAAATTCACACGCGCGACGCAAGGAGACTCGAAAAGTTCCGAACGCACGGTGGGAGCACGCGAATCACACGCGCGACGCGAGGAAGAAGTCCGACCAGGCAGTGAGAGCACACGAATCACACGCGCGACGCGAGGATAAAGTCCGAACCCGCGGTGAGAGCACAAGAATTTCACACGCGCGACGCGAGAAAAATGTCTGACCACGCGGCGAGAGCACAACGGACTCGCACTTACGCAATCGAGAATGTTTGAGCACGCTACGAGCGGTGCCAATTTATTTATTGTACTTATATTGCCTCTTTTTGTGTTCTTTGTCATAGTTAAGCGTCGATTTACATTTTATCCGCTAAATAATTTGATAATGTCCCACATTTTTTTCATTCGGGTTAATTTTTTTGTACAATTTTTAAACACCCCTCTCTTAGTGGATTTGAAAATCTCCCTAGTTTTCTTATCCGCATTTTCCCATTCTACCTGATTTTCTTCACTTTTATTTTCTTTAAATTTTTTGAAGGCTGTTCTTCTTGTTTCTAGGGCTTTATTACACTCCTCGTTGCACCATATTTTCGACTTCATGTTAGTTCGATGCTGACTCGGTCTGTTTTTGCCCCCGAGTCAACCGGAATTCACTAATTTTGGTCATAAATTATGAGCAAAGGGCATAATTATTACAGCACATTTTCTGGATTTGCCCGAATAATTCGTTCCATACCGCCACCTTGCATATCGAGTTGCCCGGGAGTCTATATAGGGGGGACTGCGGACAGCTGTAACAATCTGTATTTCGGCTTTTCCTGAGCCCGAAGTATAATTCTTACGTAAATAACACGTCTACCCCTGCATAGAGCATTTAATGGTATACAAAATGGTTCTATGTTGAAGTCTGTAACTAGAATTGAAAAAAAAAGTATAGGCCTTTATAAAAAGTTTAAGAAATTGTTACAACCGTCCCCTACCCTGGGGCAGTTGTAACAGTCGATGGGGACAGTTGTAACGGTCGAAGGGGCTAGTTGTAACATAAGATTTTAACACAAAATTATATCTTTCATTATGACCAATATTATGTAATATTATTACAACATCAAACATTACCACCGCGATATATATATTAGGGTCATAATGATAAAATCTTAACACATGGAAATAGTCGTATCGAATTGATAATAATCATGAAATAATAGAATAAAGTTTCAGACACACCAAACTTATCAAAGAAATATTACAGTTGACAACTCGGCACTGGCTTGTTGCGTGATTTTTCGGCGTTGCAAAGGCATTTTCGCACACGGAAAATGAAAAAAAGGTCCGTTTGACGTCAGGTTCAATGTTTAGATGTGAAATTATCATGACAACTGACAGCCGACAAACTGTTACAACCGTCCCGGCAAAATTGTTACAATTGTCCCCAGATGGTTTTTTATACTTCAAAGTTATAATTTGATTAATTTTCTCAAGCTGGAGGCTTTAAAAACCGCGAAAGTTGACACAAAAATGTCCAAGGAGGCTTATGGAAAAAAAATGACTATGTGTAGCACAGTAATCGAGATATTCGTGTTTATCGAAAGCCGCAAAAGTTTACTTTGGGCCTGACAATACCAATACGCCTCTCGGGTCAAGTCTGTTTAGTGCGGATGTCTCCTAGCCTAGTAACCAAATGTGAGGAACTGCAAGACGCATTATATGCCTGCGAGACACGGTGGTACCTACTATAGTTTGGGTACCTACTATAGTCCCCGGTCCCCCTTACGCTGAAAATATATAAGCTTTTGACTTCTTAAAGATACACTTTTGAAGCTGTAATTTCTATTTCCCCATTCGTTTGCTTGTTTAGAGTGAAGTTAATCGAATAAAAAGGGACTCTCTTTTTAAGGGCTATTGCTACCCCGCCACCAGTATGATCGGATTTTTTATCTTTTCTTATAAGCTCAAAATGGGGGATCTTGAAAATCGATTCCGGTTTAAGCCATGTTTCAGATAATACTCAATTATGACTGCAATTAAAGGTAGAATTTCATAAGATTTTCCCAAGAGCCCATGGCAATTCCATTGACGTATTCTCAAGGTATTCAACGCACCCGAGATGAATGGACTAAGAAAATAAATTATAGACTGAGTGGAGTATGAATACGCGGAACTCACAGTTTTTACGATTGATCCTTTATCTTTAAATTCCTGGTGCTTGGATTTATATTTCGTTATCTCGTCTCTCTTTTCTAATTCCAATGGTGCTATTTGTATTTCGGTGTGGAACAAAACTTCTGTGAGATGATCCATAGACACTTTCTACGGAAACTGAGATCTGTGATTTCGATGTCCGAATCAGGGGAACTCCCGTAGGGTTTTTTCCTTGCGAGTTTGGGGGTTTCTATGTTCTGTTATTCCCTCGACTCCGCTCTTGATGATTTGGAGATGTGAATATCGCAGCAGCAGGTAAATTTCGTGATTCACCTCGCTGCTTAACGGTTTGTAAGTTTCCTGTGGAATGTTTCTCATTAATGATCTTTTCAGAGCTAGAGGCTCTGCTCGGGCACGCTCTATGCTCGCGCTCGTTGTCTCAACATGCCTATCATCTCTCGGCACCAACGCAGACGCGTATTGCTTACCGACATGAAGTAGGTAAATGGGGGAATCTCATTGCGCTTAGAGTTTGTCTTGACCCTCAATATCTGAACTGGTGTTGACTCAGAGAACACTGCAAGTTACCAATTTTCGAAAAAATAGCTTCAAGGATGACTGTTAGGATGAGACTAATGATGAGAAGAATATATTTCTGATATTCTTAATAAACGATGGCTTTATTGCCTATAATACTTATTATTCCATGTTATATATGGGTCAAAATTCCGAAAGGCAGCATGCGTTTGGGCCTCATAGTCGACGATTGTTTTGTAACTTTAGGGACACATATTACAGTATGAGAGTACACTCTGGATTTTTTTTTTTTGATGTTTAAATCGACCAGTTTCACTGTACCGATGACGTCATTTTTTTGAAATTTCTTGAATGTCATGTTTTAATCAATTTCTGTAGACCCCTGTAATGAAAAAAAAAATTCGACGTATATACGTACCAATTCGTATAAGCATACAAAAATAGGTTTTTTCCTCAAAAAAGCGTTTTATCGATGAGCCTGCACTCCAATCTGTTTTTTCATATTTTTTCAAATTTCTGAGGTTTTTTTACACGAAAAAACTCTTTTTCCAGAATGGGATCTCTGCGGCATCAGACCGTTATATATTAAATATAATCTGAGGTGCTGTAAATATCGAGAAAATATTGCGGAAACAATAATGCTTACTTGCGCTAGTATTGTATTGTATTGTTACCATCATTTTTTATCGAGGTCGTTATGGGTTTTTAACTTATCTTTTAATTTATTAGCACTGTAACAGGAGGATTTGACTATGAGAAAAAAAAATAATACCCTGAAAGCAATACAATATACACGATTCCGGGGAATGGGTGTGTAAACAAACTTTAAAAAACATCCATTCATCTTTTATGAAAATATTTATAGACGTATGGTTAATTTTTCGCCAAGAAATTGTTAAATATTTTTTTTTTTTAGTATACTCAAAAGCAATCAATATAAAACAAGTAAAAATTGTTAAATATTTTTTTTTGCGCAAAATTAAACATGCGTCAATAAATATTTTCATAAAAAATGAATGGATGTTTTTTAAAGTTTGTTTACACACCCATTCCCCGGAATCGTGTATATATTCTATTGTATATTATAATTAAATCCCAAAAATTCGAATTTAAAAAAAATCCCAAAAATTCGAATTTAAAAAAAAATCCCAAAAATTTAAAATTTAAAGGAAATCCTAAAAATTTGAAATCTGAAATTTAAAAAAAAACACAAATCACACAAGCCAAGCCAAAAATTTTGCGTACGTAAATTATTAAAAATCAAGCCAAACTAGAAAACTTGGCGTGCAGGGTTAAGAAAAATAAGCCCGGAAGGTGCCGTAGGATTTCCACGAGATAAGGTAGAAAATTATTATACCTACTCATATAGTGTTAACACAGATTATTATCACGTGTGTATTTTACTCTCAAGTACAGTAGACGATCAGATAACTTGAACGCTCCCATAACTCAACTCATTACCATGGGAACACATTTGCATATCGTTACTCCCCCTATGACCGTTTCTCCTCAATTCAAACCTTCGACCGACGGCGAAACATCTATGAGCATGCGTATTGCCAATATGCGCAGTGTGCATGCGCTTAGACACGTGAGTGGGAGAATGAGGGGAAAGTTAAGTTATGCGAACGTTTCCGGTCCCGTCGCGTTAAGTTATCTGATCGTCTACTGCAGTTTGCTCACGATTACTGACGCATTATGTACAGTGATCGTTATGCGTTTTTTGAATTTAACCGTAATTAAAGCATCGCTCTTTATATGGTCAATTAGAATCTTGAATATTCTAATACACTCGCTCAATCGTCACGTGCATCCACGAAAATCATCGCAAATCCAGGCCAGGACGCATTTCTGCGGACGTCGCGGATGTCATCGACGTTCAATCGTTAAGATGAGTATTCGATATTTAAACGGTTGGCCGTTAAGAGAGGAAAATAAAAAATAAATCGTTAGGAAAATATAATAACGTTACATATATTACACCAAGAAAATTTATGACAAAGAAGTAGCAACGATATGTATGATTATTGCAACCATTATGTGCAGTGATGCTGCTATGATTTATCAAATTCGGACATAACAAAAGGTCAATAAAAGATTATCAACTATTCCAGAAATTCGGTTAAATATAAACCTTGTACAAGATGAACTTTTCTCAGAGTTATTCACTAGCTTACTCGGCCGTTACCTCTTGTGTTTTTTCTCATGGTTGCTTACTAGTGCACTTGATGAATTGTTTTCTTTTTTATTTTCTCGTTCATTCACTCCTTCGTTAAACGGTAAGGGCGACTGGACTCCGTTTTCCCTCGCCGAGCGTATTGGTTCTTAACCCTGCACGCCAAGTTTTCTAGTTTGGCTTGATTTTTAATAATTTACGTACGCAAAATTTTTGGCTTGGCTTGTGTGATTTGTGTTTTTTTTTTAATTTCAGATTTCAAATTTTTAGGATTTCCTTTAAATTTTAAATTTTTGGGATTTTTTTTTAAATTCGAATTTTTGGGATTTTTTTTAAATTCGAATTTTTGGGATTTAATACTTGGCGTCCTTTTTTTACTTCTCAGAAGTATTTTGTGATTGATTTCACTTCTTTTTGAAAGTTCTTTCGAAGTATCTTTCCTGATTCAATTTATTTACATGAATTTTATATAAATTAGTGTTGAAATCGTCCAATATACAGAAGAACAAAAAATGAAAATGCATGGCTTGTTGTGTATACACTAGGGTGGTCCTTATTTAGGCTATGTTGTTTTTTCTTTTGACGATATTATATTAACTAAGTTGAAAAAATGTAAAAATCATTGACCGTATAAAATACACGTATTTCTCCTTTAAAACTTCGACTGCCGTGGGAGCCAGGTTAAAATTGAGATATCGAGCTGAAATTTGTTATGCATTTTTATTTGTTTATTTAAAACTGATTTAGCACTATTGTCAAAATAAAAAACAACATGGCCTAAATAAGGACCACTCTAGTATACACCCATTATACACCCATGTGCATGAAACCTATTTATAAAATCTATTGGTCAGAACTAGATCAAACTCCACAGAAATATAGATTTTTTGTCGTAAAAAAAGATTTTATATAGATATACATAAGTAGATATAAATAGATAGAGAAGATACAGATAGAAGATAGACAGAAGATATAGATAGATATAGATAATATAGATTTTTTGTCGTGTTTTTTGACACAATTAGGAAAACAATTTTTTTATTGTGTTTCACTATCCCAGATAATATCTCCAAATTTCAAATTGATCGGAGAGGTACTTCATATTAAAAAAAAAAATTTTAATTAAAAAATGGGTTTCTATTTTTCTTTAATATGAAGTACCTCTTCGATGAATTTGAAATTTGGGGACATTATATGGAATAGTAAAACACAGAAAAAAAAATATTTTCATAATTGTGCCAGAACGTTATCCTGGAGAAAAATAATAATTACTGATTGCAGTTTTCATTAGTTATTATGAGGATTATGAGCCGTTATTTTTTCTGTAAGTAGCCTTTTTATACCTTTGTAACGTGTCCGAATTTCATTTAAATCAGTCTAGCCGTTTATAAAAAAATTGTTCTTCAATGAAAAACAACTTAGATCGTCTTGCGGCACGTGTTATTTTTAATTTTAAAAAAAAGTACCTCGCGTTTTTTCATTTAGCGGAAGCTTTTTAGGGGCCGTCGCAAAAAATTCAATTTTTAACGACCAGGCTAATACTTATCTATGAATATGAAGCATAAAATTAGAGTTAGATTTTGGTTTGGCCTAAAATTGAAGTCAGATTTTGATTTAGCGTCAAATTAAAGTTGGATTTCGGTCAAACCCAAAATGAAAGTTAGATTTTGATTTAGCTTAAAATTTGAGTTCGATGTTGATTTAGCCTAAAATTTAAGTTAGATTTTAGATTAGCTTTAAATTTAAGGTAGATTTTGGTTTAGGCTAAAATTTAAGTTAGATTTTGGTTTAGCGTCAACTTAAAGTTGGATTTCAGTTTAACCTAAAATTAAAGTTAGATTTTGGTTTAGCTTAAAATTGAAGTTAGATTTTGGTTTAGCTTAAAATTTAAGTAAGATTTTGGTTTAGCCTAAAATTTACGTTAGATTTGGGTTAAGCATCAAATTAAAGTTAGATCTCGGTTTAACCTAAAATTTAACTTAGTTTTTGGTTTAGCTTAAAATTTGAGTTCGATTTTGATTTAGCCTAAAATTTAAGTTAGATTTTGATTTAGCTTAAAATTTAAGTTAGATTTTGATTTAGCCTAAAATTTAAGTTAGATTTTGGTTTAGCTTTAAATTTAAGTTGGATTGTGGTTTAGCCTAAAATTTAAGTTCGGTTTGGTTTAGCGTCAAATTAAAATTGGATTTCGGTTTAACCTAAAATTTAAGTTATATTTTACTATAGCTTAAAATTTGAGTTCGATTTTGATTAAGCCTAAAATTTGAGTTAGATTTTAGTTTAGCTTAAAATTTAAGATAGATTTTGGTTTAGCCTAAAATTGAAGTTAGATTTTGGTTGAGCGTCAAATTAAAGTTGGATTTCGGTTTAACCTAAAATTTAAGTTAGATTTTGGTTAGGCCCAAAATTAAATTTAGATTTTGATTTAGCTTAAAATATTAGTTAGGTTTTGGGTTAGCCTAAAATTCAAGTTTCATTTTGACTTATTAGCTATGTATAATGCTATATATTCATGGATATGTTATACATATAGATAAGGATATGTATATATGTACATAGGTGATCTATATATATAGAAAATCCTGTATATAATGCTATATATACATAGATATGCTGCATACGTGTAGATAATACTATATTTAAAGAAATTAAATCTCAAAGGACCACCCTTATATTAATTGAGACCTGAAACAACGACCACTCTAATATACATCTTATAAATACATATAATATAAATGATTAAGAAAATTCGAATCTAGAATGACCACTCTAATATAAATTCAGGCCTGAATAACTGACCACCCTAATGTATAACTCAATAAATATGTTGTGACGAGACTTTTCTTAACGCATGAAAAGCCGACTCTTCGGGTCACAAAACAGCTCACGAGATCGCTCAAGGATTGGGCGCCAGCTATCGCAATAAATTACGATAGCAAAATTTATATTTCCTTGAGCTTTCTCGCGAGTTCTTTCTTTGCCTGGCTAGCTGCCCTTGAGGATGGTAGAGGGGCGCGGTTAGGGATCGTTGGAAATTCTACAATAAATACTCTTTGCGACAAGTTTCGGGAGACACAACACTTACTTTTATTTATTTAATTTATCGTTATTTCGGCTCGCAGAAGGCGAGACGAAATCAAAATGCAAAACAAATCAAAATTCCCGTTTTCAACACAGAATCCTTATTCACTATTAACAAGCTTTTTCCGTTCGCTGCTATACAATTTAAATGTTCTGTGGCAATAACCTCGACATCTCGTTCTCGCTTTCTTTAATACTCGAATAATTAATTCCTCTCGGCCTCGTGGCAATATCGCGCCCCAATCTCAAAATGGCCGATATCTCAACGGTTTTCTCCGTTTCCACACTCTCGTACAAAATGGCCGCTGTCTTACGATAGCTCTCGATTTTACTCAGGCCGAGAGTTCTAAACAAATTACGCTAATTATCCTATGGACTCTCGCTTCCGCACGAATAGATATTGAATCCCTCTCGGCGATTCTATTAATTTAACACGCGAACGGTAACTCGCGAATGATTTTACTCGCGGACAAGACTCTAATTTGGCCGCGCGCGTTAACTCGTCGTCGAGACAATATTGTTTCGTTTTGGAACACTTTTACTCCCGAAAATGCCTCTACTCGCGATTTTCCTCAATTCCACAACCAAAACGAGCAAAACGACGTTCTTACCGGTTTGTTTTCAGCAGAATGGTCCCGTAATGCAGCGGGAACCCAATCTTTGATATATTCGGCAGACGCGCTTCTCTTGCTCGGTACTCGATAACGGCGCGATTCCAACGTCCTTCCCCGTTCGGTACGGCGGCTTAAGTCCTCGAGAAAACTTTCGTGATCGCCCTCGTAAGCTCCGATTTCTACCCCCACCCTTATGCGATTCGAGTCGAATGTTAGCGCGACTTGGTAATCGATTGCGCGATTGATTCGAGGCGGCGGATAGATCGATGGAGTGAGCGATAGAACGAGAGCGCGATCGATTCTCTCTCCCAAATTACGGACGAATGACGATAATAATAATATTTCTCCCAAGCTGTGCGATACGACGCACGACCACGCGACGACGTTGAATTTGGCGCTCTCTCAGCGATGATGCCGAGAGCGACAACGATGGATGATGTTGGTGGCTCTCGTCGATAATGACGTTATGGCTCACGTACGTGGGCTACGTTGCTCATGGTGTTAGTGGCGAGAGCATCGAATATTGCTCTCGCTGGCCCTTCTCGTTCTCGGTTGAACTGTTGCGCAGACGATGGTGTTCTCGATGCTGTCATCGTGTCGGTAACGGCGGGGACCGCCGTTTTGCTCAAGAGAATTTTTCGGAAATACAAAATTAAATTAATATCTAACGACAAGTTAACAATTTGGCCCTGATTGTATCGTTCGAGAGGGACTCGGCCTGGGAGCGAGGTTGTACCTCGCGCGTTATCGAGTTCCTTTGTGACTCGCAAAAATACGACGTCACAATGTATATAAATATTTAAAGCATTGAATCTCGGAGGACCACCCTAATATTGATAGAGACCTGAAATAACGACCACTCTAATGTGCCATTAAAAAACATATATATGTAAATAATAAAGAAAATTTGAATCTCAAATGACCACCCAAATGTGAGTTGATACCTGAAATAACGACCACCTTAATATACATCGTACATATATATAAAAAAATACTCGCTCACACACACATGCACTCTTTTATATATAGGGATAGAATATTTAAAGCATCAAATCTCAAATGACCACCCAAATGTAAGTTGATACCTGAAGTAACGACCACCCTTATATGCTTCGTATATATAAAAAAATACTCGACACACTCGCACATACACACATATACTCGTTTTTATATAGAGAGATAGAATATTCATGCAAGCCTGTGTATGAGCCCGAGACTACGGTTGGCAGGGTGGGGATACGCCGTGTTCTCGCACACACTCATATTTTTCCACACTAATGCAAGCCCTTCTCTGTAAAATCGTATTACATCGCTTATACACGGGCTTGTATACCTATATAGACGTGACCGGTTGGAGAATTTTTCTGATGATAAATATTCGGAATAATTCGCCCAATATTATGATATCTCGGCATCGCGTAGGCGGAAAAAAATAATAATGGTATCAATGGAAAGCTAATTTTTTTTTAAGAAAAAAATAATCGTCAAATGTTAAAAAAGTTGTCTCGTTTTTTAGTAATATCGAATTGAAATGTAAAAGCGGCGTGGATTGAGGCATATTTGCGTATATAAGAGGGCGCGGCATCTCGACTGAGACTCTCAGTTTTTTTAATACTTGGCGTCGAGTCGCTGCCGCGACTCTTGATATACTTGTATATACCTGTATATACTTGTATATATCAGTATATACTTGTATATATCAGTAGATACTAGTATATACCTGTATATACTTGTATATACCAGTATATACTTGTATATGTCTGTATATACCTGTATATACCAGTATATATCTGTATGTACCTGTATATACCAGTATATATCTGTATATACCTGTATATACTTGTATGTACCTATATATACCTGCATATACCAGTATATACCTGTATATACCTGTATATACCAGTATATATAAAGCTGCATACATATTCGTACATATGCTGTTATGTGTACAGATAAATGCATTAATAATGCATACAAGAGCGCTTATGCATAGTGAGGCGAAAGACAGCGGCGCGCGCCGTGTCTACCGCACACACTCATATTCATACTAACACATATGCAAGCCCTTCTTTGTAAAATCGTATTACACCGCTTATACACGGGCTCTATATCTATAGCGACGTGACTTGAACATTTTCGCGATGATAAATATTCGGAATAATTTGCCCAATATTATGATATTTCAGCATCGCGTGGGCGGAAAAAAAAATAATGGTATCAATGGAAAGCTAATTTTTTTTTAAGAATAGGATATTCGTAAATGTTAAAAAAGTTGTCTCGTTTTTTAGTAATATCGAATTGAAGTGTAAAAGCGGCGTGGATTGAGGCATATTCGCGTATATAAGAGTGCGCGGCAATCTCGACTGAGACTCTCAGTTTTTTTAATACTTGGCGTCGAGTCGCTGCCGCGACTCTTGATGAAACTTATAAATACTTAAAGAACTTATTCTGAAAAGACTCAACAAATTTATAAAATTTCGAAATAAATTGTTGATTTATAAAAAATAAAATTAATAATGAAATATCATCATGTTTTGTAATTTACCCGTTTTTTTCATCAACATTGCATTGAAAATCTGTAAATATTTGTTTCAAAGTTGATATTATGCGGTATATAAGTGATATGAGTCTACTTTGACGTGTTTATAAGTAAATAACATCGTTATTATAAACGTTTCAATGGTTCAGGCTTGATAACTCCGAAACGGCTCAGCTCACGCAAATCTTCATTCCGATCTTGTTTATAGTGTTGAAAAATTTAGCTCAAAATTTAAGTTCGATTTTGGTAGGGTCTAAAATTAAAGTTAGATTTTGGTTTAGCCTAAAATTAAAGTTAAATTTTGGTTTGGACTGAAATTAAAGTTCGATTTTGACTTATTAACTATATATTCATAAATATGCTTTATATGTATATAGATAATCTTATATATAGAGCTATATACATCTTTTCAAAATTTTCAAAATCGAGTTTTTCAAAATTTCACAATTTTCAAATCCCGTTACATCTCGTGAGCATTTGATTTAACAGAAAAACTTTTAAGGCAAAGGAGTTTCAGTTTTGCATAAACTTTGTGAAAAAATTTTGTTTTGAATTTTTCGAGTTCAAAAAATGTTTATTTTCCCCAAAACTATACGAAAATATTTTTTGTTCAGTTGGTATGTCATTTTCGATTTTTCTTAAAAAATTCCAGAAAATACTTTGAAGTGTGTACAGTAACATCTATATTTTTCAGAATGGCTCGGGTAGATGTTCCAAAGCTATGCCTTGCTTTATTAATAACATTTTTTTTTGTTTTTTTAAAAAAATGCTCCAATAAGCTCCAAAACATTAATATTATCATTGTAGATATTCTTTTATCTGAACATTTTGAAAAAAATAACCATGTTTTTTTCATATAATTAGACAATTTGACAAAATTCCTATTTTTTTGAGAGTGGACAACTTTTGGACCGTTCGAAATGGCGTGGATTGCCTCATATATAAATAATTCAAGACATCGAATATCGAATAATGACCACCATAATATAAATTGAGACCTTAAATAGCGGCCACCCCAATATACATCAAATAAATGACCAGCGTAATATAAATTGACCATGAGAAAATAACGAGTCGACCTAATATACATCGTATATAAATATAAAGAACGTATATAAAACAACATTCGAATCTCGAATTATGACCACCCTAATATACATCATAATATAAATATACGTATATAAAAATATTTAAAGAAAAAAATCTCGAATAGACACCACCCTAGTGTATAGTATAATATATAAAGCTATAAATTCATATATATGCTTTATATGTATAGATAAATGATATCTGTGCGATATATTCATAAATATACTTAATATATAGACAATCCTTTATATAGAGCTATATACATCTTATAAATACATATATATAAAAATAAAGAAAATTTGAATCTCGAATGACCACCCTAATGTATATCTTATATGTATATCATAGATATATTCATAGATATGCTTCATATATAGCATAGAAAATGCTAACACCAACCTTCAATTTTCAATTTCAATTTCTAATTTTAATTTTCAATTTTCAATTTCAATTTCAATTTTTATTTGTAATTTTCATTTTTAATAGAGAGAAAAAGAGAGCGTATGTACCTGTATATACCTGAATATACGCGTATATACCTGAATATACTCGTACATACCTAAATATACCCGTATATACCAGTATATACCTGTATATACCAGTATATATCCGTATATACCTGTATATACCTGAATATGCCCGTATATACCAGTAAATACCTATATATACCTGAATATACCCGTATATACCTGTACGTACCTATATATACCCGTATATACCTATATATATTATATACATGTATATACCTGAATATACATGTATATACATGTATATACCTGTATATACCTGAGTATACCCGTATATACCTGTACGTACCTATATATACCCGTATATACCAGTATATACTTACTTATATATTATATAATATATAATATAATATAATATATATAATATATATAATATAATATAATATAATATAATATAATATAATATAATATAATATAATATAATATCTCTGTAAACCTGAATATACCTGTACATATCTGTATATACCTGTATATATCTGTATATATAAAGCTGCATACATATTTGTACATATGCTGTTATATGTATAGATAAATGCATCGATAATGCACATAAGAGCGCTTATGCATAGTAAGGCGAAAGAGAGCGGCGCGCGCTGTGTCTACCGCACACACTCATATTCCCACTAACACATAATACAAGCCCCTCTCTATAAAATCGTATTACACCGCTTATACACGGGCTCTATATCTATAGAGACGTGACTTGAACATTTTCGCGATGATAAATATTCGGAATAATTCGCCCAATATTATGATATCTCAGTATCACGTGGGCGGAAAAAAATAAAAATGGTATCAATGGAAAGCTAATTTTTTGTTCAGATGACCATAGTTCGTAAATGTTGAAAAAGTTGTCGTGTTTTTTAGTAATATCGAATTGAAATTTAAAAAGGGCGTGGGCCGAGGCATATTCGCGTATATAAGAGTGCGCGGCAATCTCGACTGAGACTCTCAGTTTTTTTAATACTTGGCGTCGAGTCGCTGCCGCGACTCTTGATATAGTATATTATAGATCTTTCAGAGTATTATTATCTTTCTCATAGTCAATCCTCCTGTTACAGTACTAATAAATTAAAAGTTGAGTTGAAAACCCATAACGACCTTGATAAAAAATGATAGTAACAATAAAATACAATACTAGCGCAGTAAGCAGTATTGTATCCGCACTATTTTCTCGATATTTACAGCACCTCAGATTATATTCAATACATAACGGTCTGATGCCGCAGAGATTGTACTCTGGGAAAAGAGTTTTTCCATGTAAAAAAACCTCAGAAATCCAAAAAAGTATGAAAAAACAGATTGGAGTGTAGGCTCATCGAAAAAACGCCTTTTTGAGAAAAAAAAACCTATTTTTCTATGCTTATACGAATTGGTACGTGCACCCCCGCTCAAAAGTTCGGATACACCTGTCGATATTTCTTGCAGCACTAAAAGTTGCATAACTCCGTAAAAAAAATGATAATCGAATTTTCAGAGAAGCGTTTTGACGGGAAGGAATTCAGCTTTGTTTCCCCTATTTTTAATTTTGCTTACGATTTCTTTTTCGACCTGGTATGCATTTTTGAAAGTGACCGTTTTTCGGCATTTTTTCGACCATCGAAAATCGGGTGCATATCTTAAGGACATTTTTTTTTAACTTTTTTATCTACGGTGGATTTGAAAGGGTTAGAAGCCGCTCTATTTTCACTCCTTAAAGATTTTCGTACGATTTTTTCTCGCAAAGTTATTTTACTTCTGGCTAAAAAAGGCAAATTTTGAAAGATGTAACGTAACTCAAAGACTATTGAGTTAAAGAGAAAAAAAAAGTAGCGCAGGTATACACAGAATCGCCTGAAATTATTTTAGAATTTTCCCATGAAAGTTTTTATTTTTTACTATTTTCGCTCCCGCGAAAAATTCCATCTGTTTGAAAGTCATAAACAAATTGTTTAAACAATTGTTTAAACAATTTATTAAACAATGATGAACAATGATCAATAGTTATTATTGATCATTGTTGTTTATAGCATGCCAAATATTGCTGAATTTTTTCAGATTTTTATTTAATTGCGAAGTACGGAAATTTCAAACAGATGAAATTTTTCGCTGGAGCAAAAATAGTTCTAAAAAAAAATTTCATGGGAAAATTCTGAAATAATTTCCGGCGATTCCGTGTATACCTACGCTACTTTCTTCATACCTGACATTTTCTCTTCAACTCTATAGTCTTTGAGTTACGTTGCATCTTTCAAAATTTGTCTTTTTTTGCCAAAAGTAAAATAACTTTGCGAAACAAAATCGTACGGAAATCTTTAAAGAATGAAAATGGAGCGGCTTCTAACCCTTTCACATGTACTAGTGCGGCAAGAAATATCGACAGGTGTATCCAAACTTTTGAGCGGGGGTGTATTTTGAAATATTTTTTTGAAAAGCTGAGATCTTTTTCGATGAAAATATGTGTCGAATTTTTTTTTTATTACAGGGGTCTAGAGAAATTGATTAAAACATGACATTCAAGAAATTTAAAAAAAATGACGTCATCGGTACAGTGAAACTGGTCGATTTAAAAATCCGAAAAAAAATCCGGAGGATACTCTCATACTGTACTATGTGTCCCCAAAGTTACAAAACAATCGTCAACTATGAGGCCCAAACACTAGCTGCCTTTCGGAATTTTGACCCATACACATATGAGGAGTTCTTTTTCAACCGGGCCACTTTTTTTTCACCCGCTCCAATTTTTTTCAAAATCTGCCAGTTTGCAATATTAGTCAAAAGGAACGTCTGTGATTTTTTAAAGATATTTTAGTCGTCCGTTGAGGATTTTCAATTTTTCATTACGAACACTGTATCTCAAAAGATATTCATCAAACAAAAAAAACATAGAAATAAAAACTTTTTTTTCATCCATGCAAGCTGTTTCTTCGCGGTTCCTTTGAGGGTTTCCGCGATTCACTATGGTTCCTTACGATACTGCGGTTTCGTACATTTAAATTTGTACAACTAAAATGGGTTTGGGTTCATTTCTGGGCTTTCGAAACTGGGTACTTTTTGTGGTTCCTTTAGTTCCATTCGTAGTCCCTACAGTTCCTTCCTAATTGGTTCCTCGTGGTTCCCCGGGACGGTCAAAAAAATGCTTAAAGGAACCTAAGTTCCTTTATGGTTCCTCGGTACGGTTGCAGAAATTGCTAGGCTTTACTTCGCAGTAGTGAAGGGAGGAATCGGCTGCGATTCGGCCAGTGGTTCCAACTAAAATTGGACAATTTTTGTATAACGTTTCGATCCTTATTCGGATCCTCTCCAGATTTATTATTTCTGAATTTGTATGGGTAATTTTTGATCATTTGATGAATCTTGGATGATATTCATTATGAATTTATTGTATTAAGACGGGTCGTTTTTTTCGATCTTAGATGTCTATGATTTTCGTATTTGATATTTTCCAAAATTCATTTTTGATCAAAATTAACATTTTTCATTACATGATGTTGTTAAACGGTCAAGAAGTTTTGTGAGCTTAGTAGCGACTGACTGCGCAGTATATAGGCTTTCCAAGAATCTTGTAAAGAATCTTGTTCCGGATCCAATTCTTGATTGTTTCCAGGTTCTTGGAAAGATTCGTTACAAGATTATTTACAAGATTCTTTTTTGGAGGAATAGATTGGCAAGATCATCGAAAACAACTCAAACGAGTGTTTGACGCATTGGAAGACGCAAAATCTCCAAATGTGCATTCGGCGAAAAGAAGGTGAGTTATTTAGGATTCAAGATATCGTCTGATGGCTTCGAACTGGGTGAACGAAAAGTCCGAGCGATCCAAGAATATCCACGGCCACAAAACGAGCACGAGATTCGTTGATTTCTTGGCCTGGCTAGCTTTTTCGGGAGATTTGTATCGAGATGCGCCGAGCGAGCAGCACCTCTCACCGAGCCACAGTGGTCCCAAATCCCAAAAAGCTGGCCAAAAGTCGAAAATGTATTCAATTCGGGTGAAAGTCTGTACTCCGGGGTTTTCGGAGTCGCTGACTACAAATATGAAGTCAAAATTTAGCAAAACAAAATGGCGGATCCAATATGGCGGGAAATTTCGTCAAAAACGTATTCAATTCGGGTGAAAGTCAGTACTCCGGGGTTTTCGGGGTCGCTGACTACGAATATGAAGTCAAAATTTAGCAAAACAAAATGGCGGATCCAATATGGCGGGAAATTTCGTCAAAAACGTATTCAATTCGGGTGAATGTCTGTACTCCGGGGTTTTCGGGGTCGCTGACTACGAATATGAAGTCAAAATTTAGCAAAACAAAATAGCGGATCCAATATGGCGGGAAATTTCGTCAAAAACGTATTCAATTCGGATGACATTTGAAGACTTGAAGACTTGGGAAGAAGAGGATTGGAATACAGTCATTATAATCATTATTACAATGAAAATGAACATTCATAATATATTTCTTTCATTCTTTTATTTCTAATCGATATAATTTTAGCTTTTTTTACAATTAATGACTGTCCTGTGAACTGTCATCATCGTCACATGTATCGCTCGTATCATCAGAAAAAATCTGCCTTGATTCTGGAACTGAAGGTGGAATCAATAGTTCAACCGCGTATGCAGATAACGATCTTAGTTTCTTCGAAGGAAGTTTTCGCAAACTGGATATTACTGGATCTGACGTTACTAAACATCTGCAAAAAATGTCTTCCATGTTTTTGATACGGTTACATTTTCGTGAAAAATTTTCTCGGAATCTTTTAATGTACTTATTGCATGATTCCTGAGCTTCTTCAGACATTTGTCCGATAGGAAGTAACGAATCTATCATTGTCAACACAAGTTTGAAATTGATGTTAATTTTTTTGCCGCCAATTACAGTTTCAAAGGGCACGAGGTTTCTCTCTTGCGCTTGGATACAATCAACTTCTGCCCTAGTTGCTTCGGCAGTTTAATGAAAGAATTCAAATTTAATTGGGCGATAAAATCTTGGTGACGAAGGACGAGGATTTTTCCAAATAATCACGTGTGGATTGACTTTATCAAAGATTTGCAAGGGATCAAGTGAAATAAAGAAAATGTTGGCATCTGATTTATTGCCGTCTCCATCGTTAAATCTTTGTTTGTAAGTACTTTGACCAGAAGTTCCATCGCATCCCCACTTGCATATCAATTCTAAGTTACCAACTTTGTTTTCAGGGAGACTTTCAATAACGTCCGATTGTACCGTTAATATTCTTTCAGCTGTATGATTTAGCAATGCTTGAAGTCCAACTGTGGCTCCACTTTCAGTTACAGAAATTTCTGACTTCGCAGAGTAACACTTTTTTTTAGAATCCAATACACATTTATAAGGCGAATATAATTTACAATTTTTTTTCAAGCTTACAGGACGTAGTAATTGGTATTGACTTTTGGTCATTTTACCTTCTACCACAAGTGATAATACTTCGTTGCCTGACAGTACATCTTCTGAAACGCGTTCCATAGACTTACGGTACTGTGATGCTTTTGATGGACTGCCTTCTGTGACATCCCTAATTACCTTTGAAGCTTGTAAATTTCCAGAAGCCCGGAGACCCATTTGTGTAGCGTAGGCCAATTCGTGGACGGTATGTTCTTTTCGAACCTTTTCCGTCTTCCTACGTTTTGACCGATCACTTAAATCGCCCCAGCTTGTGGAAGGACGCCCCATTGTGCTTTCCGTAGAAGGATGCCCCATTGTGTTTTCCGTAGAAGGACGCTTCATTGTGTTTTCCGTGGAAGTCTTCAAACGTTCCTTTTTAATCGTGAAAGACACAGGAACGTTGAGCCACTCATCAAATTTATTGAAGAATTTGGTTTCATCCCTCCTCGCTTCTTGCCACCTCTTTTTGAAATTCGATACCAATCTACCCATGGCATCTTTCAGATTTTTCGACAAAATGTATGGATACTTCAATTGTTTTGACACCTCCATTTCAACAATGTCAGTGACAATGTTGATATTTTCTTTTAATACCGATTTCACAAGTATGTAAATTTCCTTTCTCGTGAAAGAAATTTCGTCGGTATTATCCAGAGGATCTGTAGGAAATGCAAAATAACATTAATAGAAGAATTATCTTTATCCATTTCCTATGAACAATACTTCAGACGCGAAAATTACAAAAAACTGCAGAAAGCATTTTTGCCTCCACGATCGAATTTTTAGTGCGACAAAATTTCGACTAGTGTAGCACACTTTTGAGTGAGAGTGTATATTCAAAAAACGAGGATTAAAAATTTCATAAACTACTACAATTATATCTTCTACTGTGGGGAATATATGTGCCAAGTTTTAAATTTTTATATGAGTATTGACTAAGTTGAAAAAATGTTCAAATTGTTGACCGTGTAAAAAACACGTATATGCCATTCAAAACTTTTACTGCCGGGGGGGCATAAAAATTACACTCAAAACCGAAGGAGCAGCTACGAGCAGCTAATTTTTGGATATGTTTTGAAGAAACGTCTAAGTAACAATTTCCATTTAGTTTAAGAGCGGGGGTCGATAGGGGTTTTGACTTATTGCTTTTTCTAACACGACTTTTCAGAACATAACCAAGAAAAATACCACTACTTTCATTAATGACTTACAATTTCATACATCGTTAACAATAATTTTGAGCAACACACTCAAAATGTACTTACTTTCTGGAGAAGAATCCATTTTGTGAAATCCAAATCCGTTAACTTTTCACTCTTCCAGACGCGTCGAAACTTTCGTCTTATTTCTCCGCGCGACGAGCAAACAATGCGGTCGGCTCGACGCTCACGAATAAAATGGATTCCTGAGCCAGGTATGGACGCTCCCCTTTTCTTAACGGTCATAATACATACTAGAGTTACCACTACAACTATTCCAACCATTGAACGTCCCTAGAAAAAAATATTTTTTTTCGACTTTTGGCCAGCTTTTGGCGATTTGGGACCACTGTGCGAGCTGTTAAAAAAGGGCGAAAATTACGAGTGGACTACGAGACACGAGAATTCTTTGCTGATATTAAGCGGGCGTTGATGACGAGTCGCCTCGTACTTCAGATATTCGAATCAAAAAAGGAAACGGAATTGCACACGGATGCGAGTTTTCATGGATTAGCAGCGATGTTGTTTCGATAACGAGGGAATACTTAAGAATTACATCCCGTGTACGCTATTAGCCGTAGAACGACGATCCCTGAAAGATCGACCACTGAGTAAGCTCGAATTGTTAGTGATAATTTGGGCCGTTACTAGACTTCGAGTGTATTTGATAAGCATTCGATTTATAGTAGTGACCGATTGTGAAGCATTGGTCTTCTTCAACGCGCGAAAGACGAGAAATCCCCAGATTCACCGTTAGTACAAATTACTAAGTGAGTATGTATTCGAGATAATTCATCGACCAGCTCGCGAAAAGATGAAGCACGTAGATGCCTTAAGCCAGGCACCGACAGAGGAGCCCAATGGTGATGAATACATTGAGTGCAAAACTGTCTTCACGATAATTACTCGGGAGGACGAGATACTAATGTATCAGAGGCGGGACGATGACCTGAAACGAACGATCGAGATTCTACGAAAACCGAAGCACGATCGAGATAGACGCCCGCAAAGCACCGGTGAAGTGTACAAACTTGTTGATGGAATTCTGGACAAACGAGTAAATGGACGTGGAAAGTACGTGATAGCAAGAACGATGCGAAAAGTATGGTAGTCAAATATCACGATCTTGAAGGACACATGCGTATCGATCATATGTTCGAGAAATTGGCGGAATATTATTACTTCCTGAAGGTGATAAGATATCTACGTCAACACTTACGAGCTTGCCTGACTTGCTTGCTCAATAAGACGCTGACAGGGAAAAACGCAGGGGAATTACATCCAATTCCACCGGGCAGAAAACTGTTTGCTGTGGTACATCTGGACCATCTAGGGCCCTTCATAACGAATAAAAAAAGAAATAAACACGTACTGGTTATCGTGGACAATTGGACGAAATATGTACGTCTCGAAGCTGTGCGAAGTACAAAGACAGAACCCGTGATACAGCAACTACGTAATTTTATCTGGAATTTTGGAGCGCCCGAACAATTAATCACCGATCGAGGAAAAGCTTTACGTCAGCAAATTTTGAGAAATTTTGCCGAGAACACGGAATTCGCTATTCATTTATATCACCGCGACACACTGTGGGCAGAATCACAGAAAAATCGGCAAAACCCAAAAATTGAGTGTTCTCATTTCGTATTTCTATGTATGTCATTTCAAAGACCAGGTATTTGTACGCCCTATTGTAAAAGGACCGGTCCCTACCCTTCGCGGTACTCGACTTACGACAGTCTGAACTCGACCGTTCGAGAGTGAAGAACGTAGCGATTTTGTACGCTGAAATTTTCGATTCGCGCAAAGTGAAATATATTTTGTTCTACGCTACCGATTTCAAATCGGTAAAATGGGAGATAATCTTGAAGGTATGTAGAATATTATCATGTCAAATAGTTTTTTGAAATTTGAAATATTGTATGTATAAAAGAGTGTTCAATGTATGCATTTTAAGCAAGCTTGTAAATTTATTTTTCCAAAAGAAGTATAAAAATAGTTGTGATCCCAGGAGATCCCAGACTTTTGAACATTGTAGCCTATTGATAATGTTATTAAGATTAGAATTTATAAAAAAAATTCTGCAGATTGTTGCATATCTGGCTTTGGGAACCGGAATTCTCATGTCGCGCAACGCTTGGCTTCTTTGTTCAGGCTGGGGGCATAGTCCCCAGCAGGTAAACGTATACCTGCTGGGGACAATAGCCGGTCCTTGTGGAATATAAAATAATTTTCTACCCAGTGATCTATTCGTAAAGAGTCATGATTCATGTAACGGGTGTTCAAAATGTTACAATAATTTATTCTATCATTTACAATTAGATTAAAATTTTTCCCATGAACACATTTATTTTTAGTAAATGTTTATCATACTTGTTTTATTCTAGGTTCACGTGCCATGGATTACACGTGCACTTATCAGGATATTTTTGGAATGATTAAGGAGAAATTTAAATTGTGCCTGGATGAGCAACTTCAGATTTTTGAGGAAAATTACTCTTGAGTCATCCGAATCTTTCACGATTGACAACAATGAAAAGGATTCATTAAAAAAATTACTTTGTAATATCAAAAGTAGATGGCTCGAAGTGCACAGAAGCCACGATGCATTTAAAAAAAAAAATGAAAAATGGTTGCAAACTTCAATAACTATTTTGGTAATTAATTTTATTGATGTTTCGAAAACTCGAGTTATGGGTCAAGATGTATAGTATAACGCTCGCGCTATTTTTTTCAGAATTGTACGAAACCAATTGGAGAGCCATCAACTTCAGGTGTATCTGGGCGACCTCGAAAATTGAGTTTCGAAGAGTCGAGTGAACGTACCAAGAAAAGAAGGGCTTTAGAAGTCAGTGAAAAGCATTGCGTGGAGGAATTAAGTTTGGCCACCAGGATGAGACTCAGTTCTGCAGGATTAAACGATGCTGCCACTATTTTAAAAAACATCACAACAAAATCTCCCTCAAGAGCTGCGAGATACCGAACAGCATATGAATCGTCGATAGATCCACGGCTAGTTGAGATGTCTGGAGATGAAGCACTGATAGATTTTGTAAATGCAAAACTAACAAAACAGCAATACATAGACATCAGGCGATCTTTGAGAAATAAAAAAGTTGCTATTTATCCATCGTACGCAAAAGTCGTTGCTGCTAAAAACCGTTGTTACCCTTCAGATATAACGGTAACTGAGACTTTAGCCGAAGTGAAATTACAGTCTTTGATTGATCACACTTGCGACAGAATTCTAAAGTTGCAAACTGACGTGATTAACTCTTTGCGCCCTGAAGAATCGAAGAATTTAAGACTAATTTGTAAATGGGGTTGTGATGGAAGCTCTGGGCACAGTGAATACAAACAAAAGTTTACGAATGCTGAGAGTTCTGATGCGAGTATATTTTTAACGTCTTTAGCTCCATTGCAAATTTTAGGATCGGATATCTCAAAAAAAGAATTCGTCCTTTGGAAAAATCCCAGGCCCTCATCTCCACGGTATTGTCGCCCTATTAGAATTCAATTTTTAAAAGAAACTGTGTCGTCAACGATTCAGGAACGGCAACACGTTGATAATCAGATCGAGTCTCTCACCCCTTTTACGACATTTATTGACGGGAAGGAAGTTACTGTTAAATACGAGCTGTATTTCACTATGATTGACGGCAAAGTTCGCAACTCCGTGACAAATACAAAATCCGCAATGCGTTGCTATATATGCAATCTCACATCATCGCAATTTAATGACATAGAGCTGATGAAAACTGTAGACGTTGACAGAACTCGACTCGAACTTGGATTATCAACGTTGCATGCGTGGATCCGTTTTTTTGAGTGCTTCTTGCACATCGGCTATAAAATCGGTGTTCACAAGTGGCAAACTCGAAAAGATGAAGAAAAAAAAGTAGTTGCTGAGCGAAAACGAGTTATTCAAGCCGCATTCAAGAAAGAGTTGCATCTTGATGTTGATAAACCGAAACAAGGGTTTGGTAGCAGTAACGACGGAAACACTGCGCGACGTTTTTTCGAAAATACTCAAATTTCATCAAGAATTTTGGGTTTGGACGAGAATATTATGAAAAGATTCCACATAATATTGCAAGTTCTTTCAAGTGGCTTTGCCGTAAATGTAACTGCTTTCAAACAATATAGTCTTGAAACCGCCGAAATGTTCGTAACTTTGTATTCTTGGTACTGCATGCCAACTACGGTTCACAAAGTTTTGATTCACGGTCCTTTGATAATTGAATGGTCCCCGCTTCCTATCGGGCAAATGTCAGAAGACGCACAGGAAGCCCGTAACAAGGATATTAAAAAATATCGCGAGTGTTTTGCTCGAAAACACTCGAGAACAGCGACCATGCAAGACGTTTTCAATCGACTCCTCTTAACTTCAGATCCGTACATATCGAGCATGGGCAAGCAGTATCCGAAAAAAGCAAAAAGTTTATCACCAGAAGCATTGCAACTTTTGCTCTGTATCGATAGTTCTCGCGATAAGTATGGTTTAGGTGAATTAATGGAATACACGAGTGACGAATCAGAATCCACCAATTCCTCTGACGACGGCGATCGCGATTCCGACGCTGACGATTATGATTAATATTGAAATCAGGAATAATTATTAATAATTAATATTATTATTATTATTATTAATTATTAATTATTCTATGTAACGCACGTATTATTTTCGGTAAAATTTAATTCGTTAAGTGTCGATTGCTGTTTCAAATGTATTTAGCAATAAAATTCGTTAAAAATGATTTATAACTAATTTTCCGAAATTATTTGAAAACTTTCCCTCACTTCCAGACAATCGTTTTGTTTTCCCCAAATCTCATTCAAAATTTATAAAAAACAACCTTCAAAACACAAATATTGATTTCTGATAGCAAAAGTTGCTTATGAGTAAGATAAAAATATATTTTCGGTTCGCCATTTTGTTTTTTTTCGAAATTTTGATTCAGGATTTTCAATAAGTGACTTTTAAACCGCAAATTTACCGATCCCTACACAAATCGGATGCTTTTTAGTAATGCAGATAGTCACTTCCGGTCCGCCATTTTGTTTTTTCGAAATTTTGATTAGAGATTTTCAATAAGTGACTTTTAAACCGCAAATTTACCGACCCCTACTCAAATCGGATTCTTTTTAGTAACGCAGATAGTCACTTCCGGTCCGCCATTTTGTTTTTTCGAAATTTTGGTTCAAGATTTTCAATAAGTGACTTTTAAACCGCAAATTTACCGATCCCTACTCAAATCGGATGCTTTTTAGTAACGCAGATAGTCACTTCCGGTCTGCCATTTTGTTTTTTCAAAATTTGGATTTGAGATTTTTAATCAGTGACTTTTAAACCGCTAATTTACCGATCCCTACTCAAATCGGATTCTTTTTAGTAACGCAGATAGTCACTTCCGGTCCGCCATTTTGTTTTTTCGAAATTTTGATTCCAGATTTGAAATCAGCGAGGTTAAAAACTTAAGAATCACCATTGCATTTTTCAGTACGCACATCGGCCTAGTTTTGCCGATTTTTCTGTGAATCTACCCACAGTGCGACATGGTCAATTAAGCGAATGGGCAGGTGGAACGGGTGAACCGCACCCTATTACCACTAATTCAAGCGATTTTGGAAGACAAAACCACAGATCGAGAATGGGACAAAGATGCGAAACAAATCGCGTGGCATTTAAACACTGGCGTGAAAAAGTCCACGGAAAAAACTGCATTCAAGCTGCTTTAAGAGTATGAACCGAGAGCTCAAGATGGATCGCTGCGCCAGTTGACGATAC
Source organism: Alloplasta piceator (assembly GCA_946863875.1). Lineage (NCBI taxonomy): Eukaryota > Metazoa > Arthropoda > Insecta > Hymenoptera > Ichneumonidae > Alloplasta > Alloplasta piceator. The sequence continues at coordinate 23,589,926 of OX333076.1, forward strand.
ACGAAGAAGGAGATCGATACGAAAATCCGGAAGAACGACGGGAACAAGCCCGAAGGAAAATACTCGAAGGACAGAAAGGAACGAAAGTTAGGTATGGTCGTTCACACAGAACTAACGTTACGTATCAAATTGGAGACATCGTGTACATGAAATCAGCGGTCCAAGCAACCGTGGAGTCTACAAAACTTCAGAATAAATACCGAGGACCATTAGTGATACACAGAATACTACCCAATGATATATGTGGTGTATCTGATCTCAGGAAATCAGATCGAGGGAGGTCTTATGTGTCCACCGCTCACGTGGAACAACTCAAATTATGAAATCCTATGAATTCGGAGGAACAATGCGGGAGAAACCGAAGAAAACATTCAAGGAGAAGATAACGAAGAACGAGCAGAAGACGAAGATAAAACCAAAGAGACCAAAATTAACGACAAGCATCGCGATAAGGAGAATGATCAAGTCACAAATAGTGAGAAGAGAGAAAAACGCAAAAAAAACGCTCAAAGGGATTTGAAGATTACGTACAACCTTGAGTACATAAAGGGAGACATAACTTCTATTGTCGTTATTGCTTTCTCTATATTTCAGTATTATTTTCATCAACGTTGAAGTTTTGAAGCACTATTACTAATATGGTTACATTAATTCTATGTCTGTATTAACTCATTACTAAACAAGGTATTACTCCATTCTGTTGAAAAAAGAGAATTAAAAAAGGGAACTATGTATATTTTCGAGGCCGAGTATTTGTAAGATGGCCGAATGCCCGCGAGTGAAAAAGAGCGCGAGAGAAAGAGCCACCAGTCAGTGGAGAAACGGAGAAGTGGCGAGGTTGGGAGACGCGGAGAGCGAAGATAAAGAGAAAGATTCGACGCCGGTGGGAATAAACGTTTTTTTATTAATTACGAGTGGTAAGGAATGATTATTTTCCCAAACCTGACGCGATAAAGAGAAGCAAATTTATCGTGCGATATAGATTACTAACACTTGCTATAATATTTTGTTATGTTCTTCCTCGTTTTGTGCCCAGATTATAATACCATCGATATAGCCTTCGACGTTGAGAACGTCACTAAAAATCTGTTCGTATACTCTGTCGAAGATCTTGGGAGCTGTTTCAATACCGTAAGGCATACGCAGGAAGCAGTATCTATCAAATGGTGTTTGGAAAGTGGTAAGCTTTTAACTAGCTTTCGATAACTCAACCTGCCAAAAAGCCTTGGACGCATCTAAGACTGTAAAAATTTTCGCGTTTGTCATTGTTGAGTATGTATGTAGAACACATTTATATAGTAGGGAACTAACCGGATAGTCTACGCAGCGACTGTGTGCGAGCGCAGATATCTATATGAAAGAGGGGGAAAGAACTCGTGCAAGAGCCAGCGCTAAAGCGCGATTAGATCGTTGAAAGACGCCATACAAGTCGTACACGCGAAGCGTTGCATATGGGAAGTTCTTTTTCAACCAGGCCACACTGAAAGAAGCTTACTGCGTCAGTAACATTATTTTGCATAGCTGTCGGTTATCCGCCTGTTTCCGCCAATCGACCTATACATACTGCCACAAAGGCCATGTATCATACTTCACAGTAACGCTACAATGATAATGCCGTGACAAGCTATTAACATTGGTACGGCAGCGTTTCCTTATACTGCTATCATGGCTATACCAGTGAACACGCGCATTCAACTGACGAGTCTGACGACCTCTGAGTTCCATCGTATCTTGAACGCTTACGCGCTTTCAGCACAAATCTATAGATATACATCGGCATATAAAATGCTACAAAATGTAGCGCTTCAGCGTCCAAGACGAACGCAGCCATAGATACATGACATAAACATATGCATTTTATTATTTTCAAATTTGAAATGAGATACATTTATAACCTAAATTATATTTAATTCAATCACGCGAGAATAATCAATAAGGATTAATAATTAAAAAATATTTTTATATTTTTCAATTATTCATCCTTATAAACTATTCTCGGGTGATTGAACTCAATATTTATAGATTATAAATGTATTTTATAACCTCATGTAATTTATAACCTAAATATTCTCGCGTGATTAAATTGAATATTTAGGTTATAAATGAATCTAATAACCTTATGTATTTTATAACCTAAATATTCTCGCGTGATTGAATTGAATATTTAGGTTATAAATGTATATGATGGGTCTCATACGGTGGTTATCCGGCATACATCTGCGGTTGACTAAGATACCAGAATATGCTCTCCATTCGCATATATTGCATATCCACCGTGGCTATGCTGTATGACCACCGTGCGTGTATGGCGAGGGCCCACCACCAGCACACTGAAATATAGCTCGTGGGCCTATACAAAATGGCTCGGCGCACAGTACAGCTATGTGGGAGACCGTGGCGATAAAATATGCGGAAGCGCACAAGAATATGGCGACTGTGGCAGTAAGGTTTTTTCAGTGCACTTTTTTTTCACCCTCTCCAATTTTTTTAAAAATCTGCCAGTTTGAAATATTAGTCAATAGAAACGTCTGTGATTTTTTAAAGATTTTTTTAGGCATCCGTTTGAGATTTTCAATTTTTCATTACGAACGCTGTATCTCAAAAAATATTCATCAAACAGAAAAAAACATGAGAATAAGAACTTATTTATTTTTTCCACTCTATCGAAAAAAATTAAAATCATAATTTTTCTGTATTGGGAAATTTGAAATTTGGCGAAAAAATGAGAATAATTTTTTTTTAAACTTAATGACACACTTTCGATTTCGGTACAAATTTTACAGGATGTTTGTCATTGGGTAAAGAGTCTGCGAAAATAATTTCAGAATAGCACCTGCAATGGTTACGATGAAAAAAAATACAAACCCTGCGAAATCTCATAACCGCATATAGATTTCGCAGGGTTTTTATTTTTTTTCATCGTAACCATTGCAGGTGCCATTCTGAATTTTTTTTCGCAGACTCTTTAACCAATGATAGACATCCTGCAAAATTTGTACCAAAATCGAAAGTGTTTCATTAGGTTTAAAAAAATTTTATTCTCATGTTTTCGCCAAATTTCCATTTTCTCAATGCAGAAAAATTATGATTTTAATTTTTCTCGATAGAGTGGAAAAAATTAATAAGTTTTTATTCTCATGTTTTTTTTTTGTTTAATGAATATTTTTTGAGATACAGTGTTCGCGTAATGAAAAATTGAAAATCTTGAACGGATGCTTAAAAAAATCTTTAAAAAATCACAGACGTTTCTTTTGACTAATATTTCAAACTGGCAGATTTTGAAAAAAAATTGGAGAGGGTGAAAAAAAAGTGGCCCGGTTGAAAAAGAACTCATATGCAATGCTTGGCGTGTACGACTTGTATGACGTCTTTCAACTATCTAATCGCACTTTAACGCTGGCTCTCGCACGAGCTCTTTCCCCTTCTTTCATATAGATATCTGCGCTCGCACAAAGTCGCTGCGTGGACTATGCGGTTATCTCCCTACCATATAAATGTGTTCTACATACATACTCAACAATGACAAACGCGAAAATTTGTACAGTCTTAGATGCGTCCAAGGCTTTTTGGCAGGTTGAGTTATCGAAAGCTAGTTCAAAGCTTACCTCTTTCGAAATACCATTGGATAGATACTGCTTCCTGCGTATTTCCGTAAGCGGTATTAAAACAGCTCCCAAGATCTTCCATAGAGTATACGAACAGATTTTTAGGGACGTTCTCAACGTCGAAGGCTATATCGATGGTATTATAATCTGGGCACAAAACGAGGAAGAAAATAACAAAATATTATAGCAAGTGTTAGTCACCTATATCGCACTATATAGTTACTTCTCTTTATCGCGTCAGGTTTGGAAAAATAATCATTCCTTACCACTCGTATTGATAAAAAAACGTTTATTCCCACCAGCGTCGAATCTTTCTCTTTATCTTCGCTCTCCACGTCTCCCAACCACGCCACTTCCCCGCCTCTCCACCGACCCATGGCTCCCTCTCTCACGCTCTCTTTCACTCGCGCACATTCGGCCATCCTACAAGTACTCGGCCTCGAATATATACATAGTTCCCTTTTTTAATTCTCTCTTTTTTCAACAGAATGGAGTAATACCTTGTTTAGTAATGAGTTAATATAAACATAGAATTAAGGTTACCATATTAGTAATAGTGCTTCAAAACTTCAACGTTGATGAAAATAATACTGGAATATAGAAAAAGCAATAACGACAATAGAAGTTATCTCTTCCTTTATGTACTCAAGGTTGTACGTAATCTTCAAATCGCTTTGGGCGTTTTTTTGCGTTTTTCTCTCTTCTCACTATTTGTGACTTGATAATTCTCCTTATCGCGATGCTTGTCGCTAATTGCGGTCTCTTTGATTTTATCTTCATTTTCTGCTCGTTCTTCGTGATCTTCTCCTTGAATGGATTCTTCGGTTTCTCCCGCATCGTTTCTTCAAATTCATAGGTTTTCATAATTTGAGTTGTTCCACGTGAGCGGTGGACACATAAGAACTTCCTCGATCTGATTTCCTGAGAGCAGATACCCCATATATATCATTGGGTAGTATTCTATGTATTACCAATGGTCCTCGGTATTTATTCTAAAGTTTTGTTGACTCTCCGGTTGCTCTGATCGCTGATTTCATGTACAAGATGTCTCTAATTTGATACGTAAAGTTAGTTCCATGTGAACGACCATACCTCACTTTCGTTCCTTCCTGTCCTTCGAGTATTTTCCTTCGGGCTTGCTCCCGTCGTTCTTCCGGATTCTCGTATCGATCTCCTTCTTCGTGTATCGTCAACTGGCGCAGCGATCCATCTTGAGCTCTCGGTTCATACTCATAAAGCAGCTTGAATGCAGTTTTCCTGTGGACTTTTTCACGCCGGTGTTCAAATGCCACGCGATTTGTTTCGAATCTTTGTCCCATTCTCGATCTGTGGTTTTGTTTTCCAAACTCGCTTGGATTAGTGGTGATAGGGTGCGGTTCACCCGTTCCACCTGCCCATTCGCTTAATTGACCATGTCACGGTGATATAAATGAATAGCGAATTCCCTGTTCTTGGCAAAATTTCTCAAAATTTGCTGACGTAAAGCGTTCTGACTTGTACTTCGTACAGCTTCGAGACGTACATATTTCATCGAATTATCCACGATAACCAGTAAGTGTTTATTTCCTTTCTTATTCGTTATGAAGGGCTATAGATGGTTCAGATATAGCACAGCAAACAGTTTTCTGCCCGGTGGAATTGGATGTGACTCCCCTGCGTTTTTCCCTGTCAGCGTCTTATTGAGCAGGCAAGTCAGGCAAGCTCGTAAGTGTTGACGTAAATAATTTCTCATCTTTAGGAAGTAATATATTCCGCCAATTTCTCGAACGTATGATCGATACCCATGTTTCCTCCAAGATCGTGATATTTGACTACCATACTTTTCACATCGTTCTTGCTATCACGTACTTTCGACGCCCATTTACTCGTTTGTCCAGAATTCCATCAACAAGTTTGTATACGTCGCCGGTGCTTTGCGGGCGTCTATCTTGATTGTGCTTCGGTTTTCGTAGAATCTCGATCTTTCGTTTCAGGTCATCGCCCCGCCTCTGATATATTAGCATCTCGTCCTCCTGAGTAATTATCATGAAGACAGTTTCGCACTCAATGTATTCATCGCATTTAGGCTCCTCTATTGGTGCCCGGCTTAAGCATCTACGTGCTTCATCTTTTCGCTTAGTCATTTGTACCAACAGTCAATCTGGAGATTTCTCGTCTTTCGCGCGTTGAAGAAGACCAATGCTTCACAATCGGTCACTACTGTAAATCGAATGTTTATTAAATACACTTGGAGTCGAGTAACGGCCCAAATTATCGCTAACAATTCGAGCTTACTCAGTGGTACGACCTTTCAGGGATCGTCGTTCTACGGCTAATAGCGTACACGGGATGTAATTCTCAATTATTCCCTGGTTATCGAAACAACATTGCTGCTAATCCATGAGAAGGCGCATACGTGTGCAATTCCGTTTCCTTTTTTGATTCGAATATCTGAAGTACAAGGCGACTCGTCATCAACGCCCGCTTAATATCAGCAAAGAATTCTCGTGTCTCGTAGTCTTTTTAACAGCTCGGTAAGAGGTGCTGCTCGCTCGTCGAATCTCGATACAAATCTCCTGAAAAAGCTAGCCAGGCTAAGAAATCGACGAATCTCGTGCTCGTTTTGTGGTCGTGGATATTCTTCAATCGCTCGGACTTTTCGTTTACCCGGTTTGAAGCCATCAGGCGATATCTCGAATCCTAAATAACTCACCTTCATTTTGCCGAATGCACATTTGGAGAGTTTGTTGGTGAGGCCGTACTCTTCCAACGCGTCAAACACTCGCTTGAGTCGTTTCCGATGATCTCGCCAATCCATTCCTCCAAAAAAGAACCTTGTAAATAATCTTGTAAAGAATCTTTCCAAGAATATTGAAAAGAATCAAGAATTGGATCCGGAACAAGATTCTTTACAGGATACTTGGAAAGCCTATATACTGCGAAGTAAAGCCTAGCAATTCCTGCAACGGTCCCGAGGAACCATAAAGGAATTTAGGTTCCTTTAAGCATTTTTTTGACAGTCCTAGGGTACCACGAGGAACCAATTAGGAAGGAACTGTAGGAACTGCGAAAGCAACTGAAGGAACCACAAAAAGCACCCAGTTTCGAAAGCCCAGAAATGAACCCAAACCCATTTTAGTTGTACAAATTTATATGTACAAAACCGCAGTATCGTAAGGAACCATAGTGAATCGCGGAAACCCTCAAAGGAACCATGAAGAAAGAGCTGAAATCAAAAAGAACTGAGGAATCACAAGGAACCATGAGGAACTGTATGATGGAACCATCCGGCTATTTTTCAGAGCGAACGACGAGAAACTGAAAAAATTGGTGAAGGAATCATGAAGAAACTGACCGAATACGTTCCTCAAGGTTCCTCGGGACGGTTGAAAAAATGCGTAAAGGAACTCTGGTTCCTTTTTTGGTTCCTTTACGGTTGATGTCCTCTTAAAGGAACGGTTGCGGGACTTGCTAAGGAAAAAATCACGTATAGAATCTTTCTAAGAATCTTGTAAAGAGTCTTATTCCGGATCCAATGCTTGATTCTCTTCAAGATTATTGGAAAGATTCTTCTCAAGATTCTTTACAAGATTCTCGAAACGATTTTATTTCACTCAAAAAATGTTTGGTTTCTTCGAAACCTCACAAAAATCTGACCAATTCGAGTCAATTAAAAAAAAAAAAATTGAAGAAAATCGAAAAAATTCATTTAGGTTAAAGATAGTAAATAAAAAATAAAGAATTACCGTCATTCGCAAAATCCGTTTTAACAAGGCGCTAAATCCAGGAAAAATTAATTGGAAGAATCTTGGAAAGATTCATTTAAAGAATCTTGGAAAGTTCATTCAAAGAATCTTGGCAAGACTGATGTAAAGAATCTTGTACATACGGACCTCTCCTCCACGGACTGTACAGCACTGTGTGTAAAAGCTGACCGAACGGGAGTCTTGGAAATAATTTTGTTGTTTCCAAGATTCTCCAAATGAATCTTTCCAAGATTTATGCTTTGTTAAAACGGATTTTGACAGCAAGGTTCATCTTTATTTTTAATTTGGTGTAATTTTTCTAAATAAAGTTCTCCGATTTTCGCAAATTTGTTATTTTTTGAAAATTGACTCGAATTGGTCAGTTTTTAGTTTTTCGAGAGGTTCTGAAGAAACCGAACGATTTTTGCATAGGAAAAAGAATCTTTTCAAGAATCTTGTAAAGAATCTTGACAAGAATCAAGCATTAGATACGGAAGAAGACTCTTTCCAAGATTCGTGGAAAGATTCTGTACACTACTTTTTACTTCGCAGTAAATAGTCTTTCCGAGAATCTTGTCAAGAATCTTCCCAGGAATCTTGGAAAGAATCAAGCATTGGATCCGGAACAAAACTCTTAACAAGATTCTTGAAAAGATCTTGTAAAGAATCTTGTTCCGGATCCAATGCTTGATTCTTTTCAAGATTCTTGGAAAGATTCTTTACAAGATTGTTTCGGAGATTCTTGGAAAGATTTCTTTTTAGGGTTCCGTAGCCGTAGGGTATCCAACGGAACCCTATTACTAAGCCTCGGCTATCCGTTCGTCCATCCGTCCGTCCGTCTGTCACAGGGCTCTATATCTCATGAACCCTAATAGATAGACAGTTGAAATTTTCACAGGGTGTGTATTTCTATTGCCGCTATAACAACAAATAATAAAAATAAAATAAAGTTAATGATAAAGGGGTCTTCTATTCATGTTTTCAAACTCCTAGTGCTCGGAGTATATATATAGATACTATACTCACTATATATGGCTAAACTACTCATGGCTACTATGGCTACTATACTCTTATATGGCTAAAAAATCGCGGGGCGCTAGATGCGGGGCTCGTATTGCAGAACCCATGATTCTGCCAGCCCAGAGCGGTTGCATTTGAACACCTGGCCCAGGTAAAAAACGCGTTTTTTTTAAGTTATCTCAATATAGTCCGTTCCAACCCAGATCTGCTCGACTATTTTATTGAATTGTTAGTTCAAACACCCAGACACCTAGTTTGTTGCTAACATGGTGCCAGACTGGATTATATTTATTTTGTTAATAAATATTTTTAAGTCATAGTAGTACGGCTGGCGATTTTGTTTTCATGATCGAAATTCCGTTGCAAACACCTTGAAAATAATTAATAAAGTTCCGTGCTTTTGTTCAAAAGTCGCGACCCGCGCGGGGAGTGGCGGGACGGGGCTCTGCAACGGTCGACTAGTGTAGTCAAAAGTCGGGTGTTTCCGAGAGCCGCTGTATCTCCTCCATTCGGCCGATCTTCTCGATCGTTTCGTGCAGCCCCCGTTCCGCCACTCCCCGCACGGGCCACGACTTTCGAACGAAATCTCGGAACTTTATAAATTATTTTCAAGGTGTTTGCAACGAAATTTTCACCTGGCGCTTCACATGTGTTGTAGGGCGACATTATGCTTCATGAAAACAAAATTGCTAGACGTGGAACTATGACATTTCTGCATTGTCCGATAGTATAGATGATTATAAACATGTTTTGATTGTCGCCGATCGATCGTAAGTAGACAATTTACATGAAAATTCCGCACTCGAAACTTTCTACTCGGACTTTTTTTTAAAAGGCCTTATCTGCACGGTGGACACTCAGAAGAAGAGTTTTCAAGATATTCGTCTCAATTTTGGGCAAAACACTCTTCACACCATTCTTTATCGTACGATGGAAACTTTTTTTAAATGTTCATCTGTGTTTAACAAAAAACTGTCGAAAAAAACCTACATTCGATACTTTTTTTTTCAAATGTCCGCTATTTTGTCAGCTTTTATCGAAAAAAAATCCACCGTATCACGATAGCGGCTTTCATACCGATCAATTATCTTTTTACAAATCTTGTTTCCGATAACATTTCCGTTCGCAACGATGTCCACCATGAGGAGACATTCTTTAAACAGTAATTTTCAATCGTAAAAAAATTTAAGAAACAAAAAGTAAATGTTTAAAAATTCTTTTTTATCCGACTACACTAAAATGACCATGTTCCATGCCTGTAACGAGGGTGGAAAGTAGTCAATTTTTCATCAGCAGGCAAAAAAGTAAAAAGCAACCGAAAAAGTCAAGAAAAGCGGGCAAAAAAGTTTTAAAAAGTGAACAAAAAAGTAACAGGTACGGTTCGAGTACTCGGTGGTGGGCTTCACCCCCCCAACCCCCCTTAACGTTTTGTTGGGGGGCTTTGCGCTCCGTATTCGTGACCATTATCTTAAGTTATTCGGTATGTAAATACTATATTGTTTTTATGTTATTGAACATTGTTTTCGATAATATTGAGTCACATTTTTCATTCTCAATGGGGGCGATGATTCATAAAGTTAATGACCGAATTTTAAGAATTATATTAGTAGGCACTCACAATTTCATGATATAATGATCATATATTTTGTTTTTGTTATATATTTTGAATGTTGGTTAACATGTCCCTTAGGGACGTTTTAATAGGCCCTCACACCGTTATTTAAACTCTTTGATTCATTGTGAACATCGAGTAGTCGTATAAATTCTATTAATCATAATTAAAAAGACAGATTTGAATATAATCAATATGATATAAAAGTATCTAACTAATCATATCATTTAAATGTTTTGATAGATATTATTCACAGAATTGTTACAATATTAGGCAGTAATGAAGAATATTAGGGACATTGAAGATGGGCATATTTATCATAACACTTTAATCATTTAATGATTATTAGTCCATTTATAATAAGTAAAAAAAGCTTTCGGTTATAAACCAATGCTCGGATTCTGTTTTTTCACGTTTGAAACGCGTGGGTGATCGCCATATTGACAATGGAGCGCAAGCCAGGAAGTAAGAGGCATATATGTAAATGTAATACTCCTATATTGCCAGCGCTGGCGGAAACTCTGCGAACACTTTACGGTGCAGACAATATCGTTCTCTCTCTCTCTCTCTGGCTCTTGCAATGCGCAAGTGCGAATGAAAGCGGGAGTGCGCTAGCCAATAACATTTATATACCGGTAGTCCCATTTTAATCTTACAGTTGATTTATTTCGAAAAATATTGCTCTGATCAAAAATTGAGTGGGATGAAACTTTTAGGGTTCAGAGAGGGACGTTCAAATAGTACATTATATCACGAGGGCGTAAAAAGATTTTCTGACGAGTGTGAATTTGCAGGACGAGCCGAAGGCGAGGCCTGCAATCACACTCGTCAGAAAATCTTTTTACGCCGAGTGATGTACGATATTTTATATCACGAGTTGCAATATGGACATTTTCACGTCTGCTTGCGGACGTAAAAGCGTCCATTATTGTACTGAGTGATATAAAAAATATTTTGTTTTGGTCCAAAATTCAAAATGGCGGCGTTAAGATGGCTGACATGTTTTTTTTAAATGGAAACATGATTTTTTTTTCACCAAAAATTTTTTCAGATTAAATCTAACATCTTTTGTAGGAACATTTTTTTGATACAGCCCATAATAGAGGGTGTCCCATTTTAATCTTACAGCTAAATTATCTTGAAAAATACTGCTCCGATAAAAAATCGAGTGGAATAAAACTTTTAGGGTTCAAATAAAGCCGTTAAAAAAAAATGTTTTTTGGTCCAAAGTTTAAAAGGGCGGTGTTAAGATGGCCGACAGGTTTTTTAAACAATGAAAACATGATTTTTTTCACCAAAAAATATGTCAAGTCAAAACTAACAACTTTTGTTGGAACATTTTTTTTATTCAGTCCATAAGAGATCACAATTTTTTTACTATTTTAGTATTATCCGGGATAACCACGAGGTCGAGGGGGTAGAGTCTCGTCACTTTCGCAGTATTTTTTCCACTCCAAACTCTCCTTGTTAGTGTATTTGACTGCATGAGTGTGTAATTTTGTAAGTGTGTGAGCGTGCAATGTTGTAAGTTTGACTGTGTGGAACACTCATAAGGATTAGGTCTCCACGGCTCGTCACTTCCGCAGTATTTTTCGACTCCAAACCCTCCTTGTCAGAGTGTGTGTGATTTTGTACGTGTGTGTGTGTGTGTGTGTGTGTGTGTGTGTGTGTGTGTGTGTGTGTGTGTGTGTGTGTGTGTGTGTGTGTGTGTGTGTGTGTGTGTGGAACACTCACAAGGATTAGGTCTCCACGGCTCCTCACTTCCGCAGTATTTTTAGACTCCAAACCCTTCTTGTGAGTGTTGTCTGAATTCTTCCTAAAGGTTTTCAAAGATTCCACCATTCATGTTTAAACACATCTGAACTCTCCTCTCAAAACCATCAACTGTTCTTAAGAGAACTTCTCGCGGGATTGCACGGCAGGCAGCTCTTATCCGCTCCCGCATATTCTCTCGTGTTGTTGGAGGTTGACGGTAGACAACGTCTTTAAGATAAGCCCACAAGAAAAAATCGGGAGAGGTAAGATCACGTGACCTTGGAGGCCAATGGACAGGTCCATCTCGACCAATCCACCTTCGACCGAATGTTGCGTTCAGTTGATTCCGAACAATACGTGCACCCAGTGAGCGGGTGCACCGTCTTGCTGAAACCACAGCTGTTGACGTGTATCAAAATCAAGGTCTTCTAGCAAAATAGGTAATTCATTTTGCAGAAAATCTAGATAACGGGCACCCGTCACCGTTCCCTCGAAGAAATAGGGACCTATTATTTGCCCGTTAATTATTCCACACCAAACATTCAAACTCCACTGGTGCTGGTGATCGATTTGTCTCACCCAATGTGGATTCTGATCAGACCAATATCTGAAATTCCACCGATTTACCTGACCTCGGTTGTTAAATGTTGATTCATCACTGAACATAACGAACCTAAAAAAGTCTGGGAATCGCTCGATGCGTCTCAATGCCCACCGACAAAATTCTACTCTTCGCAATGGATCAGGATTAGGCGTGTCTTGATGGAATTGTATGCGGTACGGATGGAATCTCGCACCTCTCAATACTCTGTGCACCGTAGATCTGGGAACGCCCAGTCGTTCCGAGATCACTCTAACACTCAAATGAGGATCGTTTGCTCTCATGGCTAAAATAGCCATGTTTCGAGCCGCATGTGGACCATCAAAATCATTATTGACGTTTTGGACACGTTGGCGGTGACGGGTTATCCGACCTGCTCTCGCTCTCAATTCGAGGGTTCGGATTGTCTGTCGCGATGGGTGACGACGATAAGGATATTCGCATCGATACAAATTTTCGGCTTGTAAATAATTGCCCCGACATCTCCCTAAAATAATGAGAATGTCAACGATTTCGTAGGCACTGAAATCAGCCATTGTTGAATTACCGTCAATGAAGTGTTAACAAATTTGCGATAAAAAACGCGTCTACTGAAGCATCCTTCTCGAGATTTCGTTTTTTAAAAAATTTCTGTCAGAAGCAAAGCGAACTTGAAACTTAAAAAATTCGGTTCCTTGAGCGAAATTATAAAAAGTTACATATCGGAAAAATTGTTTTAGAGAACCATGAAAATTTGTATTGTTCTATCCGTATCCAGTTAACAGCAAAATTTCAACAGCGATACATTCAAGAAAACAAATCCGAACACTGACAAGCCCTTTCAAACTTATGTTTTTAAATTAATACTAAGCTGTGTACGGGCAGTCTCGCGAGATGTTCTCTTACGACAAACAGTTGATGGTTTTAAGAGGAGAGTAAAGGCATGTTCAAACATGAATGGTGGAATCTTTGAACACCTTTAAGAATATTTCAGAAAACACTCACGAGGAGGATTTAGAAGACCTCCTCGGCTTCGTCATTATGCTGCATAACGCTAAAATAGTCAAAAATGGTGATCTAGTCTGAAATATCCGGGCTATAAAAGAAATATTCCTACAAAAGATGTTAGATTTGATCTGAAACATTTTTTGGTAAGAAAAAATCATGTTTCCATTTTTAAAGAACATGTCAGCCATCTTAACGCCGCCATTTTGAATTTTGGACCGAAACAAAAAATTTTTTTGAACGTCCCCCTCTGAACCCTAAGAGTTTCATCCCACTCAATTTTTTATCGGAGCAGTATTTTTCAAGATAATTCAGCTGTAAGATTAAAATGGGACACCCTCTATTATGGGCTGTATCAAAAAAATGTTCCTACAAAAGATGTTAGATTTAATCTGAAAAAATTTTTGGTGAAAAGAAAATCATGTTTCCATTTTTAAAAAACATGTCAGCCATCTTAACGCCGCTATTTTGAATTTTGGACCAAAACAAAATATTTTTTTGAACGTCCCTCTCTGAACCCTAAGGGTTTCATCCCACTCAATTTTTGATCGGAGCAATATTTTTCGAAATAAATCAACTGTAAGATTAAAATGGGACACCCGGTATTATGCCTACGTAGTGGGTCGCGCGTGCGCAGAATGACCCTGCCTGAGTCTTCTATCTCTCTTTTTTTGTGGACCCACCACTTATAAGGAAGCATAGGCCGCTAGCAATATAGGAGTATTACATATATGGTAAGAGGTAAGGAGTCGAAACTCTGCCAGGCTGGCCGGCGAAAAATGGTTCGAGTTTTGGCACAAAGATAGTAGTACCAACCTGTCCACTCGTAGCGCTGGTGTTCCAACATCGTTCGAAAAGTTTTCTATACCGTGTATTACTATATATATTTATAATACTATATAGTATATTTCAGTATGTCCACCGTGGTCCGACACAAAAAATACAATAACGTAACCTAAATAATATATGTTTTGAACATGTCGTGTTTTATACGAGGCTGTAAGACGGGTTTTTTAAGTGAACGGAAAAAAAATAACGAAAATAACGTCAAAAATTTGAGTTTTTTTATGCTCGCAATGTAAGTAACCTATAATAACCTATAACCTATACAGTTCGCAAAAATATTTCTTGCCGTGTTATGCATGTCCAATGACTCAGTTATATCAATTTTTATTTGCCCTTAAATTAATGGATATTTATTTTTGTATCTACTAACAGGACGAGATGCTGCATGCTTGGCAAACTGCCATTCGGCAAAATGCCTTTCAGTCCGAAAGAAACAAAGTAATCTGTAAGATCTATTAGAGCTATAATTAAATTGTGGGACATCTGTCGCTCGTGGAATCTTTTTTTCTATACATAAGTACTTGAAAGGACCAAAAAAAAATGTCGAGCTTTTTGAGGCCGGAGCCATATACAATTTTTATAGAGTGAGCAGTGCACAGTCGGTAGGTTCTGGACTGCCACGCAGGCATCCAGAGTTCGATTCCCACCACCGGTATCACTGCAATTTTTCCAGGTGATATTATTCTAATGGCAATTCATCGATCGTTTTGAGAAGATCACTAAATTGCTTTATACTGGTGATCTTGATATACGGCGACAATAGCATAATTACATCGTCTATATAGATATTAACATTTAATTCTGCAAATACAGCGATACGCTTACGTATCCTCATGCCAGGTTCTATTTTCTGAAAACCCGAATATGAGCTGTTGCCTTTCATGAAACATCACACCGATGAAGGCAACTGAACTAAATGTAGATTATTTTGTAAATATTGGAAACTGAAATCTTCAGTGCATGACTGTGTGCCAATATTTCTTGCCTTCATTTCTGGCATACCTAGAGGTTAGGAAATAATTCACATTAGTTTTTCTCCTGAATCATACATTGCATTTTATGCAAAAGTTTATAATCTCACAATATTCAATTATTCCTCACTCATTCTTACCGTTCAGATCTTTATCTTATCCGTGAGTAACAAATTTTACGAATTTTGGGCGCTGGAGTATGTAAAAGTGTGGCCGTCTTAGGCGTTGAAATTTTTTTATTTCAGCTTAGCGTCAAGAGGCTGCCGAGTCTCTTGATATCTGAACAAATTTTGTTCTTGTAATCAGTATAAACACTTTTTAATTACTTGGCGTCAAGACGCTGCTGCGTCACTTGATTTAGGTTGGCCGAGCTGTAACCTCCATGCTGCCAACAGCAGGACAGCTATCAGGCATCAGCCATCTGTCACTTCAGAATAAATAAAACAGCTGCTAATAATCATAACTTTCGAACGATGTCTCGACAACCAAGCTCCAAGCGGCGGAACCGCGTACCGGTAACTTTGTGCCAAAAGTCTGACCACTTCTGTTCCGTGGAGATTCGTCTCCTTACCTCTTACTTCCTGGCGCAAGCACACAAAAGAACCATGTACTTTTTATAAGAGCGAAATATGGGTTTTGAATTTGGCGCGCTCGGCCGTGTTTAGTTCCTCTTTTACTCTGTACGTGGCGTAGCGGCGTCGTGACGTACGTGGCAACGTCGCGTGCGCCGGTCTATGCTTTACGTGAAAGCGGTGAGAGTGATATGTGCTTGTTTACAGTCATATAGGAATTCTGTCAGTGAGAAAAACAGTCTTTTTTTGTTAAAAATATTGTTTTTGTGCAAAAGTTATTCACTTAGCAGTGTCTAATTGGATTGAAACTTCATGGGACATTTGTTCATAATCATATACAGAAATTCTGTAAGTTATAAAAAAAATCGTCCGTGAACTTCGGAGATCCAACTGCATACAGATAGAAATAGCATTTTTTGGTTAAAATGGGGTTTTTTGCCAAAATTGCAACCTTAATGGTGTCTGATTGGATTCATACTTCGTCAGACATTTGTTTACAATCATATACACACATTCTGTAAGTTAGAGAAAAATTCGTTAGAGAAATTCCAAGTTTCAACTGCATATGGTCATAAAATGTCTATTTCTGCTCAAAAATGGCTATTTTTTTCAAAAATCTTTGTTTTACAATATCCGTTTGGATTTAAACTCCTTGGGCATAGAGATTACAACCATACACAACTACCCTCCAAACCCACACAGCAAAATTGATCCCGGGATCATCCTGAGACAGTCCCATTCGTGTCCTGCCAAGATAGAACGTCTTATGATTGTCTATGGGAGGTACCAGTAAGATATTGTTCTACCCGGGATTAATATAGGATGTCTTGAGGATATCCTGTCGCAACCGTGATTAGACGATCCCAACGGCACCTCTTATAGACGTCTATGGGAGGTACTAGTAAGACATTGGTCTACTCGAGATTAATATAAGATATCTCGAGGATATCCTGTTGCAACCGTGATTAGACGATCCCAAAGCACTCTCTTATAGACGTTTGTGGGAGGTACTAGTAAGACATTGGTCTGCTCGATATTAATATGGAACGTCTTGGGGATATCCTGTCGCGACCGTGATTAAATGATCCCAACGCACTTTCTTATAGACGTTTGCGGGAGGTACTAGGAAGACATTGGTCTGCTCGATATAATATAGGATGCCTTGAGGATATCCTGTCACGACCGTGATGAGACGATCCCAAAGCACTCTCCTATAGACGTCTCTGGGAGATCCTAGTAAGACATTGGTCTGCGCGATATTAATATAGGACGTCTTAAGGATATCCTGTCGCGACCGTGATGAGACGATCCCAAAGCACTCTCTTATGGACGTCTCTGGGAGATCCTAGTAAGATATTGGTCTGCTCGATATTAATATAGGACGTCTTGAGGATATCCTGTCGCGACCGTGATTGGACGATCCCAACGCACTCTCTTATAGACGTCTATGGGAGATATTAGTAATACATTGGTCTTCCCGAGATTAATATAGGATGTCTTGAGGATATCCTGTCGTGACCGTGATAAGACGATCCTAACGCACTCTCTTATAGACGTCTGTGGGAGGTACTAGTAAGACATTGGTCTGCTCGAGATTAATATAGGATGTCTTGAGGATATCCCGTGGTAACCATGTTTGGACGATCCCAGCCAACTCTCTTAGGGATGTCTGTAGGAGGTCAGCCATCGCGCAGCATTAGTTCCAACCTTGCCGCGAGATGGCAAACGCTACTCACATGCAGATAATGTGAAGAGCATGCTTATATAGACGAGCGCGAACACGGATATCAATTCGACACCGACAGAAATCAGAACTCGAAAGAGGCTATATTACAAATACAAGGAGTCCTTGCTGACTCCCTCTGTACCGTACACATTTTGTTAACATTTAATTAATTAATTGAAATTAATTAAAATTAAATCGAAACAAGAATTATTATCGACTACTGCATTGGCAGTCCAGGAGACGTCCCGAAGATATCCTGAAGACATCCCGGGATGGCCGTGGGACCGTCCCATTCCGGTAAACACAGTGGACACTTTAGAGCCCATGGGTATCCCATGGGATCATCCTAAAGACGTACTTGGGACGTATTATTTTGTGACTAATAATTCTGGAATATCTCGGTGACGTCTTATAGGAGTCTCGACAATATCTTACCGATATCTCCAGTCTGCTGTGTTTGCAGACTCAGAGACGTCCCGAGGATATCCCGGGATGCCAATGGGACCATCCCATTCCGGTAAACACAGCGGACACTTTAGAGCCCATGGGTATCCCATGGGACCATCCCATTACCGTCACGGGACAATTGGTGTGATGTCCAAAAGACGTACTTGGGACGTATTATTGTTGTGTGGGAAGGAAATTAAATTCCGTACACCGGTTTCTGAGATCTGGGTCTGGACGGACATCCGACACAGATTTCGAGGTCGATTGCAATAGGCACTTTCTGTCATAAATGAGTGAGTGCCTAAAAAGCATGCAAAAAGTGATTTTGGCGGGATAGATCAGATAAGGTTTATAGTCTTCCGGCAACGTTGCAGCCATAACAAATATGGTAATTTTTTAACGTGGCCTGCAAAAAAGTATAGTGTATATTCTACGGGAGGGAAGTGGTTTTTCACCTCGGCCGATTTCAGCCCTCTCTTCGCTCGGGCAGCAAACTTCGCTCTTGGCGAAAAACACGCACTTCTCTCCCTTGTCGCATAATGTACTATGTCTGTTCTTCACTAGTGCTTTGATTTTCCATACAAAATTAAACTGATTAGTGCAATCTAACCATCAAAGAAAAATTGCAAAAACCAACTATTTTTCGGCTCGTTAGTGAGATGATAACGTAACGAAAAATAAAAGTCGGAAACAACATCACGGATAACTGGAACGTTTATTTACAAAATACATCGTACTCGAGAGAAACCTTATTGGAGGCGACTTCAATATCAACTTCGCTTCAGATGAGGCAGAACCACTAATTTCATTTTTACGCGAAAAACTTACGAGTGAATACAAATTGAAACATTCCAACAACAAATTTAAATCCTACAATCGATGCTGTATTTTCGCCTTATTTAGAAATATTACAGTCACAGTTGTATGTATCTTATTTCAGTTACCACAAACCCATAATTTCATGTATACAAGAAATTGAACAATAAATTTTGAAATTTCATTCTTTACGCTATTTTCGCATTGCTTCATCTTCTACAGCGTTATTCTCCGTATATAATCCGAAATAAATAAATAATCAATTAACCGACAAGAATATAGAACTGTTAAACCTATAGATAAAAATAATTTAATGAAAATGAATTTTTTTATATTTCTCATTAAAAATATTTCTAAAATTAAATCCTTTTAGAAAAAAAACCTGCCATCAATGGAATTCCACATAAAGAAAATGATGAACAGATAAAAATTATTCTAATAATCAGTATTTTATATAAAATTATTCTTAAAAATCGAATATCTTCATTTCCTAATATATCATGAATAATAACTCCTGCACTTATAAATAATATCGATTTAAATATTGCATGAGATAATAAATAAAAATGACATTTTTGACAAACCAATTGATAAACTAAATACAGTAATGTGCAATT
The DNA here is from genome assembly GCA_946863875.1 of Alloplasta piceator. Classification (NCBI taxonomy): domain Eukaryota; kingdom Metazoa; phylum Arthropoda; class Insecta; order Hymenoptera; family Ichneumonidae; genus Alloplasta; species Alloplasta piceator. The sequence goes on from OX333076.1 coordinate 23,609,223, forward strand.
GAAGTGACGCACTCTGTTTTTTGACTCCACCGCCTCCAATTCACTCGTGACGAAAAAACTGCCAAACAGTTTTTATGTGAAATTCCCCCCCCCCCCTCCCGCTTAATGTTGTTGAAATCAACTCGATCGGACAATAATTTAAAAAGTGGCGGCCATTTTTATCATCTGGTACGCTCGAGAAAAATGGAAAGATTTTGATTTTTGCTCGATATTGTTAATGCCAGCTCAAAAATCGATCCAGTAAGGACATAGTTGACAAGGGGCATTCTTTCTGAACAAAATGCTTTATAAAAAAAATCGGGCAATCATTAATTGAATTAAAGCACGTTGAAACTAACCGGATGTAAAAAAGGATAACTCAGGAACGATGAATCCAATCAGGAGCTTCTTTTACGAGGAGCTGTAACGGAACACTCTTAAAACGTGTGCAATAGAATTGCCAAGATAGGTCTGCTAAAAATTAGTAAAAAAGTTAATTTTTAGTTTTTTTCTCTCCCCCTTTTTTATTTTTAACGCATTAATTAGGTAAAGCTGCGGAACCCTTTTATGAAACATTTGCTATTGCAAAGGTGACATTTAGACGAAAAAAGCACCCCTTATTGTTATCGAAAGGACCCTTGATAGGGGAGAAATCAATGATTGAACACCTGGCCACCGTAATCTGACGCAACGATAGCGCGTGCTGTGCAGCACGAAAAGTTGAGCCGCACAGCACGCCGCACAGCACGTTGAACTGCGAATACCGAGCATCAGCAGGGTTGGGTACTACTAATTACTTCAAGTAATTAATTATCCTGAAATTAGTAATTACATATGTATTTTGTATCAAAATTTTCTCTCATTACAAATTACAAATGTAATTAGAATCGAAATTTTCACTAATTACAAATTAAAAATGTAATTAGTATCAACATTTTTACTAATTACAAATGTAATTAGTATCGACATTTTCACTAATTACCAAAAAATAAATGTAATTCGCATCGACATTAATTAAAATTACAAATTACATATGGAGTTTTTTTTCATTAGTCTTTTTTCAAATTACAGTTTGAACATTTATTTGATTCTAATTAAATTTGATTTTTATTAAATTTGAATATGTTATATTACATCAAAATCTAAAACAGACGTTTTTTTTTATCGGCGGAAAAACGTTTCTAGCGGGTGAAATTACTCCCTAAAGCTGGGACCTCCGGGAGGTACTTTTCAGATTTCACCTATTTCTACTTGAGATAACGAATGCACCCAAATGGACAATTACCTTGATGATAAATGATTAATTATTCATTTGGGTGTATTCGATTATCTTCAAGGAGCTGAGTCGGTTAAGAAATTGCAACTGTGAAATTGCAAGATCTTTTTTTCAACTCTGCGTAGAAATATAACCAATAGGTTATATTCTTCTGTGCTCTTCAAGCTTTCTTGTAGCTTAAAGGAAAACCCTTAAGGTCCACCGTCACCTTGATGCACTGCATTTTGAGTTTTTTCAGTCTGCGCGTGATTCAGAAAAGACCGGTCAACGGATCGAGGTCTAACTAGTCTCATTTTGTTCGCAACGAATTGCCATCGGGGATGAGTGCGGCACATTTTTTTAAGGCCTCCATTTTAAAGGGACGAAGCAGTTTTATAATTATTTAGTTAATTTTGCTCCTCCGATGAAAGTCAGCCTTAAAATTTACACTTTAATTAACCTAAAACAAAAATGTGCCACACTCATCCCCGATGAGAATTCGTTGGGAACAAAATAAGACTAGTTGGACCTTGATCCGTTTACCGGTCTTTTCTGAATCACGCGCAGACTTTTTGAAGAACCAGGTTTCGGGAAGGGCCTCGCAAAGTTGTTGAAGTAGCAACATTTTTTCTGTCACTCCTCTGCAGCTGCTGAATTTTTCCTGCGGAACGAAAAATGTGTCACAAACTTTTTCACATAAAAAACAATTTTTTCTTCATAACTATTGATTTTGATATATCATTACTTTTTTTTTTGAATACCGGAAAAAATGCAAAAAATGAAAAACTTTCACAATCACCATGAAACTTTTTTTTTTTTTTTTTTTTTTTAGCCTGGTATGGCTCGCCCTCTTTAGAAAGCCTGTGCCACTCACATCAACAATTTCAGGTCGGGCTGCAGTCCCGAACCTATTACACCTCAACTCCGAGCTGTATCGCAATTTTGCCGAGGGTGGAGGGAAACTGCAAAAGACCTCCACCGATATAGCCAGTAGCCTACCTAATTCCCTTGATAGCAATGCAAGAAGGCTCTCACACGACTACCAACGGTTGGTTAGGCAGCTACCTCCTCCATTGCGATCTGGTGAGTCGGCCGTTCACTCGGTTAAGAGATAGACACCCGCGTGATAAGGACCGCGCGGATGCAACCCCCGAAACCGTGTGACGACTCCCACCCATTGCAATGCGGTATTGGGACAAACTTATTTAAGGTGGTGTCCAAACCACCGGGGATTACAGCCGAAAACACTTGAAAAAACCCGATACATTTTTTCAGCGGTGTCGCCGGGATCGAACCCGGGTCCGCAACTTGCGAACCCGCGCTCGACCCACACGGCTACTGCTCTCTATCACCATGAAACTTGTACGATTGTGAATGAACCAACGAATCCACCAACGAATTCACCAACGAATTCAGATGTACATAGAAGCACAGTTCTTATGCTTCGATCCGAGACAAGTATTCTCGGACAGAAATTGTCGCTAGAGGCGCTGTGATCGGAAAAGCATGTATGCGTTACATCAGTGAGGCGTTGGTGTACAATACACGCATACGCTGTTAATGCCTCTAGCCACTGGCAACGAAGATTGAGTTCCATAGAAGCGTACAGCCTGCAGCCCGTTTGAAGCAAAGAAAGTTGGGGTAATCTACCCCAACTTTCTAGGCCCAGTCGAATTAGACCGAAAAACGAGCTGAAATAGAAAAAATTCCAAGTAGCGATTTTCCTTCGGTAATCGTTAGGGAGGTGTCTGGCAGTCTACATTTCGGTTTTCAGGAGTTGCACCCGTTTGCTTCGTCCGCCATCTTGAATTTAAGGGTGAATTTTTTTTTATTCAATAACTCGTTTATTTTCAATCTTACACGAATAATGGTCATTGTCGAAGTTGTTTAGAATTGAATTTCCTACAATTTTGGTCCTTATCAATTTTTCGCTATGATAGATATTTTTCGATTTACACCCAAAAAGGGGGGGTGAATTTTTGTTTATTGAATAACTCGTTTATTTTTTATTTTACATGGAAAATGGTTATTACCGAAGTTGTTGAAAATCAACTTTTCTATAATTTTGGTCCTTATCAATTTTTCGCTACGATCGAAATTTTCCAATTTAGACCCGAAAACAGGTGGGGGTGAATTTTTGGAGAAGGTCTCATTCTCCGTTATTTCAAATGCCGTGCTGCTCAAACTCCGTGGTCAAATGCCGTGTGTATCAAACTCCGTTCTTCATTTTCGAGCGTTTCCCCCTCCACCCTAATAATCCGAAAGCACGGTGGGGAATTTTCACGAAAACGTGGCCATAAGTCGAAAGACAAATTTTCCCATCCAGGTATAATGACCCGAGGGATTGGTTAAGAACTAAATTCTGCACAAGATGCTCGCTGTCCCATATTTTTATTCCTCATAGTCCTTGAGATATTTCAGTTCAAAGTTGACCCTCGTCGGAGACGGTTGCGTGCGTCAAAATCGCTCTCTCATTGAATATAACTTTGAAAGGATATAACTCAAAAGTGTGAAGTGATAGTTCATTTTTTAAAAATGGATACTGTTCCTCAAGGTATGTAGAAATTTTTGCTTATTTTACAATTGAAAAAAAAATATTTGTTGTCCATGTTTATTTAATGTAACGATAGTTTCAAAAAGGGCCTTCGTTCGGAAATAAATTTTGACTTTCCGCATGCTTTTAGTACAGAATTCCAAGCAATTCCAATTTCGTTTTTTTTTTAATTGTAGCTTAGAATCTAAGCTTTTAAATGGCGTATCTCATAGAGTGCGCAAGCATGCGACGGGTGCTCTAGAGCATTTTTTGTGAGCGTGTGCGTGTTCCGAGAAGAAGCGACGCGACGCGCTGGCTCTCTGCGTGCCATGTACATGCTTGGGTCAAGAGAGCGGGGCGCGGCGCGCGAGGCAGGTGGAATATATATTAACATAAATATATATTTCATGAAAATCCTGGTAACCTGGTTTAGCGTGCGTACCAGTGATCAGCAGTATCGATTATTTCGTCAACGTTATTGATAATGTTAATTTTTTTTTCGAAAATTGATCACTAGTCAAAAAAACAGATCTGATTTGTTATGAAAATTCGTAATTGACGGAAAAATATTAGTAATTTTGTCAATAAATAATAATAATTAGCGACAAAATTTTTCTAATTTTTCCAAAAAAATGTGTAATTAGCGCAAAAATATTACTACGTTTTTTTTCTAAATGCAGTAATTGGTGAGGAAAATATTATTAACTAATAAAAAAACCAGTAATTTGTAGAAAATTATAACCGAATGCCCAAGAGTCGTATATGTCTTAGCATAATTCAGATCACAATGCCATTTAATTTACGAAATACTATTCTTGCTTTACAGATTCTGGAGCTCCCCCCATCAAATTTACGCGGAGAGAGATCTTTTTGATTATGAAGAAGTACTTGACCGCGTCTTTCGAGAAGCAGTTAGACCATCTGGTAGAAGAGTTGTCGAAGAGAAGTAATTGCGCCATTGAAATTCACCAGCATACCAAGCGAAATTTGTCATGGTTATTTTCCAAAATGCGCACAAGATGGCTACAGTCAGGAAGAAAAATGACAAATTTTCTTACCAAGTATCAGGAGTGGCTACAGACGGATGTAGTCTTTTCTGCTGATTCAAAACTGGATGAAGCCAGCACACGTGGTCGTCCTTCTCTTGACTTTGCTGCCTTAAGTGAGCGATCAAACCGACGAAAAACAAAAGAACTTTGTGACAGTCATAGCTCAGAGGAGTTGTGCTATGCGGCGCAAATGAGTCTACGCGCTTCCGGAGACTTAGATTTGTCGAAAGTGATCAGAGACGCTATAACACCCACACCTGCACCTACATCATCAAAGACAGAACATACTCCGTTATCAATAGATGAAGCTCTTTCGGTTATCACCGAAGCCAAACTCAGCAGACATCAGTATAATGTTATAAGAAACTCGATGAAAGATCATAACTGTCATTTATATCCAAGTTACGAAGCAATGAGAGAGGCCAAAGCATTGTTACCCACCACGATCCCATTATTAGCGAGCCCCAGTATTGCGGACGCAAATGATTAAGCGGATTCCGATTCACGTAGTTGATGTAATTTGCGGTAATAAAGACTTTGTTTACTACATTATGGGAGAATAATAATTTTCCCCGAAATTTCCTAACCTATTTTCCATATTTTCAGTCTTGCAACTTGTTGATATAAATATTGATATCAGAACCGTAATCAGCGACCTCAAAACCATGAGAAAAGTGAATTTTGAATCGATTTTTTTACGAATTTTATGTTTTTATCGGCTATATTGAAGCCACCATTTTGTTTTTATAAATTTCGATATCAGATTCGTAATCAGCGACCCCGAGAACATTGGATAAGTACATTTTCAATCGAATTTTTGACGAATTTCGTGTTTCGATCGGCCATATTGGAGCCGCCATTTTGTTTTAATAAATTTTGATATCGGAATCGTAATCAGCGACCCCGAAAACATTGGAAAAGTACATTTTCAATCAAATTTTTGACGAATTTCGTGTTTCGATCGGCCATATTGAAGCCGCCATTTTGTTTTTATAAATTTCGATATCAGATTCGTAATCAGCAGCCCCAAGAACGTGAGTATACCAAATTTCACAAAACTCCGGTAAAACCCGGATTTATGGCCACGTTTTCGTGAAAATTCCCCACTGTGGAAAGGGTCGCCACTCGCTCCGAGCTCGACCCTCGCAACTTTTTTTTGAAATCGCCCGTGTACCTGCTTTGTCTATACCCCATTACTAATAATACGGTTCGTGGCAACGACGAACTGGACGGCCACGTGGTTCAGTTAACATCTCACGAAATGTCATTGCGCCGGACTGCCTCAGTGATTCCCAACACTTCAAGTCGCAGCCGTTTTTTCCAATTTTATGGATTAATATGTGAAATAATATTATGATATTAATTAATCACAGATAATAATCGCTCGCTCGGATGTATTCATACACGGAATAATTCACGGTAGATTCTCTAAACTGAATTCTCGTAGTATATTTTGTACCGCATCACTGTGGGTAGATTCACAGAAAAATCGGCAAAACGAGGCCGATGTGCGTACTGAAAAATGCAATGGTGATTCTTAAGTTTTTAACCTCGCTGATTTCAAATCTGGAATCAAAATTTCGAAAAAACAAAATGGCGGACCAGAAGTGACTATCTGCGTTACTAAAAAGAATCCGATTTGAGTAGGGATCGGTGAATTAGCGGTTTAAAAGTCACTGATTAAAAATCTCAAATCCAAATTTTGAAAAAACAAAATGGCAGACCGGAAGTGACTATCTGCGTTACTAAAAAGCATCCGATTTGAGTAGGGATCGGTAAATTTGCGGTTTAAAAGTCACTTATTGAAAATCTTGAACCAAAATTTCGAAAAAACAAAATGGCGGACCGGAAGTGACTATCTGCGTTACTAAAAAGAATCCGATTTGAGTAGGGGTCGGTAAATTTGCGGTTTAAAAGTCACTTATTGAAAATCTCTAATCAAAATTTCGAAAAAACAAAATGGCGGACCGGAAGTGACTATCTGCATTACTAAAAAGCATCCGATTTGTGTACGGATCGGTAAATTTGCGGTTTAAAAGTCACTTATTGAAAATCCTGAATCAAAATTTCGAAAAAAAACAAAATGGCGAACCGAAAATATATTTTTATCTTACTCATAAGCAACTTTTGCTATCAGAAATCAATATTTGTGTTTTGAAGGTTGTTTTTTATAAATTTTGAATGAGATTTGGGGAAAACAAAACGATTGTCTGGAAGTGAGGGAAAGTTTTCAAATAATTTCGGAAAATTAGTTATAAATCATTTTTAACGAATTTTATTGCTAAATACATTTGAAACAGCAATCGACACTTAACGAATTAAATTTTACCGAAAATAATACGTGCGTTACATAGAATAATTAATAATTAATAATAATAATAATAATATTAATTATTAATAATTATTCCTGATTTCAATATTAATCATAATCGTCAGCGTCGGAATCGCGATCGCCGTCGTCAGAGGAATTGGTGGATTCTGATTCGTCACTCGTGTATTCCATTAATTCACCTAAACCATACTTATCGCGAGAACTATCGATACAGAGCAAAAGTTGCAATGCTTCTGGTGATAAACTTTTTGCTTTTTTCGGATACTGCTTGCCCATGCTCGATATGTACGGATCTGAAGTTAAGAGGAGTCGATTGAAAACGTCTTGCATGGTCGCTGTTCTCGAGTGTTTTCGAGCAAAACACTCGCGATATTTTTTAATATCCTTGTTACGGGCTTCCTGTGCGTCTTCTGACATTTGCCCGATAGGAAGCGGGGACCATTCAATTATCAAAGGACCGTGAATCAAAACTTTGTGAACCGTAGTTGGCATGCAGTACCAAGAATACAAAGTTACGAACATTTCGGCGGTTTCAAGACTATATTGTTTGAAAGCAGTTACATTTACGGCAAAGCCACTTGAAAGAACTTGCAATATTATGTGGAATCTTTTCATAATATTCTCGTCCAAACCCAAAATTCTTGATGAAATTTGAGTATTTTCGAAAAAACGTCGCGCAGTGTTTCCGTCGTTACTGCTACCAAACCCTTGTTTCGGTTTATCAACATCAAGATGCAACTCTTTCTTGAATGCGGCTTGAATAACTCGTTTTCGCTCAGCAACTACTTTTTTTTCTTCATCTTTTCGAGTTTGCCACTTGTGAACACCGATTTTATAGCCGATGTGCAAGAAGCACTCAAAAAAACGGATCCACGCATGCAACGTTGATAATCCAAGTTCGAGTCGAGTTCTGTCAACGTCTACAGTTTTCATCAGCTCTATGTCATTAAATTGCGATGATGTGAGATTGCATATATAGCAACGCATTGCGGATTTTGTATTTGTCACGGAGTTGCGAACTTTGCCGTCAATCATAGTGAAATACAGCTCGTATTCCCTACCAGGACGAACGACAGTAACCAACGTCGTTTGTCTTTCATTCCGACAGTAAAATGATGAACTCCGACGGTTGGACCGTCGGGTACCGTCGTTTCACAAGACAAACGACTGTCGGTTACTGTCGTTTGTCCCGGTAGGGTTTAACAGTAACTTCCTTCCCGTCAATAAATGTCGTAAAAGGGGTGAGAGACTCGATCTGATTATCAACGTGTTGCCGTTCCTGAATCGTTGACGACACAGTTTCTTTTAAAAATTGAATTCTAATAGGGCGACAATACCGTGGAGATGAGGGCCTGGGATTTTTCCAAAGGACGAATTCTTTTTTTGAGATATCCGATCCTAAAATTTGCAATGGAGCTAAAGACGTTAAAAATATACTCGCATCAGAACTCTCAGCATTCGTAAACTTTTGTTTGTATTCACTGTGCCCAGAGCTTCCATCACAACCCCATTTACAAATTAGTCTTAAATTCTTCGATTCTTCAGGGCGCAAAGAGTTAATCACGTCAGTTTGCAACTTTAGAATTCTGTCGCAAGTGTGATCAATCAAAGACTGTAATTTCACTTCGGCTAAAGTCTCAGTTACCGTTATATCTGAAGGGTAACAACGGTTTTTAGCAGCAACGACTTTTGCGTACGATGGATAAATAGCAACTTTTTTATTTCTCAAAGATCGCCTGATGTCTATGTATTGCTGTTTTGTTAGTTTTGCATTTACAAAATCTATCAGTGCTTCATCTCCAGACATCTCAACTAGCCGTGGATCTATCGACGATTCATATGCTGTTCGGTATCTCGCAGCTCTTGAGGGAGATTTTGTTGTGATGTTTTTTAAAATAGTGGCAGCATCGTTTAATCCTGCAGAACTGAGTCTCATCCTGGTGGCCAAACTTAATTCCTCCACGCAATGCTTTTCACTGACTTCTAAAGCCCTTCTTTTCTTGGTACGTTCACTCGACTCTTCGAAACTCAATTTTCGAGGTCGCCCAGATACACCTGAAGTTGATGGCTCTCCAATTGGTTTCGTACAATTCTGAAAAAAATAGCGCGAGCGTTATACTATACATCTTGACCCATAACTCGAGTTTTCGAAACATCAATAAAATTAATTACCAAAATAGTTATTGAAGTTTGCAACCATTTTTCATTTTTTTTTTTAAATGCATCGTGGCTTCTGTGCACTTCGAGCCATCTACTTTTGATATTACAAAGTAATTTTTTAATGAATCCTTTTCATTGTTGTCAATCGTGAAAGATTCGGATGACTCAAGAGTAATTTTCCTCAAAAATCTGAAGTTGCTCATCCAGGCACAATTTAAATTTCTCCTTAATCATTCCAAAAATATCCTGATAAGTGCACGTGTAATCCATGGCACGTGAACCTAGAATAAAACAAGTATGATAAACATTTACTAAAAATGAATGTGTTCATGGGAAAAATGTTAATCTAATTGTAAATGATAGAATAAATTATTGTAACATTTTGAACACCCGTTACATGAATCATGACTCTTTACGAAGAGATCACTGGGTAGAAAATTATTTTATATTCCACAAGGACCGGCTATTGTCCCCAGCAGGTATACGTTTACCTGCTGGGGACTATGCGCCCAGCCTGAACAAAGAAGCCAAGCGTTGCGCGACATGAGAATTCCGGTTCCCAAAGCCAGATATGCAACAATCTGCAGAATTTTTTTTATAAATTCTAATCTTAATAACATTATCAATAGGCTACAATGTTCAAAAGTCTGGGATCTCCTGGGATCACAACTATTTTTATACTTCTTTTGGAAAAATAAATTTACAAGCTTGCTTAAAATGCATACATTGAACACTCTTTTATACATACAATATTTCAAATTTCAAAAAACTATTTGACATGATAATATTCTACATACCTTCAAGATTATCTCCCATTTTACCGATTTGAAATCGGTAGCGTAGAACAAAATATATTTCACTTTGCGCGAATCGAAAATTTCAGCGTACAAAATCGCTACGTTCTTCACTCTCGAACGGTCGAGTTCAGACTGTCGTAAGTCGAGTACCGCGAAGGGTAGGGACCGGTCCTTTTACAATAGGGCGTACAAATACCTGGTCTTTGAAATGACATACATAGAAATACGAAATGAGAACACTCAATTTTTGGGTTTTGCCGATTTTTCTGTGATTCTGCCCACAGTGCGCCTATGAGTTGTAGTATATAATTTGGGTCGTTCGGACTTTCCCCCCCCAACATTCCTACAATATTCAGGTATAAATCGTAACGGTTTTTGTCCCCTCGTGACGCTAACCTCGCCTGTTTGTGTATTGAAATTTTCGTAGACGCGTCAGTTCTGTACTACAGCTTGTAGAGAATACTTGTGTGCTGCGTCAAGATTATAATTGTTTTAATGCTATTTCAACAGAAACCGTCAAAAATGAGTTCGTGTTTTATTTGTAACAACTCTTTGAGTGACGGAACTGTAGTGACAGTGCAAGAAAAAGGTGTGCAGACTCTGCTAAAAGCGAGCATTCAAAGAAGAGAAAAGCAGCATGAGCTCCTGCTCCGAAACTCGAAAACCATAAGGTAATAATATGCAAAAATATTAAAACTGTATTTTGCAAACACCCTGCACTGTGTAGTACTGATAGTTTAGGTAATCAAGTTTTTGTACCTAAATCCAAATACAAATTAATTTTTTTAATCTATAAATTTAAAAAAAATTTTAAACATTTTTTTTAATTAAATTAATTTATTTACATAAAAAATGTTATTAATGTTTTTTTTATAATGAACGTTATTAAATTTTTACTTTTTTTAAGAAATGAAAATTAATTATTTTTTTAATTAAAATTTTAATTTTTTTAAATATTTTATAAAATCTAACTTTTACTTATTATTTAAATGTCATGAATTTATAATAATTTGTTTTAAATTTTTATTTTTAAAATAATATAAATTTTATATTAACTTCTCCAAATATATCATTTCTTTGTAATAATAAAACTTAATATTTATTTCTTCAAAAATTAAATTTCTTTTTTAATTTTTCAAAATTTAATTTTGCAACTTTCTTTAAAAATTAAATTTAAAAAAAAAATTAAAATTTGTATTAACTTCTCTAAATATACTTTGGAGAAGTTAGGTAATAATTATAAATAAATAAATTATATTATATAATTATAAATAAATGAATATATAAATAAATTACATAGAAATCTTACTCTACACGGTGCAGGGTGCATTTTTTTGTACTTATGTTTAATACAATTACTTCATGTTTTCCATCAGTGTGCACAAGGCGTGTCAAAAGAATTATGCCGATGAGCGAAGAGCTGCAAGTGCCGCTCGTAGACGTCTGTCGCAGCCAACGTCGTCGCAAGCAACGTCGTCGCAATCACCTACGCCATCGCAGCCACCTGATGTAGAAAAATTCGATTTTGCGAACAGATGTTTTATTTGTGCGGAAACAAAACCGAGCGATTTTGAGGCGCAAAATAAGAAGAGGCCCACGCATCTACGGATTCGCCTACAGTCCGTGCAGAAGTTTTCCACAGTTAAGAGCACCATTCTCAAGTGGCTAGAAAATCGACATGACGACAGTGCTCAGCAGATAGTGAAGCGCATTGAAGGCGTTTCCGACACTGATGGCGCTGAAGCTAAATATCACAAAAAGTGCCTCACCAGACTAAGCAAGCCACTGCCAATCGGACGAAAGAGATCGTTATCACGTGTAGATGATGCGATGGAATCGGTCTACACTTTTATCTCGGAGTCGGAAGAGTGTCAGTTTAAACTTTCTGAGCTCGCCAATGTAATTGAGGAGGATCAGCGACCGGTTCTGAGTACCATGAAGACGCGTTTACAACAAAAATATGGAGAAGACATTTGTATTTTCGATTGTAAAAGCCACGACGCATTCGTCTGCTTGAAGAGTCGAGGATACAAAATTTTGTCTTCAGCTTGGTACGAAGAAAAAAAACGAATAAAGAAGAGGAAAGATTGCGGGTCGTCAGAGAAGCTGCTGCTATTCTTTTGGAGGATATACGGTCCCAATGTTATGACATCGAAACATATCCAGCTTCGGACGATTTCACGAAAGACGTTGATTCAGCAGTTCCTGAGTCACTTCGTCTTCTCTTAACGGAAATGATAACAAAATCGAAACGCAGTTCGTCAGATAATTGGAAAAAGAAATGCACCAGTATCGCACATACTATTATAGCTGCGGTAAGACCTCGCTCTTTCTTTTCATCCTTACAAGTGGGAGTTCGTGCATTTATTTACAAAAAAATTGGCTCGAGACATCTCATCGACGTTTTATCAACCTTGGGATTTTGCGCTTCGTACAAAGAAGTATTACTTTTTGAGTCGTCTTGCATCCAACGCCAGCGGCCCCAAGTTTTATCTCATGCATTTTCCCAATTCGTCTTCGACAGCGCCGATTTCAACATAAACACTCTGGATGGAAAAGGCACGTTTCGCGCAATGGGGGGACTCATTGTGTCACTCCTTTCAATGCTATCCATCGAGATCAGCGTATACCTCGTCTGGCAAAGCAAAAAAAATCATCTGTGGAGTTGGGAAATTTTGGAACGGTTGCACTTATCCCATATGAAAAATCCAATGCGAGCAGTACGCAGGCTCTCCTTGCTGCAGATTTGGATTGTCGTCGGTCAATTAGTCTCAACATTCTACCGACAATTGGTGATTTCATTTGGCTGTACGCTAAGTGGTCGTTTGCTCAAAATATTCCGGGATGGAACGGCTTCATGGAAGAAGCAACAACCGGTCAAAGTTTCGCAAAATCGAAAATACTTTGCATGCCATTCATCGATGCACCGCCCTCCGATTACGACACCATCTACACAGCGCTACTTTCGGCTGTTGAACAGTGCAAAACTACCAATCAGGAGGCTTGCATCGTGACTTTCGATCTGCCTCTATACATGAAAGCTCACGACATTATTCGCAGTGCCGACCCAACTTCTCCAGTGAAAAATGTAATTGTCCGTCTTGGAGGTTTCCATTTACTGATGTCCTTCCTAGGGTCGATAGGGTACATCATGTCAGGCAGTGGGCTCGCAGATCTCTTTCAGAGTATTTACGCTATCAACAGCGTTGACAAAATCATGACCGGTCATGCATATTCTAGGGCTGTCAGAGCACACATACTAACCCATCTCGCATTGGCCAAACAAATTATGGATGGCCTCGACTTCACAGACGAGGAACGTGACGAAATGAACTTTGCAATCGTCAGTGCTGAAAGATGTTCAATTTTCACAGCAGCCGAAAACATCGAAATCCAAGCCGCTTGTACTAAATTTGACGAGGAATTGAAAAAAATTGAATAAAAGGCCCCACTGCGAAGATGTGGCTAAATCCAAGCCGCTTGTACTAAATTTGACGAGGAATTGAAAAAAATTGAAAAAAAGGCCCCGCTGCGAAGATGTGGCTCGAATATTTCCGCATGGTCACCTTAGTCAAGCACTTTATTGAAGCTGAGCGGTCAGGAAACTGGAATATCCACCTCGACACCATTCAAAAAATGTTGCCGTACTTCCATGCGAGTGGTCATTTCAATTACGTGGAAGCCGCTCACATGTATGTTCAGGACATGGCTCATTTGCACAATAAAATGCCTGAAGACGAATTTCGAAGATTCACGACAAACGGCTACTTTACGATAAGGCGCACGAATAAATTTTGGTCGGGGATTATGTCGGATATGACAATTGAACAGACGTTGATGCGATCCATGAAAACATCCGGTGGTCTCACTCAAGGACGTGGAATAACTCACAGTACCCTCAGTACGTGGACGATGGGAATGGTTTTCATGCAGAATGTTTCTGAAGAAGTCGAAAACTTTTGTGGCGTGTTCAGCGCTACAACAGAGCAGCACGTTGATTCTCGAAGCTCACGGATTACGCGCGACAACACTGACGTCGAAAAATTGGACAATTGGCTAACAGAACATAATCCTTTCCCTGAAGGCACTGAGTTGCAGTCCATCAGCACAGGAGTCGTCGGAGATGCGAGCATAAACTGTCATCGCTGCCACGAAATTGGTGCTGAAATGGTTAACCGCATGGTGGGGAAAGATTTGAACTCTTACAAGTTCAAACGAAACGACAAAGTGCTTCCTCTAGCGACTGTTAGCAGCAGCATCAAGATGAACTCGGTATCAGTCCCCATAGACCCGCTACTTTTGTTCCAGAGAATGTGTATTTCGAAAGAAACATCTGAAGATTTGAAAAAGCATTTAACGTACGAGCTTGCACCGTATCCTTTGTCTTTGTTCACGGAAGCAGGAATGCGCCACGGTACCAAATCTACGCTCTACAAGTCTTTCTTATCGCTACCAGCCACTACAAATCTTGGGTCAAATAGGATGGTAGTCGTGGATGGCGGATTTCTTCTGCATCGAGTTGTGTGGGATCGCAACGTGTCGTTCCTGACTCTTTGTCAAAAATACGTACAATACGTTCGAAACCATTTCAGTGCAAATACTGTAATAGTTTTCGATGGATATCCAGAAGACGTCGTCAATTTTGGTACGAAGTCCTCCGAACGCCTTCGTCGATCTAAAACACAGTCCTCTGTCGATATTATAATCACCGAGACTATGATTGCGACAACTAACCAGGAGAAGTTTTTGGCGAACGAACAGAACAAGAATCGTTTTATAGCCATGCTGAAAAAAGAATTTGAACAATCTGGGATTCTCGTCGAACAAGCCGGAGAAGATGCCGACACGCTCATCGTACAAACCGCCATACAAATGTCCTCGAGCTACGATTCAGTTATTATTGTGGGCGAGGACGTCGATCTTCTTGTATTGCTGACCGCGTTGGCAAATGGACACGAGAATATTTTCTTTCGTAAGCCTGGAAAAGGACGCACTCCGGAGACAGTATACGGCCCCAATTGTCTCGATAGCCGTTACAGTAAGAGTGTTAGGGACAACATTTTATTCCTTCACGCTATCAGTGGCTGCGACACGACAGCAGCTGCATATAAAGTAGGGAAATCTAAAGTTCTTACAACATTACAAAAGAACGATTCCCTATTGAAAGCCGTGGAGTTATTCACCGACAATAACGTTGATCCCAACATAATTGCTCACGCTGGAGAACGGTTTTTTATTGCGCTGTACGGAGGTGACGAATCGGAAGTTTCTATTGACTCGCTTCGCTACACATGCTTCGGGAAATTGGCGAGTAAGACGAAGTTGAATTTATCACTTCTACCTCCAACGCGAGATACGGCACGCTACCATTCTTTCCGAGTATACCACCAGGTTCAAACTTTACTTGGTTTTAATCATGACGCTGAGAAATGGGGTTGGAAGCGAACTGCACGAGGACTTGAACCAATCCGAACTTCTATGGCTCCCGCACCGCCGAGTTTGTTACAAATAATATCGTGCAAATGCACAAAAAATTGCGGAGCTGCCTGTGGATGCCGAAAAGCTGGTTTGAAATATTCAATCATTTGCTCGAATTGCAGTGGCCAAACATGCGACAACGTGCCAGACGTAATAGATGCCATCGAAAACGAAATCGAAGAAGACCCAGCCTTCAATTCGTCTCCTTCGGATATGGCGGAGGCAGAATAAATAGATTCAGAAGGAGATGAGTGTCTTCCGTTGACATCGAAAAGAATTAGACTCGCCCTGTAAAATAATGCGCCACGTTTTTACATAATAACTTTTATGATGATACTGTATTAAGCAACAATAAAGATCGATAAATTATTCGTTGTTCTCCACACTATTTATAATTTTAATTGATTCGTTACACAGCTGCATTGACATTTTTTGGAACACTTTATGCCATTTTATGCGTTATGAAATGGTTTTCGTATATAAACGAGCAATATTGTCACTGATAATGTACGAGGTGCAAGTTTTACCTAGCTGCAGCTCCTAAACTATAAATGCTACGGGAAAAAGTTTCCAATGAAATTTATAGGAAATTTTATGCTCTACAAATTCAGTTATTACCATTTTTCATTTATCATGAACCGTTGACTATATATTTAGCAAAAACCATATTGTAAAAAGTTTGAAGCGCTACAAATAAAAAACTATGCATTTTACAGAAAAAAGTTTTACATAAAAAAGATGGCAAATATTATTATCTACAAAAATGGTTTCCACTATTTTTGTCGTACGATGCGCGGTTCGCGAGATATTCAATAAAACGTGTTTTTCAAGATGGCGGCTGACGCTCCCCCCCCCCCCCCCCCCCCCCGATGACGCCAACTTGGATTTACAATCAGGAGACACTCCTGAACATATTCAAAAAAAAAATAGCCGGTCCCGTACATTTCAAAAAAAAAAAAAACCCTGGCGCTTGGACTAAAACGTCGACACAGCCATGACACTGTTGAACCGTGTACGTCATCAACAGTGCAATTGCAAGCATCACAAAGATTTGATTTTCAAAATCATTGCTTCATTTGTGCGGAAATAATCACGGATTTGTCGACTCAAATAAAGTTGCCTGTGACATGGCGCAAACCGGTTGCAATTGTTACGCGAAATTCGTTGCGTGATACGATTTTGAAGTAATGTAATTCACGCCCCGACGCTTTTGCACGCGAAATAAAAGCGCGGATTGAAAATGACATTGACCTTGTAGCTGTTGGGGCTCGATATCACTGCTCTTGTTTCCATAAAATAAGTTACACGATTTCGAAGGAAAGGAGCGGAAGACCAGTCTGTGACGAAGTCACAGACTGGTCGAGGCATATTTCTATCGGAATCGAATAACTTCGGACGTCTCAAAATATTATGACGTCATCGGCGCTCTGGATTCAGCAACACTGAAACAGGTGACAGATCTGGTTCGCACGCCTCCAGCAAACGACAGGTACGAATCATTGAAAAGACAGCTCGTCGCAAGACTCTCCGATTCGCAGGATAGACAACTGCACCGTCTATTAACTGAAATACAACTCGACGATAAAAAACCGTCGCAACTTCTTCGATAGATGAGAGCCCTCGCAAGTGACAGTGTAACCGACGAGTTCCTACGTGCCCTGTGGATGAAACGTATGCCCACAAACGTTCGATGTGTGCTCTCCGTCAGTGACGGCGTCGAGCTAAACAAACTTGCAAACATCGCTGACAAAATCATGGAAGCCGCATCATCATCAGCGCAGCTAATGGCTGTCGAAGCAAGCGCGGTTTCACAATCATTCACACAAAGCGGCTCCAATGACAGAATTAAGGCATTGGAACGTCAGGTAACCGAGTTGACGGAGCTCATCAAAGGCCGCCTCAACGTCACAGGTAATACCGAAAATCAATCAAATCAATCTCGTCGCTCAAGATCTCGCGCACGCTCGGCAAGTCGCTCAAAAGACGTCGACATTTGTTATTATCATCATCGTTTTGGCCCTGCAGCGAAAAAATGTAACTCGCCATGCACCTTTCAAACGCAAACGTTTCCGGAAAACTAGAGTCGCCACCCGATCTCTGTCCGGTTTACGGTGGCGTACCTGGACAAAACCGGCTTCACATAAACGAAAAAACTACCGGAACGTTATTTCTCGTCGATTCAGGCGCCAACGTTTCGGTTATTCCACGTAGGTTGAGCCAGGGACCTTTCGAGTTAACCACCGTCAAACTATATGCAGCAAACAACACTGTTATTGATACCTATGGAACTAAATTGATTATCGTCAATCTCGGATTTCGCCGCCCTACCAGGACGAACGACAGTAACCAACGTCGTTTGTCTTAAATTCCGACGGTTGAGTGATGAATTCCGACGGTTGGACCGCCGGGAACTGTCGGAATTTAAGACAAACGACTGTCGGTTACTGTCGTTCGTCCTGGTAGGGCGTCCTTTCGCATGGAAATTCGTCATCGGAAACGTTTCAACCCCTCTGCTGGGAGCAGATTTTCTCACACACTATGATCTGCTTATCGATCTCAAGCAAAAACAACTTATCGATAAAAAACCAGTCTCACATCTCGAGGAGAGGTTATTAAAACGTTTCAATACGGAATTTCTGCGACTGACGAGGGCTCGAAGTATGGTGAAATTTTTCGTAAATACATCGACGTGACTTCGATTACTCGACCACGCAACGTCGCTCCGCACAACATCGTTCATCACATTGTCACGAAGGGACCTCCAGTCACAGCCCGACCACGACGGTTAACCGGAGAAAAACTTAAGGCAGCGGAAGTCGAATTTCGCTGTATGGTCGAACAGGATATTTACCGCCCCTCAAACAGCCCATGGGCCAGTCCGCTCCATCTCGTCGCAAAAAAATCGGGTGAGTGGCGCCCTTGTGGGGATTACAGACAACTAAACGCACTAACAGTTCCAGATCGATACCCTATCGCACATATCGAGGACTTTAGCGACCGGCTACACGGGCAAAACGTATTTTCGACCTTGGACTTGGTGAGGGCTTCCCTACCAGGACGAACGACAGTAACCAACGTCGTTTGTCTTAAATTCCGACGGTTGAGTGATGAATTCCGACGGTTGGACCGCCGGGAACTGTCGGAATTTAAGACAAACGACTGTCGGTTACTGTCGTTCGTCCTGGTAGGGTTACCATCAGATTCCTGTCGCTGACGAAGACGTTTCGAAGACCGCAGTAACGACACCATTCGGATCTTTCGAATTTAAAGTCATGCCGTTCGGGTTGTGCAACGCCGCGCAAACATTTCAACGATTCATCGACACGGTCCTGAGGGGTCTCGATTTCGTCTACTGTTATCTTGACGATATCCTGATTGCTTCTCTCAACGACGAGGAACATGAGCAGCACCTTCACCTCGTTTTGGATCGTCTTTCGAAATATGGAGTGTCCGTTAACCCCGCAAAATGCGTTCTCGGTGTCCCGGAAATAAACTACTTGGGTTACACGATTTCGGCTCAAGGAACGAAACCACCAACAGAGCGAATTCAAGCGATTCTCCAATACAAGAAGCCTGAGACCATGATCGAACTTCGCAGATTTCTCGGCGTTATAAATTTTTATAGAAGATTCGTCAAGAATGCCGCGTGCTCACAAGCACCGCTAAACGCTCTTCTCAAAGATTCAAAAAAGAACGATAAGAGACCGGTTCCATGGACGCAAGAAACACAACAAGCTTTCGAGGCCTGCAAAAACGATTTAGCCGACTCGATTTCGCTTGCACATCCTTCCGACAACGCTCCTGTGAGGTTAACAACGGACGCTTCCGATACAGCCGTTGGAGCAGTGCTCGAACAACAGCAAAGCGACGATGAGTGGAGACCACTTGGTTTCTTCTCACGTAAAATGAGTCCAACGGAGCAACGTTACAGTACGTATGATCGCAAACTCCTCGCAATTTATTTATCGATCAAATTTTTCAAACATGTTCTCGAAGGCAGAGGTTTCGTTATCAGGACGGACCACAAGCCTCTCACATTCGCATTCGCTCAAAAGCCAGACAAAGCGTCACCGCGCCAATTACGACATTTGGATTTTATCTCACAATTTTCTACTGAGATCGTACATTTGGCTGGATCGGAAAACGTGGTCGCGGACGCGTTTTCTAGGCTCGAACAAATCGATATGTCCGTCATCGTAACGACGCAACAACTGCGAGAAGCGCAAGAGAGAGATGACGAGCTCCAGGCACTTTTGCAGTCGAATACATCGATCAAACTACAACGATTGACTCTCGACACGAACGGACTTTTATATTGCGACGTGTCTACTGGAGCAATAAGACCATACGTACCCAGGGACCTACGTCGACAAATTTTCGATGCAGTCCACGGTCTCTCTCACCCGAGTGGTAGAGTAACTTGCCGCGCGATACGACAAAAATTCGTGTGGCCATCAATGAAGAAAAACATAATCGAATGGACTCGAACATGCATCCCATGCCAACGATCTAAAATCCAACGTCACACAAGGAACATCCCTGGAAAATTTCCGACACCAGAAAATCGTTTTGAGCACGTACATCTCGACTTGGTTGGACCATTACCGCCTTCGCAAGGATTTCGTTATATCTTGACCATGATAGACCGTTTTTCTCGCTGGCCAGAGGCTATACCACTGAAGGACATGACCGCAGATTCTGTCGCGACGGCTTTCTTCACGCACTGGGTCGCTCGTTTCGGAGCCCCTCGTACAGTAACGACCGATCAAGGATCACAATTTGAGGCAGCTTTATTCAAGGCCTTGACAGTTCTTGTCGGGGCGCACCGGACGAGAAGCACGCCGTATCACCCGGCAGCAAATGGAATGATCGAAAGATGGCACCGATCGCTTAAAACGGCTCTCATGTGCCACGGAACACAATCTTGGGTTGAACTGCTTCCTACGGTTCTCTTGGGATTGCGCACCTCCTACAAAGAGGATTTAAAGGCTTCTGCGGCTGAACTCGTCTACGGGACAACACTCCGCGTCCCCGGCGAATTTTTCACCAACGAAGAAGTCAACAGTGATCCGCAGATTTTTGTCGAAAAGTTTCGTGAGCATATGAGACAACTTCGCGCTTCACCAGCAGCGCATCACGTCAAACGGAAGATTTTCGCGCATAAAGATCTATATGCGTGTACTCACGTATTCCTTCGAGATGATGCGGTACGAAAACCCTTGCAACCACCTTACTTGGGACCTTATCTGGTACTCAATCGCATCAACGACCGACTTTTCACCATCAAGGTTAACGACAAGGAGACAAACATTTCTACGGAGAGACTCAAGCCTGCATATGTCGTTAACGAGGAATGCAATTTGGACACCACCCTACCAGGACGAACGACAGTAACCAACGTCGTTTGTCTTAAATTCCGACGGTTGAGTGATGAATTCCGACGGTTGGACCGCCGGGAACTGTCGGAATTTAAGACAAACGACTGTCGGTTACTGTCGTTCGTCCTGGTAGGGCAGCAAAACGGGACAAGAGACTGAATTTTTCGACACTCCGCCAACGGCGATTAAAACTTACTCCCGCGCAAAAAAAGTTACTTTCGCGACTACATCGCTTGGAGGGGGGTAGTGTGGCGGTCACGAAGCCAAGCTTCGTCCGTCGCCCGCCGTTAGCGCGACGCCCTAAAGGCCGCGTCTGCGCACGTGGATTTATCGCCACAGCTGTGGTACTTTCCTATCTAGTATTATTCTTCTTGCGGTGTTCTTTTTGTTCGCGCCTAGCGCGTTTTGTTCATAGAGGTATTATAACTAGAGGAGGTGAGCCATAGGACTGCCTGTAAGTGGAAGCGTATCACGGTAAAGAGAGACAGAAACTAGAAATAGTGGCACTGTCCTTGTCTTGCCGCATGCGCAATGGCAACATGCTGCGCGCCGTCCGTTGACGCCGCAATACGAAATGTTCTAACCTATTATTTCGCTTCAGTTCGTTCACGCGCGTGCAAATTTTTCACTTGTGTTTATTTTCGATATTAAAAAAAAAAATATATAAAAAACTAAGATGGTGATTGCGTGCATTTTGTGCAAAAAGGAATCGACTTTCCTCAACGAGGGTCGTAGCTTTCACAAGTAAGTGGATAAAAACATTGTGTGTTAATTCTCCAAACTACCGGTGATATTATTTCTATTTGTTGATCTCGATATATATTAATTCTAATAAAAACAGATTTCCAAACGATGAGAAGTTAAAGAAAGAATGGCTGGATGCAATTGGCTTGACAGTGGTCTGTAAAACTGCAATGATATGCAGTGACCACTTCGATGAATCTGCATTTCATGACACTGTTGAAGTTGAACGCAGAAAAAAAAGACGATTACTTTCAAATGCTGCGAAAATGATATTATTTTACAAAAACAGCTACACAATATACATTACCACAAAATTTTGACAGTCGAATGCGGAAGGGTCAGTGCAATACCGGAGGCGAATCGTTTACTGCGCATGCGTCATCAGACAAGGAAGCGAATACTATTCCTATGCTCTTTCTCTTTCTACCATTATAACGCGTTTCTGGCTGGCTCACCTCCTCTATGTATAATACCTCTATGGTTTTGTTACTGAGATTTCTTTTACGCATTAAATCATATTCTTTGTACACGGTGTTTCCTCTCTCCTTTCTGGCCTCAAATTAAGCTACACGCTACATTCTGGACTGCGAGAGATTGAATAGATGATGTGAACCCTTACTTTAGAAGACGAATTAAAGGCCAAGAGCCCTTGAAGAGAGTGGTACAACCCCTCAACAGATGGCGAGGTTAACCTGCCAAATGTGGCGACTGCCTTACCGTCATAGATGCCCGCGGGGCTAGCGAAAAACTGGACGACTTAGCCACAGCCAATCGGCATCACGTTCGCTACAGGTTAGGTGTGGTGGCTACGAGCGCGTTTCCGCCGACACGAAAACGAGGTTCAGAGAGACTTGAGACACGACGAAGCACATACACGCTGATTATACCTTTTACTCGAAAACGTTCTTTATAATTCAAGTTTAAATAAAGATATATTTATTTATCTTTTCTACGAATCAGAAACGTCGTGAAAACATTATTTTCCCTCAGTCTCCTCGGTCACGCATTAATTCCCCACATAATTGGTGACCCCGACGTGATCGAGAAAGTTCGAGGCGTGTGTACGTGATAAAGTGACAACCGTTATCCGCCATTTTCGGACATTCGCCGCGTGTGCGAATTATTCTCGTGCCTCACTGGCATACGTAGCCGCTTCGAATTTTTCTCGATTCATTTTTCGTTCGCGAATAAACTTTGCTCGGACTTTTGCAGATATTCGTGAACACGGGTGAATTACGTGATTTTTATTTTTTTCGACTCTCGTTGCGATAAACGAAAACGAGACGCCGCGTCGCGAATCGCACATCCGAAAATTCCTCGTGTATTCTCGCGCAATCTTCGCTCTTTCTTGCGCGTGGATAATCCGAGTGATATTTTCTATATCGTCGAGTATATATTTTTGTCAAATTGTTGAATTTTTTTTCCCAAAAGCACGATGTCACAGGATCAGCAAGCTCCACCAGAGATCCACATGTCGAGGATCGCCAAGCTTCCTCCATTTTGGAAACACGACCCCATCGTATGGTTTTATCAAGTCGAAGCAGCATTTGGAATAGCACGGATCACCACCGATGAGACGAAATACCAATATTTGCTCTCAAATCTTGACCCCTCGATTCTTCCCTTCGTCACGGACTTGATTCAAAATCCCCCGGACCAGGGTAAATACGAGGCAATGAAAACTCGCATTCTTCAATCTTTTGCAGAAACGAACGAGAGCAAGATTCGAAGGCTCCTCAGAGGACAATTACTCGGAGACCAGAGACCGTCGCATTTCCTTCAACATATGCGAAGCCTCGCAGGAAGCCACGGGACGACGAATTGCTCAAGTCATTGTTCATGGAGCAATTACCTCAGCAAGCCAGCGCCATTCTCGCAGCGTCAAATGAAGCTGACCTCAACAAGCTTGCGTTACTCGCAGACAGAGTCATGGATCTGCAGCGGCCAGCACAAATCAATGCTGTCGCAGCCCCGCAGCAAGATCTCATTCAAAGCGAAATCGTTTGCGCAATCAATGCCCTTACGGGGCGGTTTGATAAATTTTTTAAAAATGAAAATTCTCAAAAACAAAATCAGAATCGCATGCGTAATCGTTCAAGATCGCGTTCTCGTGGTCGAAATAATAATAGCGAGAATAACTTTTGCTTTTATCATGCTCGTTTTGGTGTAAAGGCTCACAGGTGTGAAAGTCCGTGTGCGTGGAAGCCGAGTGCGGAAAACTAGCTCCGTCGTTGTACATTGGCGCGGTTCGTAACAACGACGGTAAATACGTCCGCCTAACTATTCGTGACAAGAAATCGGGACTTGAGTTCCTCGTGGACACTGGAGCGGATATTTCCGTCATACCAAAAACTCGCGTTCCCGGTGTTTCGTCGACGCCGTCGAAGTTTAAGTTGTATGCCGCGAACAACTCGGTCATCGATACCTACGGGGAAAAACATTTAGCGCTCGATTTAAATCTCCGAAGAAATTTTACGTGGTCATTTACGGTCGCTCGGGTTTCGCGTGCAATTATCGGCGCCGATTTTTTGTCGCATTTCGGTCTCCTCGTCGATCTAAAGGGAAAACGCCTCGTCGATGCTGAAACGAAATTATTCTCCGTGGGCAACGTGTCCTGCGAAAAATATTCTTCGATTTCGACTATCGCTGGTGACACCCTTTTCCGAGAACTGCTTAACGAGTTCTCGGTTATAACAAAACCGGTTCAATTTTCTGGTTTTTCAGATCATGGTGTACAACATCACATCGTCACACGAGGACCGCCTGTCGCTGAACGCGCCCGGCGACTTTCGGGGGAAAAACTCGCCGCCGCAAAAGCTGATTTCAAACGAATGATGGCACACGGAATTTGCTACCCCTCTACGAGTAAATGGGCTAGCCCGTTACATCAAGTTCGCAAGAAATCCGGCGAATGGCGATCCTGCGGAGATTACCGGCGCCTCAACAACGTTACCGAGCCGGATAAGTATCCGATTCCGCATCTGCACGATTTTTCTCATCAACTGCGCGGCCGTAAGATATTTTCGACAATCGATTTAACTCGAGCTTATTACCAGATCCCGGTCGCAGAGGAGGACCGACCAAAAACAGCCGTTATCACGCCTTTCGGTTTGTTCGAGTTTGCTGTGATGACGTTTGGGCTTTGCAATGCAGCCCAATCGTTCCAAAGATTCATGGACAGTATTTTTCGTGACCTTGATTTTATTTTTTGCTATATTGACGACATATTAGTCGCTTCAAGGGATCTTGAGGAGCATTCTAGTCATTTGAGAGTAGTGTTCGAACGCCTCAAACTATTTGGACTCTCGATCAACGTGACAAAGTGCACTCTCGGGCAATCGCGGGTGCAATATCTCGGGTATGAGATCGACGAGGTCGGTACTCGTCCTCTCCCCGATCGCGTCGCGGCTATTATTAATTATAAGAAACCCAGCAATATATCTGAGCTTCGTCGTTTTCTCGGAATAATAAATTTTTATCGCAGGTTCGTTCCCAACGCCGCTCAATCACAGGTGTTGCTTAACGCGTATATCGCGGGGGCAAAAAAGAACGACAAGCGACCAATCAAATGGACACCGGATGCGGAGAAGGCGTTCGCGGATTGCAAGGCACAAATTGTCAACGCCTCATTGCTCTTCCACCCTTGCGACAACGCGCCTTTATCGCTTCAGACAGACGCATCTGATTCGGCCATGGGTGCCGTTCTCGAACAACTTTGCGAGGGAAAATGGGAGCCAATTGGTTTTCACTCAAAAAAACTTAGTTCGACGCAGCAGAGGTATAGTACGTATGATCGCGAACTGCTTGCTATATTTTCTAGTCTCCAATTCTTCCGCTACGTAGTCGAGGGACGCCCTCTCGTAATCAAGACGGACCATAAACCTCTTGTTTACGCTTTCCGCCAACGCAGCGATAAAGCTTCACCTCGGCAACTCCGTCATCTCGATTTCATTGGTCAATTTACCACCAATATTGTCCATGTCAACGGCGTTGAGAATACGGTGGCTGACGCGCTCTCGAGGATCGAGACGATCTCGATGCCGGTGCTCTTGTCTACCGGGGATCTCGTGGCAGCCCAAAAGACGGATGAGGAACTCTAGCGCCTGTTGAAATCGAACACATCTCTCGTTCTTCGGCCTCTTCGAGTCGACAACAGCGAAGAGACCGTCTTTTGCGACCTCTCCAGCGGCGAGCCCCGCCCTTACCCTACCAGGACGAACGACAGTAACCGACAGTCGTTTGTCTTAAATTCCGACAGTTCCCGGCGGTCCAACCGTCGGAATTCATCACTCAACCGTCGGAATTTAAGACAAACGACGTTGGTTACTGTCGTTCGTCCTGGTAGGGTACGTTCCAGTGCACCTACGAAAACGAATATTCGACGCAACGCATGGACCCGCCCATCCGAGTGGCAGAGCCACCAAGTCGCTCATCCAGAAGAAGTTCGTTTGGCCGTCAATGAACAAAGATATCCTCAACTGGGCCCGTACCTGTCTACCTTGTCAAAGGAGCAAAATTTCACGTTATAATCATAACGTCCCTCAACACATCCCGGTACCTGATGTGCGTTTTGGGCACGTTCATATTGATATCGTGGGACCTTTGCCTCCATCTAAAAACTTCAGGTATTGTCTCACAATAATCGACAGGTTCACAAGATGGCCGGAGGCTATACCAATCTCGGATATCACCGCCCAATCCGTGGTCAATACTTTCTTCGCTGAGTGGGTTTCTCGTTACGGCTCGCCATTAACTATTACGACCGATCGCGGTTCGCAGTTCGAATCGATGATTTTCGGGGCTCTCGTCAAATTTATCGGATGCGAACGAATGCGCACTACCGCATACCATCCAGCTTCCAACGGTATGGTGGAGAGGTGGCATCGATCCCTAAAATCTTCGATCATGTGTCATGAGACGACAGACTGGGTACAAACTCTTCCCATCGTCCTCCTAGGATTGAGAACGAGCATTAAGGAGGACATTCGTACCTCTGCCGCGGAACTGGTTTTCGGTACGACGCTTCGTATTCCCGGAGAGTTTCTCGTCGACCATGAAGAGTTCGACGACCAACAATTATACGTGCAAAATTTGCGTACATTTATGCGCAACATTCGACCAACTCCAACAGCGCATCATTCCAAAAAAAGACCATTCGCCCACAAGAATTTATATGAATGTACGCACGTTTTCTTAAAAAACGAGGCCAAAAAATCGCTCGAACAACCGTTCGTCGGCCCTTTCGAGGTCGTAGAACGTATCTCCGACCTCGTCTTCAGGATCCTCGTCAACGGAGAGCCTGCCACGGTGTCTACGGAACGTCTGAAGCCTGCATTTTTTGAGACAAGCGCACACGAATTGGAACCAACGAGTCAAGGAAACCCGTTTGTTCAAGTCGAACCGAATATAACCTCATCGCGCTCCTCGCAATCGACGTCGCCAACGCACCTTACACCTATCCCGTCAACTTCGCTTAGTTCATCGAGGAATTCAGCGTTTTCTCCGCGAGCATCACCGTCGTTGCAGCCGGCACCTCCTCCAATTCAATCAACGTCTTCTCCTCGAGCTCCTGCGTTACCCGCAGCACCTATTCAAGGTATTCAGCCCCCAAAGAAAAAGAAAAACAAGGTTGTTTTCTTTCCGACACCGATCACGCTTACACCGCGTTCAGATGTGCCACCAAGGACCTATCCGGGTCGTAAACGTTGATTTAATTCATTTTATTTCGCAACTTCATTTGGTTGCTTGGAGGGGGGTGATGTGGCGACTGCCTTACCGTCATAGATGCCCGCGGGGCTAGCGAAAAACTGGACGACTTAGCCACAGCCAATCGGCATCACGTTCGCTACAGGTTAGGTGTGGTGGCTACGAGCGCGTTTCCGCCGACACGAAAACGAGGTTCAGAGAGACTTGAGACACGACGAAGCACATACACGCTGATTATACCTTTTACTCGAAAACGTTCTTTATAATTCAAGTTTAAATAAAGATATATTTATTTATCTTTTCTACGAATCAGAAACGTCGTGAAAACATTATTTTCCCTCAGTCTCCTCGGTCACGCATTAATTCCCCACACAAACTAGGCTAAGAAAAATAATCCGGAGCTCTTTGATAAATGTACGTTATGCACTTTGAGTGACTTTGAGGTTATCGCGCGCACTGTACGCAACAATTAATCGTGAAATCAAGTAATTAATCAATGAATCACGAAATAAGTAATAATTAATTGCGCGACGATTAATATTAACTCGCACAAAGTCTACATTGTTATTATAAAGTACGCGAAAACCAGTTTAATAATGTTTATTCATAATTATCGATGAAATGTCATATTCGCCAATGCACCACTGTGTTTCTGTGTTCTTTCAATTGATATCAAATTGTTATTGTAAATATTAAATTGTTGAAAATAACAAAATTGTTTTCTTACAATTGTCAATGAAATAAAACTAGCCGCTGTATGTACCACTGTGTTTATTTATGTATTCTGTACATTTATTCGCTTCTTTATGTAATATATTTACATATTTATAATTAATACAAACAATCTTGATTGAAAATGTTAAAAAAAAATACACCTTTTCGTAATACGTTGCAAAATCCTGGAGCAAGTTTGTCCCTCTGTCGAGTTAAATTGTTTCCGCTCAATTGTAACAAATTGTTGAAAAGAGTAGCGCAATAAGCGAGAAGACTATCGACGTACATACTCCTTCATCTACTGATTATTAGGCTGGCTGCACTCATCTAGAATGGCAATATAAATTCATAATCTCAATTCCAGCTTCTTATCGCACACGTTGCTTTCTGCATGTAAATACCTCTCATGTGTTGAAAAGTTTCAAGCGGCGCTCTGTGCGTCAAAAAATTCTACTAATTACACGTTATTTAACCGATGATAGACAATCGGTGCAAGCCTCAAGCAGAACATGATCAACAAGTTCAACAGTAAATAGACCACCGTCCAAGTGTCAGATACGATTCGTCGTCGTTCCTGCTCGTTCTTCAGATATTTGAAGCGTAATTGCATCAGTCGGTCGATTTCATATTCATAGTGCCATTCCAGATGAGCAAGGCCAGCTCAATAATCAGTAGACGAACGAGTATGTCAATAGTATTCTGATCTTAGCAAAGAGTCCTGGCACAGAGATGAGCGCCACTTGAAACTATTCGACACATTATGAGAGGTACTTACATGCAGAAAGTGACGTGTGTGATAAGTAGCCGGAATTAAGTACGTCGGCATGCAGACACTGAGCCCACCGACGTATTACCATCCTCTCCGGGACGTTAACGGCACATTGAAAATATTGAACGACAAGTTTTCCTCGAACATGGACAATATCTCGAATATTTTATTTCCCGATCAGTCTTTGACGTGTCCGGTCGTACAGAGGTAACCACTGTCTTCGAAGTTTCCTGCATACTCTGCAAAAAAAAAGGGCGTTTAATATGGATATTGTAAAAGAATGATCATTTAAGTCAATATTTTTCCATCGTACAGGGCAATTTGCATTATTTCTACCTCAATAATCAGACATGAAGTGACATACAATTAAAAAGTTTAAAGTATGAATATTAAACATTTACCAATAACAT
This sequence comes from Alloplasta piceator, assembly GCA_946863875.1. Lineage (NCBI taxonomy): Eukaryota > Metazoa > Arthropoda > Insecta > Hymenoptera > Ichneumonidae > Alloplasta > Alloplasta piceator. The sequence continues at coordinate 23,638,527 of OX333076.1, forward strand.
ATTTGAGATTCCTAGTCCTCGCAGTGCGATGAAGCCGCCGTATCGGATATCGTCGTCTACAGAACACATTCGGATCGTCTTCATCGGGACCTTTGAACGTTCCTCGACGCAGCATCACGCGCCTGCAGTCATCATTTTCACACTGCCTTACAGGCATTGTGTAAACGCGAGATTTTGAAACGAATTTTTTTTTTCTCAATTTCCTCAACGTACCGCAGAAAGCGCCGAAGATATCCTGAGAAATTGTTCCGCCCACATGCAATTCGATATCGGGGCATTGACCTATATAAAGTACGTCGGTGTGCAGACACTGACCCCAACGACGGATTACCGTCCTCTCCAGGACGCCAGTAAGAAGGAGCTCGACAATACAATCGTCAGATCAGCGAGAAAGCCAAATCTCGTTAACGGCACACTGAAAATCTGGAACGACAAGTTTTCATCGAACATGGAGAAGATCTCGAATATTTTATGTCCCGATCGGTGGTATTTCACGTGTCCGATCATACCGAGTCACCACCGTCTTCGAGGTTTCCTGCATACTCTGAAAAAAAAGGCGTTAAACATGGATATTGTAAAGGAATTTTCATATTGGGGAATATTCTTTCTTCGCACAGGGCAATTTGCATTGTTGCGACCTCAATAATCATGCATGAAGTGACAAACAATTAAAAAGCTTGAAATATGAATATTGAACATTCACCGAGAACGTATTTGAGATTCTTCGTCCTCGCAGTGTGATGAAGCCGCCGTCGCGGATATCGCAGTTTACAGAACCCCTGCAGAGCGTCTTCATCGGGACCTTTGAACGTTCCTCGGCGCGGCATCATCACGCGTTTACAGTAATCATTTTCATACTGTCTTGCAGGCGCATTGGGTAAACGCTAGATTTTGAAACGATTTTTTTTCCTCAACTTTCTCAACATACCGCGCAAAGTGCCGAAGATATCCTGAGATATTTGTCAGATCAGCGAGAAGGCCAAATCTCGTCAACGGCACACTGAAATCAGTTTTCCACGTGCCCGGTCACACCGAGTGACTACTGTCTCCGAGGTTTCCTGCATACTCTGAAAAAACGTTCAAATTGTAAAAGAATTATCTTTATAGCGAATATTTTTTTCCATCGTACACGGCAATTTGCATTATTTTTCTACCTTAATAATCAAATATGAAGTGATCTACAATTAAAAAGTTTAAACTATGAATATTAAACATTTACCGAAAATGAATTACAGATTCCTGGTCCTCGCTGTGCGATGAAGCCGTCGTCTACAGAACCCGCTCAGGATATCTTCGGCGCTTTCTGCGGTACGTTGAGGAAATTGAGAAAAAAAAAATTCGTTTCAAAATCTCGCGTTTACACAATGCCTGTAAGGCAGTGTGAAAATGATGACTGCAGGTGCGTGATGCTGCGCTGAGGAACGTTCAAAGGTCCCGATGAAGACGATCCGAATGGGTTCTGTAGACGACGATATCCGAGACGGCGGCTTCATCGCACTGTGAGGACTAGGAATCTCAAATATGTTATTGGTAAATGTTTAATATTCATACTTTAAACTTTTTAATTGTATGTCACTTCATGTCTGATTATTGAGGTAGAAATAATGCAAATTGTCCTGTACGATGGAAAAATATTGACTTAAATGATCATTCTTTTACAATATCCATGTTAAACGCCCTTTTTTTTTTGCAGAGTATGCAGGAAACTTCGAAGACGGTGGTTACCTCTGTACGACCGGACACGTCAAAGACTGATCGGGAAATAAAATATTCGAGATATTGTCCATGCTCCTGGATTTTGCAACGTATTACGAAAAGGTGTATTTTTTTTTTAACATTTTCAATCAAGATTGTTTGTATTAATTATAAATATGTAAATATATTACATAAAGAAGCGAATAAATGTACAGAATACATAAATAAACACAGTGGTACATACAGCGGCTAGTTTTATTTCATTGACAATTGTAAGAAAACAATTTTGTTATTTTCAACAATTTAATATTTACAATAACAATTTGATATCAATTGAAAGAACACAGAAACACAGCGATGCAGCGGCGAATATGACATTTCATCGATAATTATGAATAAACATTATTAAACTCGTTTTCGCGTACTTTATAATAACAATGTAGACTTCGTGCGAGTTAATATTAATCGTCGCGCAATTTTATTACTTATTTCGTGATTTATTGATTAATTACTTGATTTCACGATTAATTGTTGCGTACAGTGCGCGCGATAACCTCAAAGTCACTCAAAGTGCATAACGTACATTTATCAAAGAGCTCCGGATAGGCCTTTTCATCATGTGACGTGCGCAAGCGCAGCCGCCATATTGAAAGGGCGGTAATACAAAAGTTTCGTACAGTTTTGCTTGTTAATGGCTGGGAGAGCCGGATATCTACACAAAAAAATTAATTATTCGAACAAATTGTTGATGGTGCTTTACCACCCTACCAGGACGAACGACAGTAACCGACAGTCGTTTGTCTTAAATTCCGACAGTTCCCGGCGGTCCAACCGTCGGAATTCATCACTCAACCGTCGGAATTTAAGACAAACGACGTTGGTTACTGTCGTTCGTCCTGGTAGGGCAGTTCACAATTCAGTGGAAGCACATAATTGTGAACAATTAAAAAAATGAACCGATTGAGCATAACCTCTGTCACTTCGACCACATTTTTTCACCCGCAATTCACATTTTGCACATTTTGGACATGTTTTAATATGTAGTACTTTGCTCGATGATTTTATAATGTTTTTGCGATATTGAAGGCAAGGCTTTGGATAATTTTTGAGGTTATGTACTCTACATAGTCCATAACAACACTCTTTCGTTGTTTCTTTTCGTGAAGGTAATGTAATAATAATCGATTGAAAAATGTTGTTTTCTCAATTAGGACACTTATTATTTTATTTATTGCTTACTTTTTTTGAATAAATGTACTATTATTTGATGTTAATTTTAATTATTTGTATTCGGGTATTTTAACATGCTTGTTTACAAAAAAGTGTACGAAAAAGATGGCTGAAACTGACGCATGCGCATAAAAAAAATTGTGATGAAAAGGTCTATTATTTTTCTTAGCCTAGTTTGGCAGGTTAATCTCGCCATCTGTTGAGGGGTTGTACCACTCTCTTCAAGGGCTCTTGGCCTTTAATTCGTCTTCTAAAGTAAGGGTTCACATCATCTATTCAATCTCTCGCAGTCCAGAATATGTTTGCAATGACCCCTGTGGGTCATGCCAGTAAGCCAGTTTCGAGATATCGAAGTCTAGTGATTTTCCGGCGAATACCATTCCGGCGAATATCGTCCCGGCGAATATCGGACCCTACCGTCATGTTCGTCCGAAAGTCACTAGACTTCGATTCCTCGAAACTGGGTTACTGGCACGACCGCTACGTGTCTCTGCAAGCATATTCTGGGCTTTGAGAGATTGAATACGTGATGTGAACCCGTTCATTAAAAAACGAATTATATGCCAAGAGCCTTGAAGAGAATGGCGCAGGTCCTCAACAGATGGCGAGCCAAACCTGTCAAACTAGCACGCTATAGACCTTTTCATCACAATTTTTTTTATGCGCATGCGTCAGTTTCAGCCATCTTTTTCGTACACTTTTTTGTAAACAAGCATGTTAAAATACCCGAATACAAATAATTAAAATTAACATCAAATAATAGTACATTTATTCAAAAAAAGTAAGCAATAAATAAAATAATAAGTGTCCTAATTGAGAAAACAACATTTTTCAATCGATTATTATTACATTACCTTCACGAAAAGAAACAACGAAAGAGTGTTGTTATGGACTATGTAGAGTACATAACCTCAAAAATTATCCAAAGCCTTGCCTTCAATATCGCAAAAACATTATAAAATCATCGAGCAAAGTACTACATATTAAAACATGTCCAAAATGTGCAAAATGTGAATTGCGGGTGAAAAAATGTGGTCGAAGTGACAGAGGTTATGCTCAATCGGTTCATTTTTTTAATTGTTCACAATTATGTGCTTCCACTGAATTGTGAACTGGTAAAGCACCATCAACAATTTGTTCGAATAATTAATTTTTTTGTGTAGATATCCGGCTCTCCCAGCCATTAACAAGCAAAACTGTACGAAACTTTTGTATTACCGCCCTTTCAATATGGCGGCTGCGCTTGCGCACGTCACATGATGAAAAGGCCTATGAATCCGGAGTTCCGGAGTTCTTTGGTAAATAATGCACTTTGAGGTTATCGCGCGCACTGTACGCGACAGTTAATCGTGAAATCAAGTACTTAATCAATTAATAATTAAATCAGTAATAATTAAATAGTCATACAAATTTGGTTGAATTACAAAAGTGCTTTTGAATATTGCAACAAAAAACGGATGAATTTGAACAAGGAAGTTTTAACAGCGACCCAATAATTTGTTGAAAAAGTTCCATTTGGTCAATTAACGAGTCAATTAAGCGCGCCTCATCTGAGCACGCTTTTTGTTGAGCTCACTGTCGACGGTGAATCACGCGTTGTTGTTGCTGTTGTCATTACGTTGGACATTTGGAGTATATCGGTGAGCAGCAGCAGCAGGAGTCACGTCGGTAAGGGAAGTAGGTTAGACGGAAATTTTATTTCAATGACAAAATCACGAATATTCTAACTTGTTTAATTATTTAATGGAGATAATTAATTATGTAATTCAACTACAATTTTAGATTCGCCGGATTGTGTCTTTGTTTTGCCCAAGATTATGAGACATTGCTGGACGATTGGAAACCCGATATGTCTGGCAGCACGTTTTGTGACTTCATGTGAGTGATACCGGGGTGTTGACAAAGTATTCACAATTGTAATCTGTGCTCAACGTTTTTTAATGTATGTATAACGCTTGATTAATTTACCTTCAATTAATACGGTTCTACTTATTTTTTTTGCCACACCGCAATTCGCATATTCATAATCACTCTATATTTTATCTAAATCTATTTGTTATAACGCCATTTTACATTTGTTTTTTTAACAGGAGAGTATTTTGATGAAAAAAATGAGAAATTGGACGGACAGCTTGCCGGCTTTCGTCTTCGATCCGTCGTTGGATGCGAAGAAGCGTTCGAAATTAATGAAGAAGGAGATGACGGAACAAGCCAAGATAAAGATTTTCTAAGGTAGTATGAAAAAAAAAATGAATTATGGGGAAGTGAATTTTTGTTTACCGCACGAGGTTTATAATATTGATTTGAATATATACAGAGACATGATAAAAATACTGAGAAGACAGTCGGTGAAAGCTTCGGGTATCAAGGAAAAACTTGGATCGGGCAGCAAAACGAATCCTTATCGTTCGAGATCATTTATCGTTCCATCACCACCGACTACCCAACATCAATTTGTGAGTCCGGTGGATATGAAATGCAGAGATAAATTCGGCGAATTGAACGAGTTAAGAGAGCAGTCTCAGAAGCGGACCAAGTAAGTAATTAAACTGTCACTAAATTATTAAAAAATAAAAATACAATATTTACAATTGGTAACTAATATAATGAGCATAATAATCCATATTATTAAATACATACGTAAATAACATAAATAATATAATAATCCATATTATTCGTTGATAGTTCTCCTCCATTATGATTTCGAAGTCTTGGTGGACCGAGAATGACATGCAGGGATACTCACACATATGCAGGCAATCGTCTTTGTTTAGTGCCGGCTCGGAATTAAGTTTGCCAGAGGATGATCTGGAATGGCCGAATCGTTCGTTAGTGCATCACTTATCAATTCGTACGATCGAGAGCAAACTTCAACGATGTCCTCGCCACACTTGGTATTCCTGAAGCCCCAAGAGCGAAACATCAATTTCGAGCTCAACATCAAAGTTCGAATAAACAGCGGCAAGTGCGTTTTGCACACGAAAGACCCGCATCGCGAGGAAGTGCTGAAATTGTGAGAATTTATATTCAATTGTGTAATCTTCTACCGACTGAAAATAATGTTTAACAGTTTGTAAAAATTCATTTATATTTTTGATTTACTCACCAGGATGAACAGAATGAAGAAGGAACTTTCGTGCTCAGGTGGCACATTACAATTTGGACCGAGTAGCCCGGGTTACAACAGAAAGTATCTCATTAGCAAAGAAAATCGAGCACGACCGCATCGTGTCTGCGTTATCCTTAACGTTCCAACTTGCCTCTTGCGGATCTGACGATATTCCACATATCGGGTTTGGATGTGAAGGTAAAACAATAATCAAGATTTTACTTTGCCGCAAACGTAGATAAAGAAGAAGCAGATCCTGTGATTCGAAAATTCGCATTATTGCTTCCTGATCTTTTTTCTTCTCAACATTGAATTAAATTTTTAAGCTTCAATTGCCATCACTCGACATTGTGTATGAGAATACACAGAGAGTCCAAAAGAGCTGAGAAAAAACGGATGGAATTTCGTTAATTCAAAACAAGGAACTCATTAAAATCGACACTTACAGTACGTATCTCATTCCTTTTTCTCACAATTTTGCGAGTTTTATTCCCAAATTGCGTGACACGCCTTTCTCGTATCATTAAAACTCATGAGTAAGCTCAAAATTAAATAATTTCTCATGATTTCCGTACATATCCGCGAAGACCCCGGTACCAAACCTGATCACCCGCTCGGCCTGTAAACTATTCGCTCTCGAATTATGGGTCTATATGGGAATGAGAGTTCTCATGTCAAGAGTGTATCGTCCCTCGATGTAACCTTGCGCGACGAATGAAAGATCAATCGTACAAAAAGCGGTGACGAATTTATGTCTACAAGACGACCGGCAATCATATTCATAGACGGTGATCTCGGCTGGGACCAATAATGATAAGGAAATCAACGACTCCCGATTTGCTAAAAATGTTTTACAAATTCGACGAGTTCTGCAGTCAACAATTCAGAAGTATCAAGCGAGTTTTCAGTTCATTGCAACCGAGACATCAGCGTGCCAATAGCAGTCGCTTCAAGAAGACACAGCGAAATAAAAGATCAACCGTGGAGGGTAAAACTCACTTTTTCTTTTTCAAATATAATTCGGATCCTCATATTTCGAAATGTGTAGAAAATATTTCTCCGAAACGTGTGTGCATGTGGGTACGAAAAATGCCAAAAATATGAGGAAATATGAGAAAGTATATTCAATTGCAGTGTGATATTAATCACTTTTTATTTCTTTTTACAAAGGACCATGGACCGGCGTGTTTTGGCACAAGTGGCCAGTCTACAATTGGGCAGCCTGAGGTTTTCCTTACCGACAAACGACACTGTTCTCGGTGGTTCAATGGAATTGCACAGTTACAACATCAGTCTCGCTTGTTTTCATTATATTAACTTCAAGAGGAAAAGTTGGGTTCGGTTTTCCCTCAAGGAGCCGTGCATAAGTTTCGCGACCGAGGTCCTGTAAAAAAAACTCCCCTGCGGTGAGCACGATATCTCTGGATTGGATAATCTAGAATAAAAGAATAAAAAAGATTCCTTTGATAAGAGGTATAATGTAGTATTTATTCAAAGGAATAAGCAAAATATTAATTTTTAACATTATGTTGGCTTCGGAAAAAAAAATGTGATTTTTGATAAAAATATTTGCCTTAAATTGTTTATAAAATGAAAAATATTTATCAGTGAAAGAAAACCTCCGATTAATTACTTAGAAATATATTTATAGAGCTTGTGTAAAAATTTGAGTCTAATCTGTTATGCCGTTTTTGAGAAATCTTGATTTTATGTTTATACACTTAAATATCTGTACATTACGAAACTAAAATGTACAAAAAATCGATTTTTTGTAAATCCTGACTGCGTATTAAAAAATGCACTGCGATACTTCATTGGTGAATTTTGTAGGCGTAAAATTGACGTTTTTACTATTTCGACAGCGTATCCATTAATAAATTCGATAATTGTACGTGAATTTTAGAATACACATTATACAAGGATTTTCTTTATTGCCCAAATTGCTAGCTGTTTTTTCCTAAAAACAACTTAATGAAATAAAAATAGAATAGGGGGTTTGCCTATGCTTATTTGTTGGACAACTATTTACTGTTTATTCCATCAAGCCATTTTTCAATTATATTTAAATGAATTTGAAAGATTTTGAGGTCATGTTCATCTTTATTATCGCTGTGAATGTTCTTTTATGGATTACAAAATTACAATGTTTATTTACAAGTAATCATGGATTATTTGACAAAACTGTGGCCTGATTATAGAAAACTATATGTAGCTTTGAATGCAAGGAATATCGATGGACATTTTTTAAGGCGCAATGTTTCTGCTATATCTGATTAACGATATTTTTCCTTTCGCAGTGTTTTTCGGCAGGTGCTGAAATCGGACAACACAAAAATGATCATCCCTCTCAATTTATGGTACGTTTCTCTTCCATTCTGCCATTTTTTTCGTGATTCGATGAAAAAAAAACTGATTTCGATAATGATGAATTACAAAAATGAAATTATAAAATAAAAAGAAATCATAATATCCCTTATGGAATCTCGAAAATTTTAAACTCAGGACACAATTGTTTCCAGATGTTTTTGCTTGAAAAAAAGAAAAATTAAAAATTTCGAAAAAAATAAAAATATCCATAATTGAAAAATTAATTTACGCAATTTCATTTTCACAGGACTCTGGAACAATTAGCATATTCAATGGAAGAGGCAATTGGATAGCCAGAGAACATCTCAGATTACTCGACGCCATCGAACAATTTGGCTTCCGCAATTGGGAGGATATCAGCAAACATATCGAAGAAAGAACCCCTGAAGGTTCGTCATTTATTTAATTTCGAATCTTAGTGGGAACAAATTAGATTTTCAAGTTTCACGTCGAATAATTCGTACCCACAATTCTATATAATCTAACGCCTCATTTTAATGTCTATTTATGTTCTTTTTTTTACAGAGGCGAAAGAGGAGTACATCGTCAGATATCTCGATGGAAATATCGGAAAACATACATGGCCACCAACAGAAAGCTACAGACCAAATCTCACCGATCAAACGAGCTCCGATCATGGTCCGTTATCGCCGGATCTCTCCTCGAGGCTGCCGCCTTTGGACATTACACCGGAGGAAGCTACTAAACTCGGTTACATGCCACAACGCGATGATTTCGAACGAGTAATTTGATTTTTTTTCTCTAATTTGTTTATCACCGATGATAATGATGATAACGATAATAATGATGGTAACGATGATAATGATAATAACGATGATAACGATCATAATGATGATGACGATGATAATGATGATAACGATGAAAATGTGTATAGTCTAAATATGTCTCTATGTATATAATTATTCGAATTTTAGGTGCCATTGGTGATTTAGGTATGCGGCCGTAGAGAGACAATAGTGAAGGAAGAATCGGCTGCGATTCTTCCTTCACTATTTAGGTGCCATTGACTAAGGTGTATCAGCGAATAATGTAGTAACATTTTTGGTTTTAATAACGTAAATAATAAATGTGCAGAACACAGAAATACAGCGGCGAGTTTTATTTCATCGACAATTATAATAAACAGTTTCATTACTTTACGAAATTTAATATTAACAATAACAATTTAATATTAACGGAGCACAGAAACGTAGTAATGCAGCAGTTATCGCAGGTTTATAAAATGAAAAATATTTATCAGTGAAAGAAAACCTCCGATTAATTACTTAGTAATATATTTATAGAGCTTGTGTAAAAATTTGAGTCTAATCTGTTATGCCGTTTTTGAGAAATCTTGATTTTCTGTTTATACACTTAAATATCTGTACATTACGAAACTAAAATGTACAAAAAATCGATTTTTTGTACATTTTTCGATAATAAACAGTTTCATTACTTTACAAAATTTAATATTAACAATAACAATTTAATATTAACGGAGCACAGAAACGTAGTAATGCAGCAGTGAGATACATTTATTTCATTGATAATTACAAAAAAAATCTTAAACTCGTTTTCAAGCATTTTATAATAACAATATAGAGATCGTGTGTCTGTTAACATTCATTGTCACGCAATTATTTAATTATTACTGATTTAATTATTAATTGATTAAGTACTTGATTTCACGATTAATTGTCGCGTACAGTGCGCGCGATAACCTCAAAGTGCATTATTTACCAAAGAACTCCGGAATTCCGGATTGTTTTTCATAGCGTGCTAGTTTGACAGGTTTGGCTCGCCATCTGTTGAGGACCTGCGCCATTCTCTTCAAGGCTCTTGGCATTTAATTCGTTTTTTAATGAACGGGTTCACATCAGGGGTATGACACTGCCTATGCTCCCTGTACATTAAATCGAAACGCGTTTTGTCGCCAGAATTTGAAGTTCTTGAAATCGCCACCAGCAGCGCTGGCTGTTCTGTCAGAATCTTCGATTTAACCCCCCTCTCCTCCCGCGCCGATCCACCCGCGTCAGCGCGAGAATTTTTGAGGTTATTAATACTCCGACGGTTCTGACAGAACAGCCAGCGCCACAGTGCGGCCAAGCACATTTCGCGTGCCACTTTTATCTACGAGTGTCACCCCCCTGGTTCACATCACGTATTCAATCTCTCAAGGCCCAGAATATGCTTGCAGAGACACGTAGCGGTCGTGCCAGTAACCCAGTTTCGAGGAATCGAAGTCTAGTGACTTTCGGGCGAACATGACTCGGGCGAAGATGCCCCGGGCCAGGGGGGTGACACTGCCTATGCTCCCTATACATTAAATCCAAACGCGTTTTGTCGCCAGAGTTTGAAGTTCTTGAAATCGCCACCAGCAGCGCTGGCTGTTCTGTCAGAATCTTCGATTTAACCACCCTCCCCTCCCGAGGCTATCCACTCGCGTGAGCGCGTGGTGCAACATATATATATATATATATATATATATATATGAGAAGTTCTTGTTCTTACCGTTCTGACAGAACAGCCAGCGCCACAGTGCGGCAAGCACATTTCGCGTGCCACTTTTATCTACCAGTGTCACCCCCCTGCCCCGGGCGAAGATGACACCCTACCACCGCGGTCTACCCCGTCTGTAGCGCGATTCTCTAACTCGTTATGCGCTCGTAGCGACAGTTTTCGGTACGAAAAATAACGAGAGGTCCTGGTAACGACAAACGCGATTCTGTACCCAAAGGATAACGCGTTTTGTCGTTATTCATACCGACCAACGTCGTTGCGATGTCGTTATATGTCGCTAATATACCGAGGCATGGCTTACCCCTCGTTATGGCATAGCGACGTCGTTATGTGCTGTTCATGATCGCAAGCGTCATGAGTGTGAGTGACGAGTGTGTAAAACTGGGAACAGTGTGAACCATAGTGCGTCGCATACTCCAAAAACGCCACTTGTAGCATATTTTTTAAAAACAAGTAGCGCAATCCCCAATTCTTATTACGTTGAGAAAAAATACGTAAGTAAAATCGATTCCTATAATAATTGATGCAACCGATTGAAATGTTAATTAAATATTTTTTAAGCTATTTCAAATGGACATAACCTATAATTGTGTTCTTCAAATAAAAACTTGTTCTTGAAACAAAATTTCATCACTTCTTTGAATATTGTAATAAAACTTTTATTTTCATATAATCGCTGCATCATGTGCCGTCGTCCTTTAGTATTAAATGTATGTACATTGACTTATGCATATTAGACCGTCTCTGTAAATTGTAGCAAACATGGCTTTGGATTTTTTGGCTCTGGAATTGGCGTATCTTGCTGAGCGAGTGCGTCGAGTAGAACGTCGTGTGGCCAATACCACTGAAGTGGCCAATACCACTGAAGTCACTAGTGCTCCGTACTGTTAAGAAATCGGCACCGATGTCTAAAATATCTTCGTTCCCTTCTGCTAGTAACTCGTTGGCATTGGCCTGAAACAGTTAAACGATAAAATTACCTATATATTGGACAACATCATGTTCACAGTATTTACATAATTAAAAACGCAAAAAAAATTATTGTCGTTTCAAATAAAATCTAAAAGTTAACAAATTTTTTCTACAGTCGGAGATGACCTGTCACACAGATTATTTCTATTATTATGTACTAAGATCATTCCAATTGCATTCGAGAATATATTATTACCTGTTCTTCAGGAAATGAATCTGGACTTTTAACTCCTTCCACGTAATCAAACCCCATGAGTCCCAAAATTTTTTGTTCCCGCTCGGTCAATTTTGCTGGAGAACGTTTCCTGTTGCAGCCCGATTTGCGCGTATCTTTGCTACTTTCTGTGACACTAGGGTTTTGTTGTCACGCCACGTCTGGAAAAATATTTTAGACTTATATTATTAAGAATTAAAGAAGTATCTTGAAGTGAGTTATTTGAAATATTACCTTTATGCCCAGTTTATACAGTCGGCCGTAAGGTAACTTAAAAGAGTATATTGCCCTTGTGGCGTTTATGCAGCTAAGGCTTCAATTGTACAAATGCGACAATTAAGGGCAATATAAACTTTCAACTTTTTAAAGTTACGTTATGGCTGCTGCATAAGCTGGACATTAGGCATCATGACTCTTTAAAAAAAAATATTATGTGCATCCACTTACAGATTTCCATGACTTTACATCTTTGCTCCTTCCATCGTTCCACATATTGTTTAATTCTTCCGCCAACTTCTCCCACGAAGCGGATAAATCAGATTTGCCATGTAAGGTTTTGAATTTTCCTGTGGCAACATGAGGATTTTCCACAAAGTAGTCGACCATACAATCAATTTGCGCTGAAGTTGCCTTTGCCTGTCTTTTTTTTACGGCTGCTGCTGTACAGTTTTTCTTTCTGTGAAAAAATTCGAAGTCAGCTCAATTCAATATCAATAAATTTGGTTCACGCAGGCAATCAGATGCTAACTACAAGATTACTCGTGCAAGCATAACCTCTAATGCCACCGGTGAGACACTGAGATGTGTATTTCCGTACATATTTGACAACCAATATAATGCAAACGTGGTATAAATTGTTTAATATTTATATTACAAATGTTTTTACTTACTGTGATTGCGAAGCCATTGTCGAAACAATTTAATGTTCTTTTTCGTTTTTTGTAGTCACACGTTGAAGATACAAGACAAAGAATACGGACACAAATAGACAACAATGCATCCCATTGGGCGATTACTAGTGACTTTTGAAAAGTTACTGAAATGCCAGCAGTTCTCAATGCAAACGACGACGTTAAATAACGACGTTTCGTTATCACATTCTGTAACGTCAAACATCGCTATTTGGAATTACAGAATCATACCATCGTTATCCGTCTGTCGTTACACGCGGCGAAAGTCGCTATCGTTACCATAACGTTCCGAATCGTTATAACTATAACGAGTTAGAGAATCGCGCTACTGCCGTCGCACCGCGTCTCACCAACGCGTGGGATAAGGTTAGCGCCTCTAGCCGCCACTAACAGTTTTAAAAATGGGACACATAACGGAGTCACCTAATTTGACGGAGTTTCCAGATCTGTATGTACGACCGTGCCCGCTGCCGCTGTCAGCATCCTACGGCTGCACGAGTTGACTTCAGGGGGTACAAGCCACCATAGTAAATGTTGAGGCAAAGTTTGCGCTGGTGGCGCTCGTAGTAGACGGTTAGAGAACTAATACCTATGACATATATATATGCGTATGACATATATATATACAGATTTACCCCCTCTCCACGGCCCCCGAAGCAGATTCATTATTATTATTATTATTATTTCATTTCAAATGTCCCAGGATACAAAAATATAATAAAAATGCCAGTATATTCGTGTTTTAATATATTTCAAATATTTTGTATAATTATTCATCTCAATATATGACTATTTACAACATTCATATTTACACATCGAAATATTTAACAAGCTTTTAGATAAAAAACGCGCTTAAAAATTCTTTTTCTATTCGCGTATCGCATAAAATTAATCAGTTATAACTTTGCAAAGTTTTAGCTGCACAATCGGTTTTTACATTACATATTTGACAAGCTTTCATGTTATAAACCAACTTAAAAATTGTTTTTCTATTCGCGTATAACATAAAATTGTTCAGCTATAACTTTGCAAAGTTTTAACCGCACAACCATTGTTTACATCAAATATTTAACGAGCTTTTATACGTAAAATAAACTTAACAAATCTTTTTCTCTTCGCGGATCGCATAAAATTAATCAGTCAGAACTTTGCAAAGTTTCAGCTGCACAATCAGTTTTTACATTACATATTTCACAAGCTTTCATGTTATAAACAAACTTAAAAATTGTTTTTCTATTCGCGTATCACATAAAATTATTCAGCTATAACTTTGCAAAGCTTTAACCACACAACTAGTATTTACATTAAATATTCGACGAGCTTTTATATGTAAAACAAACTTAAAAAATCTTTTTCTATTCGGTATAACATAAAATTAATCAGTCAGAGCTTTGCAAAGTTTTAGCTGCATAATCGGTTTTTACATCACATATTTGACAAGCCTTCATGTTATAAAAAAACTTAAAAATTGTTTTTCTATTCGCGTATCACATAAAATTAATCAGTCCGAACTTTGCAAAGTTTTAGCTGCACAATCAGTTTTTACATCACATGTTTGACAAGCTTTCATGTTATAAACAAACTTGAAAATTGTTTTTCTATTCGCGTATCATATAAAATTAATCAGTCAGAACTTTGCAAAGTTTCAGCTGCACAATCGGTTTTTACATCACATATTTGACAAGCTTTCATGTTATAAAGAAACTTAAAAATTGTTTTTCTATTCGCGTATAATATAAAATTATTCAGCTATAACTTTGCAAAGCTTTAACCGCATAACCACTGTTTACATTAAATATTTGACGAGCTTTTATATGTAAAACAAACTTATAAAATCTTTTTCTATTCGGGTGTCACATAAAATTAATCAGCTATAACTTCGCAAAGTTTTAACCGTACAACCAGCATTTACATCAAATATTTAACGAGCTTTTATATATAAAACAATATTAACATTTTTCGCCAACATATATTTTTGTACGAAGTGAACCGAACACAAATGTCGATTTGTCACATGCACCGGAGAAACATTCAGCAGCTTAGGATTCCCACTTGCAGCAAGCCACTTTAAAAACTGATCAGACTCAGTCATCGGATTTGGGAATTTGAAGAAGCATGTAGCCTCTGACGAACATCCCGCTATCAAACACTTCCTCGACATAGCTGTTACAAACAACAAGTAGAAAGGATTTTTTTAGATTCATAATTCTTATAAAAATAGTGCAGTCCACCTTCAATATTATATATTTGCTTAAATTAACAAATATTCGGTTGAGAATTCAACTTGAGATCAAAATACGAGAAGAGGTTAGGTTAATAACAAAACGAGATATATTTACCTTGCTTCGGTGAAGATCAAAAATGATTATTAAAAGGATCGCCCAATACGATGCACTCGACTTTTCTGCAAGCTGCACAATATATTTGCAAAAAGATAACAAAAAACAGTCCAAAAAACACACCCGAGCGCACTATGAAGACGCGCAACACGCAACAAACCAAGAAGGCGGAAATTTCGTTGCCATGGATACCATGGGTGAGTGCCGTGAGTGCGTGCGAGCGAGATGGAAAATCGACGCAATGGCTTATGGGTAGCGACACTAGCGCTCCTAGTAGACGGTTAAGGCGAAACTTTGCCTCACTCATCCCCATCTGTGCTTGGACCCCCTGGTTGACTTCTATGGGACTCTCACATGTATTCCTTCTTATCCATATTTGTCCATATTTATACAATAACAGCTGTTCGCTTACAATAGATTGTAGATTAATTGTTTAACGATCTTTCGAAAAACAGAAAATGGATGCGAATATTTTACGCCACGTTGCGAGAAGTTTGGATTCAAAGCATTACGCTACAAATTCCACATGGTTGAGAGATTGCGTCGAGTATTATTTGAGTGAGCACAACAATGTAGGATATGTCAATCACGTATAATTTTATCATTATTCTTTTTGTTAATAATACAGTGAGAATTATGAACGCGTTTCTTTATTTTTCTAATAGCCAAAGCCTGCGGAAGTTGTGGAATTTGTAATAACTCAGTGGCAATTGAGCGACTTGCGTGAAATTTGTAACGAAAAGCCTTGTCTGCCGACAAATTTGGCCAACAAAAAATGTACAACTTTGCCTGGGCATTTCATACTTCAGGTAATCATCAATTTTTATGCATATTCAGAATGTCTCGCAGATTGAAAAATCATTAAAGTTCTTCGAAATTTCAAGAATATTTACACAATCTTGAAAGAGTCGTGAAATGTTATGATAAATAGCACAAAATCATTTCAATTTCTAATGGCAAGTTCACTAATCTATTTATTTACTATTCATTCTTAATAATCTTTCGAAAATTTGCATTCAAACAGTGATTAAGGTATTTGCAGCATTTCGTATGAGTCAAATTGCTGCAAAAAATAATTTTCAAAAATAGTAATGGGCTAGACGACAACTATAAATAGTCCTTTCAATATAAAAAACTATGTGTAATCATGAATGCAACAAAAATAAAAAAATTATGCAAATTTTTTACAACATTTTTTTTAACATAATTTTTTCTAGAATAGTCTGTTATATCGATCAAGTCATAGTTTATAATATTTTTCATTCGAAAAGACATTCATTTTTAAGATACATATATTCTTTTTCAACAAGCAAAATTTCATTATCTTCCAAACAATCATGAAAAACCATGTTTTCTCAGAAAGCCATATGTGAACTATTTTTTGTGGTAATTTTTTGTAAATTTTGGGATTGGACATGTGAATTTGTTTAACAATAGCCCTATTTTTCATCCAATGAGAAATGTACAAGTAATACAGAAGGTCATGAAAACATTCATATTTTATGCTGGAAATTTTTTAAAAGTCCTAAAATTTTATTGACGATCGAAATTAGACACCCTGATTATTATCTGTGGCCTCTCTGGTAATAATCCATCGATATATTGCATAAACAATCATAATGGCGCCAACAGATGGACAAACTGTATAACATATCGGAATCAAAGTACAAACAAATTGAAAAAATTCGCAATGTCTCCAATGTTAACTTGGAGATAACCGACGGTGAAAAAACTCAAGCAGCATGGGAACCAAAGAAAAAAAGGATGCTCCATCTTCATTTGACCGACGGAGTACAGAACATTGTGGCAATTGAATACAAGCCAATACGATTCCTGAAAGTAGGAAGCGTTAAGAAAAAGTGTACCGCCCATTGGTTCACCTTGAATTCCATTCGGTAATACAGCTTTTATAACGAAATTTTCAGGATGATCTACTGCCCGGATACAAGTTAATGATCAGGGGTCCTGTAATTTGCAGACAAGGTGTAATAATGTTGGACGAAACGAACGTTGTTGAAATCGGTGGTGAAGTTGCGAGTCTACTTGTTCCCAATGCTGTGGAAAACGTCTTGGCCAGAGCTTTGTATGTCGATTAAACTTAAAAATTGTGTATCTATTTGTTCCATTCATTATGCATATTTAATTGTTATCGAATTTTGCAGAAATTTGCCGGAAAATCCTGATCCTTACAACGACAATGATGAAAGAAAAGAGGAGAACGACGATGCATTGTTCAATGATGATTTTGATATCGACATGAATGATGTGGCCCTCATTGAAAGGCAAAGCCAGGGGTCAACATCCAATAGACCAAATGAGGAGAATTCCACTGACTTTAACATTTCTAGGCAAAGTCGCGATTCCATTGTCATTGTCCCCGAGCGAGAGTCTTGTCCCTCTCCCGTCCCCCTGAATACTAAAAGCGAGTCGGAACTTTTCTTCGACTCGATTGACGATACGATCTTTGAGACGCTGACGGAAAACAAACCACAGACACTTGATTTTCCTAAAAACTGTGAAACACGCATGGCCGACCTTACGGAAGATATGGATTCTTCGAAGAATATAAATAATCCTGTGATCATGGATACCGAACCGTTTGACGATAGATTAAACGATAAGACTATGTGGAAGAATTCGGCAAAACTCGATGAGCCTGTTGCGGAAGTAACTCTGGCAAAACAAGAATTCAATCCACGTTCGAGAGCAAATAAAAAGACATCGTTTCCTGGAATAACTGAGTCATCTAGGATTAAAATCGATAACACTATTCCGAAAAGCACCGTACCAATGTCGATCAAGTGCACGACAACAAATTTGAAAGGTGCAGCAATCATAAACCCAGCTCCAGCAACGAGCGTTAAAAGACCCTCAGCAGTTTTATCGCCTCAGCTTCTACATTCGCCAGCAGAAAAAATACATTGTGCTCAAACATCCGGTACTGTTAAGACGAATAAAGGGGATCGAAAAATTACGGATTACATGAAGAAAGATGAATCATCGAAAACCGTAAGCTCGGCGCAAAAATGGTGCGACACTGTTTCCGATGTCCTTGCTGCAAATGTAACTGATACCGTCTTATATAAAACCATAAAAGGTCAAGTTACAAAGTTTGATAAACTGGTAAGAAATGGTCAATGCTGGCAACTGAACGCAACAATAATGGACGATACGGGAAGCGTAGATGTGGCATTCTCACCCGAGGTAAAATAATCATTTCCAATAAATCAAACACGTCCATAAAGTTTCTCAGTCACAGAGCTTAGCCTCAATTTAATGGAGAATTACAAACTACTCGAACTATTCGTAATATAAACGCACAATTATTCCAAGTAATTGTCATGAAAAAAAATATATTGTAATTATTGTCATTTCTATCGCAATGTTTCAATAAATAATAATGTTTATAATTCAAAAATTTGATATTGGAATAATTAATATTAATTACAAAATTTTAATCATTGAAATTTATAAAAACGGCTATCATTTCGAGTAATTGTAATAATTTTAGAAGCAATTTTTGCTTTCCAACCCTGTTCGGTCGTTTGATCCTTGCAATGATTTCATTAATGTTCAACAATATTTCAGATTCTTGAATCAATGTTGGGATTTAGTGTCGCAGAATTCTCGTGTAAAAGGAAATTGGGAAAAACGGATCCGGAAATAGAGAACTACTTGAGACGGGTAAAACGTCTTTACGGTACACGGTATGCGATTAATCTACGCACTAATTCAAAAAACAACAAATTCCGCAGGGTTTCCGGAGCGCGGAGAAGAAAGTGTCGAATTGCAATGGTTATTTACAAATTGAATTAGCTCCCGATGAAAAACCAAAGATCGTTAAAATGGAAAGCAACGAGGACCGATAATGATGAGTAAACAAGATGGCAAAAAAGTCGGTACGATACATGCACATTCTCTTCTTTATTTTCTCCATACAACTATACTATCTGCTTATTTCAGATTTAATAATTTAAATACATTTCTCTGGAAAATAAACGTCCGCTGATTTTATCCTAAAATTTTGTATTGTTAATTTATAGTTGAACCTTTATCGACGAATGAGATTCGTCGGAACAAACGTATTATGTATTTCATTTCCTCATGTCTAAAAAACCAAATAGAGATTGAGTACAATAACAGGAATGTAAAAAAAAATATTAAAATTATCGTAAAGGTACTTACAATATATCGTGATGAGCTAGGAATTAAAGTATACGCGAAAATATCACAAAAAATGCCAATCAGCTGGAGACAAGTTCCGTTTGTTCCGTCTCTGATTGATTTTAGGCAACAAAATGTATACATTTAATATATGTATATATGGGGCATTCCACGTCAAATCACGCGGTCATCGGCCTGACCCCCTCGGATTTTGATGTCCAATGAATTGTGGGTTTCGATTGGCCCAAAATATGACCTCAAATTTTTAGAAATTTTTATTTCATTTTTTAGGGGTTGCCTGAGCGAAAAATCATTAAAATGAGGGAAAACACAAAGAGGGGCCTTTTTTAAATTATTGATTTTTTTTTCAAAGAAACTGGGGTCCAAAACAGAAATTTTCGTCATAGTTCGATAATGGGACAAAAATAATTACTATTTTTTTTTTTTTAAATATAATTACTATTTTTTTAAAATTCATCTGGTTTTTTCGAGGTCGTCGAGGCTAATAAATTTTCGAAAAAAGTTGTCGTTTCACTTTTAAACCAAGAAAAAAAATGAAGAAAATATTTTTGTCGTTGTTATTCTCACTACAAGAAACGAATAAAATAAAAAATTATAAAAATAAATTAATCAAAGTACAAAAAAAACGCAGTGGCTAGAGGTCCGGTAATATGTTGTCGCGCTAGCAACGCTTGGTTTACGGCCATCGGCCATTGTTATTTCACACTGTTAAAAAAATTTATTTGATCCAAATAAACCAAATTACTTAAGTGACATTTACTTGAGACAAATCGTTTTTTCTTTGCATTGAATAAAAACAGAAGTTGCGATCAGTAAGTCATTTTCTTGGTAGCAGTTGTTTGGTCAAATCAATCTAATTCATTGACACTAGTTACAGTTATTTTATTCAAATGCAGGTTTTCTACGAATAGCAAGCCACAAATATTAGATGGAAATAATTAATATTTTTTATCGAAATACTTTATTTGATCATCACTAAACGGAGTTATTAGTTGCGTATATGTAATATTTTCAATTGGATAAGCCAAAAATACTGTAAGCAAGTAATTTACATTTTCTACATCAATTGTGTTTTTCTTTGGTACAAGAAAATATTCCCAGATGCAAAGACTTGGTATCCTGGGATAACAAAAATAAATTACTTGATTCAACTACTTCGGATGATCCATCGGAACATTCTGTTTTATCAAGCCAAATAAAAATGATTTAATACTAAAATGGGTTTTTTCCTTTTTAATATCAATATTATTTATCTGTAATGATTATTTTATGTGAGCATCATATTTTATTCATTTAACATAAGTTCAAGTTATTAGCTGTGTATATGGAAAATTTGTGAGTGAATTAACCAAAACTTTTTGACGCAAGTAATTTAAGTTTTTCATCTTACCGTGTATTTTTCCGGTACAAGAAAAAATTATGTTATATTATGACACGGTATTCTAAAATCGAAAATAAAGATGATTCTTCTGTGGCTTCTGCTCAGAACGGGTTAAGTCCATTTTTTCGAAAAATGAGTTGACGAAAATCAATCAATTTATACTTTTCGTTTTTTTAAATTTTTTTGTCATTTTATTTTACCATTTTTCTCTCTAAAAATTGTTTACTTGTTTAAACAATCTGTTATCGTTTATTTGTTTAAACAATTTGTTGTTGCTTATTTGTTTAAACAATTTGTTATTGCTTATTTGTTTAAACAATTTGTTATTGCTTATTTGTTTAAACAATTTGTTATTGCTTGTTTTTTAAACAATTTGTTATTGTTTTTTTAACAATTTTTTGAAATTTTTTTTCAAACAATTGATTAAACAATTTTTAACAATTGATTAAAACTGTCGTTTTAATCAATAACAAATTACCAAAATTACAAAGAATTGGTGAAATTATAACCATTGTTCAAATGTATCGTTTTTTTTATTTAAAATTTTTGATTTTTTTCTTATTTTACTTAAACATTTTTCTCTCCAAAAATTGTTTATTCATTAACCAACTTGTAATTGTTGATTTGTTTAAACAATTTGTTATGGTTTATTTGTTTAAACAATTTGTTATTGTCTATTTGTTTAAAGAATTTGTTATTGTTTATTTGTTTGAATAATTTGTTATTGTGTATTTGTTTGAACGATTTATTATTGATTAAAACGAAAGTTTTAATCAATAGCAATCTGATGATTTTGCATTTTTTGTATGTAAATGAATTATAGCGAGCAGAGTGTTCATGAAAAAAAGGTATTCATAAACAAAATAAATTTTCCCTTGCCGGATAAAATTCGAATCTTCATAACCCTTAACTTTTTTCAAGTGCATAGTAGTAGTCGATAGCGTAATAGGTAGCGTATTAGGTAATTAGGTACGGCAGGCAGGGTCGAGGGTTCGATTCCCGGTCGGACAGAAAAATTAGATCGAAGAATTGGGGCAGATTTTTCATTTTTTTCTATTTATCACTTTTTGGGGCCGGTAAACTATGCATATTAAATTATTTGGCAAGGGCTATATATTTTTTATAACATGTTTAGGGACAAATATCCAATATGCATTTTATCGAATCGATCAATTTTCCTGTTGATTGGACTAATTACCGGTTAGATACAACTATCTATATCAGTTAATGCAAAATATTATAATATTGATCTGAAACAATATGTAATTCGACCAATTTATTTGGATTTGGAAGAAACTGATGTGATGTTCCATTTAAATGAGCAGTTTCTGGATCAGAGAAAGCATTTTCTAACTTCTATGGAAACATAGACGGCACCAAAACAGTCGGAAGCTTTATTAAAATTTCGATTTACTTGACTGAAGTAAATCGGTTTGATATTTCAGTTGCCCGCACACTCCCGTATAATAACTGTGCGTTGTTTTAAAAGATTTCATATTTGATCTTATTGAACAAAGATATTTCTATCAAAAATATATTTACTTTATCCCAATAACGAATTAGCGGATTATATTCAAATCATTTATTTACTTGCATCAAATAAATTTTGTTTGTTTCAAATAAATTCTTTTAACAGTGCAGTATTGCATCAGTCATCATCGTTCATGGTTGGAAATTTAAAAATATTCCCTGCTATAGTTGACAATGTTTATGAATCTTTCTCGTTATACAGGGTGTCCAGCGGTCAGGGAAATCTGAAAAACCGGGAATTGTCAGGGAATTTTATGGGTCTGGAAATGTCAGGGAAAAGTCAGGGATTTTTAGAATTTTTCGGGAATTCTTCCAGTAGCTCAACTTTTTCAACTCAAAGGACAATTTATGATGCCATTAATGTAAAAGGAGGTCTTGAAAATTCGGTCGTCACAAAAGGTGTGATCCTGGATCCATACAGCTCGCAATTCTTACACATGGTACAAAGAAAATGTGGCAAAACAAAAAAGAGAAAATAATAAAGAAGAGGAGGCTCGAGATGCTAAAAAACAATCAGCTAAAATGGTCAAAGAATTGGAAGCCAAAAAAAGAAAGTTCTCGACGACGCCGTAAAAAAACAGCTCAAACTGACGAAAAAATTAAAGAGGTGACAAAACTGTGATTTCGATACCAATCTGATTCTATTATTAATTGCAAAGCAATATAAATTTTATATTAATACATTCTTTCATATTGTGATGATAATTTAAAAAAAGTTATCGAATGTTTTGCTTCGACTGAGATCTGTATTCTAACTCAAAAAGTATTAATAGCAATTCCAAAGATATAAAAATATATTTAATATAACTTAAGTGAAAAATGTGATTTTTTACTAGTCCAGCTGTTTATATCTAATTGAGTATTAGGTACGATAAGGATTCGTAGTATTACTACAAATCCTAAGTTACGAAAGTATAATAAATATAAATGAAGCGTTAAATGTGCCTATTAGTGAATATTAAAAAAAACAGTATTGATTAAAGCAGGTATTAGTTGAAGGGAACTTTGATTGACGTGTTCATCCCTGATTGCCGTATATAATGTAAGATGGCATTGTTTGGAATTTTATACTTAGCGAGCAAATAAAATGTGCTTCTTTCGATATTGGGTATTTTATTTTTTTATTTCCAGGTAAAAATATCCAAGACTTTATGATTCGATAAATTTAATTGTCTCACATAATAAAAAAAATTAAATGCGTTACTGAGAAATTGGTCAGGGAAAAATTATTTCTTGGCTCTGGAAAACCGGGAAAAGTCAAGGAATTTTTTTCAATGTGTCTGCTGGACACCCTGTTATAGTTAAAAAATTTTATTATTCTTTTCCGCTACACTTGATCATCTCTCAAAATATGTCCCGCTCGACGGGACGACCATAGATGGCTCCACGGGCAAAAAGCAAGTCGACTTACCAACGGCAAAAAAGGGAAGGGGAAGGCCCAAGAAAGTGGTCTGCAGGAACACGAGGGTCGGGGTCGGCAAGATAGAACGCTTCTTGACCAAAGGAGATGTTCTAAACGTGAGTGTAAGTGAAGCTTTTGCTACAAAGAACAAACTGCGCCATACACCGATGAAAAATAATTACAATGAGTCTGAGAAAGAAAAAGGTGATGTGCAAGACAATGGCAGTGAGTTCGGATTTAAAGAGAGTGTTGGCGGGAGCCCTAAAAAATTGAAGGAGAGGGAGGTAGCATCGACCACTGCGGAAGAAAGGAGTGGGAGGCGGGAGGAGGAAGATCGGGAGAGCGAGGAAGAAGGAGTCGACGATCCGGGCGTTGTTCTGACGGCAGGAGAGGAAGAAGGGACCGACGCGATCTCGGATGACGGTTTTTCGGATTCCTGCGAAATTGAAGAGACAGAGCGCAACTATGCGAAACATTGGTTCTGCGAAATTCGAAAAGCAGAGATAAGGATGAGAGGGGTTATGAGACATTATTTGGAAGATGTCGAAAAGAAATCGAAATTGTGGTTAAATGAGGAGGTTAAAAAAATAATTAAGGAGGAGAGTGAATTTCGCATGAAGCAATGGTGCTGCGAGGAGCTCAATAAAATAAGAGAGGAGTGCATGGAGGAGAGCGACGAAAATTGTGCTAAATGCGATCAGAGCATAAAAGAGGTGCGGGATTTGCGAAGTGAGGTGAGAGAAGTAAGAGAGAGTGCGGCACGAGAGAGAAACCAGTGGGAGGAGGAACGTCGCAGGCTCGTGGGCATCGGCAACGGGAGGAAAAATAAAGAAAGAAGAAAGGAACCGGAGAAGACGACGAAGGAGGGCAGAATCGAGGGCGGAAACTGCAGCTTCGATTCGATCAGCGAAGCATCTTTTGTGTCGCCGGTGAGAAAAACAAGGGATGTCAGAAGAAATGCATCAGGGGACAAAGAAAGGTTAAACCAAGTAATGGAGATGAAACCGAGGCCTTTAAACAAAGAAGAATTAAAAGAAGAAATAAGTCGGAGGCAGTACCGAAAAAACAACTTAAGTATATTCTGTCCTGTGGAGAAAGGATATACAAAAGCCAAGATTCTGTATAAGATTGCTGAAAAGTGTGGGCAAAATATTGAAGAAAAAGCGAGGAAGAAGTATGAAAACAGAGATTTGATGATCGTAAGATATAAAGATTGGAAAGAAAAACGCATGCTGATGAATAACAAGAAAGAACTGAAGGGGTCAGGCATCTGGGTAAATAACGACCTGACGAGAAGAGAAAAAGAGGTCCAAAAATGGCTACGGGCGATTGCGGCTAACGAAAAAAGCCTCGGAAGAGCTGCGGAAATAAGCTACATGAAGATTAACTTCGGAGACGGTTGGTGGAGATGGAGTGACCGGAGTGGGAGCATCGAGCCTCTAAATTACGATCGAGGGGAGAGGCAATCCTTTCCAAATGAGCAGCAGCCCTTTCGGACTGAGCAGCAGCCCTACCGGACGGGGTGGCAGCCCTTTTGGACTGGGCGACGGCAATGAAGACGACGAAATTGAAGAAAGAAGAGAGAAGAGTGAAGATTCGTTTATTGTACAGACTCGGGGAAATAAGCAGCGGGATGACGAAAGATCAGGTTTCAAAATAATGTTGTGGAATGTTGCGGGAATATTTAAAATCGGGGAAGCCTGGGATTTCATAGAAAAGGCAGACATTGCCGTATTACAAGAAACATGGGTTGAAAAGAAGGACGAGGGTAAAGCGGTGCAAAGTATGAGTACGAAATTCAATTGGTATTTTAAAGCAGCGATTAAAGAAAAAGGGGTCAAAAAAGGAAGAGCTAAGGGGGGGCAGGCAATAGGGGTAAAGAAGGAGTGGGTGGGGTGCTGGGAGATAAAAGAGTGGGAGTTCGGGTTAATTGTGTGCAATTGTAGTTTAAGGGAAAAATCTGCAATAATAACAGTGTATAATAACATCGGAATGGGGAAAATTGAAAAAGAGTTAAGAGAAGTAATTTTAGAGGAAGCATGTAAAAAAGATAAAGTTGTGATTGTGGGGGATATGAATGCGAGAATTGGGAATGAGCAAGCGATGATTGTGGAAGAGCTGAATGACTGGGAGTGCGAAGTAAGAAAATCGCAAGACATGTTAGTGAATGCGGAAGGAAGAAAGTTGTTGAATCTGTGTGAGGATTTGGGCCTGAAAGTGTTGAATGGTCGAACAGAGGGGGATCGGGAGGGTAAAGTAACTTTTGTGGGAGGGGGAGAAGAATGTTGCGGGTCGGTAATAGATTATGCTATTATTTTGGACAGGGGGGAGCAGGAACATATCAGGCAGTTGGAGGTGATAAATAGAATTGAGTCTGATCACCTGCCAATAATGCTAACTATGAGGGGGAAAAAAGCAAAAGATCCGGTAATTATTGAAGAGGACATTGATGAAGGCAAAATTGCTAAACTTGTATGGAAAGAGGAAAATTGCGAAAAATTTATTGAAGAATTTCAAAAGGATACAAGCTTAAAAGAAAGTAGAGTGGGGTGGGATGGGATTAAAGATAAAATATTAAGAGCCGCGGAAAAAGCAGGGCTAATGAAATATTTTGGAAAAAGTAAGAAAGTGAGAAGATTGCCAAGGTGGTTTAACGAGGACTGCAGAAAGCAGAGAGAGGTAGTTTGGGAAAAATTAAAAATTTTCACGAAACATAGAAACGGGGAGGTGAAGACTAATTTGGTAGCAGAAAGGAAAAAAATGAGATTAACGATAAAAGAAGCAAAAGAAAAATGGAGGAATGGGTTATGGGAGCAAGTTGGGAAAGCCAAAAATATGTCAAATTGGTGGAAAGCAATTAATAACTTTAGAAATAAGCGTAGAGAGGCTGTTGGGGAAAAAATATCGAGAAAAGATTGGATGGAGCACTTTGAGAAATTATTAAACGGGGAGAAGGGGCAAGAGAGTGAGTGGGGAGAAAACAGGGAGATATGGGAAAGAGAGGTGCAGGCATTTAATGCGGTAGATTCGGGGGCAGATAAAGAATTTTATGAGGATTTTACAATTAAAGAATTAGAAGCAGCTTTAAGGGGTATGAAAAATGGAAAAGCGGCAGGTGAGGATGGAATTGGGGTAGAATTTTTGAAGGCGCTACCAAAGGGACAAAGGGAGCGACTGAGAGAGGCAATAAACAGTATTTGGAGGGAGGGTATAGTGGCAAGTGGGTGGGTAACGGCGAGAATCGTACCAATTTACAAAGAGGGGGATAAAGAGAAAGCGGAAAATTATAGGGGGGTATCTCTATTGGATGTGGGGTATAAAGTTTTGACGAAAATGATGACGGCAAGATTGGGCAAGTGGATTGAGGCGAATGATAAATTGAAAGAAAGTCAGGCTGGTTTTAGAAAGGGAAGGGGTACGAGGGACCAAATATTTACGTTAAATACGGTGATAAACAAAAAATTGAAAGAGAAAGGGGGAAGACTATGTTGCTTTTATAGATTTTAGAGCTGCTTTCGATCGGGTAAACAGAGAAAAAATGATGATTAAATTAAAACAAAAAGGAATCAAGGGTAGAATGTTGGAAACGATAAGGGGAATTTATAAAGAGACAAGAGCGGAGGTACAAGCGAGTGGAAAAATAACGGAAAACTTTGTAACAAGGAGGGGGGTTAGACAGGGTTGTGCTTTAAGTGCAGTGCTTTTTGATTTATATATAGATGATTTGGAGGATCTGTGGGAAAGAAAAAATGTGGGGGGAGTTGTTATTGGGAGGGAAAAAATATTTGCAATAAAATATGCCGACGATGTAGCTGCAATCGCAGAGACGGTGGGAGGGTTGAGGAGTATTTTGAAAGACTTGGAAAATTGGGCGGGAGAGAATATGATGGAAGTAAATGCAAAAAAAACGAAAATAATGATATTTAAAAATGGAGGTAGAATCAGGGTTGGGGAAAATTGGGAATATAAGGGCGAAGAGGTGGAAATTGTAAATAGTTTTAAATAT
This sequence comes from Alloplasta piceator, assembly GCA_946863875.1. NCBI lineage: Eukaryota > Metazoa > Arthropoda > Insecta > Hymenoptera > Ichneumonidae > Alloplasta > Alloplasta piceator. Next base: position 23,666,388 of record OX333076.1, read on the forward strand.
TTGGGTTATTGGTTTACTTGTAAAAATTCGGTTTGGGTTCATGGGAAAAAGACTGCAGGTAAAGCGCAAAAAGCAATGAATAAGGTGTGGGGCATTTGGAGGAGGGCAGGGAGAGATTTAATGGAGGAAAGGCTTTATTTATTAAATTCAATAGTAAGGGCGGGGGCAATGTATGGGGTTGAAATTTGGGGGGTGGGCGAAATAAGAATTTTTGAAAGAATCCAAAGTAGATTCTGTAAAATAGCGTTGGGCGTAAAAAGGACCACGCCAAGGTATATATGGAGAAGAGAGTTGGGTGTGCCGACGATGGAATATCTGGTAAGGGAAAGGGTTTTGCGATATATCGTAGAAGTAATGGGAATGAATGATAAAAGATGGCCAAAAATCTGTCTGTTGGAGGAAATAAGGGCCATAGTAAATCGTGTGCCGTCGAAGTGGGGGAAATACTTGAATGGGGTTTTAATTGATATGGGTGTGCAGGATATAATCGGGATGATCTGGGAACGGAGGGAGGTGAGGGAAATCGAGGCGGGAATAAGGGAGGGTCTAGAAAATTTAAAAACGGAGACATTGAGGAAAGAGGGGGAGAAAATAAAGGATTCAACGTACAATTACAGATATAAATTTATTGTTGAAAATGATAGTATGCCCTGGAAATATTGGTCTGAGGCGAATATAAGGGGTAAAGACAAGGAAATGTGGGCGAGAATAAGATGTGGGAATGTGGAAAGAGTGGGTAAGAAAGGAGAGAGTGATTGGATGTGTAGAATGTGTGACGAGCAGGATGAAACGTTAGAGCATATTTTGTTGTGTAAAAAAAGCAGAGAGGCGGTGTCGAAAAACGCGAGAAAAGGTGTGGAGGAATGGATGGAAGGAATGGATGAAGGAGCGATTGTTGGGGAAATAATAAATATGTTGGGGGGAAAAATACAGATTGGGATATGTGCATACCTCAGGGAAATTGAGGAAGTGTGGTGTAAAAGGAGTTGGGAACGAGAGAATAAGCGAGCGGAAGAATGAATGGGTTCATAAGCGAGAGGCGAGTAGTTATAAGGTACGAAAATTTTTTTTAAGGATAATGATGAAAGGGAGTTTTTTTTTTTTTTTTAAGTTACGTTTAAGATACATATATGTTTTCAGTCTTTGTATAAGTTTTGTAAAAAACCTTTTTAAAAGGTTATGCAAATAAAACTCAATAATTAATAAATAATATGATAGTGTGTAATGTATATTTACAAATGTCGAGGAAATAATGCGCCACCTTGAAAGATTTGTGCGGCGCGCTTTATTAATACATCATGGATTCTTTGTGAATCGAAAGTGCTATGCGTTGCATTTTGTACGACATATGCGTGGAAAACAAGTCGAAAAAATTGGGAGTTCTCGTATTGTTTGATCGACTTACTCCGATCCCCTTCTATTTGAGTAGCACTTTATTCATTCTGTTAATCAAATGAGTTCGAAAACATCTCTTACTTTTGAATAAAATTTTTTGGAGCCTCGGTTTTGGAGATTTTTATGAACAAATGTATTCGTTTTTTGAAATGCCGCTGCTGTCGATTACAGATATCTCGGTAATGGATGTCATTGACATTCGTCAAGGGTCCCGTTTTTTTTTACTTGAAACCGTCTTTCGATAAAAAAAATTAAAAATAAACCTAAATTGTAGAAATAATTCTTGAATGCGACGGCCGTATGGAAGAACATGCTATCTCACATTGTGCTAGAAGAACGTGCTATCTCAAATTATGAGAGAAGAAGGTAGTATCTCCAATTGATCACATCTAGAGATACCACCTTCTTCTCTCATAATTTGAGATAGCACGTTCTTCTAGTACAATTTGAGATATCACGTTCTTCCATACAGCCGTCGACTTAAAATCAAATCCCCCCCCCCCCCCCCATTTTCTCCAAGGAACCTTAGAAATACTACGATCAGTTATGAATATTCCAAATAAAATGACTATGGCTGTTCTAATGATTCACGAAATATTGTTTGTTTAGGAATATTTTCATTTTTCACAACTTGATAATCTTCATGTGCACAGATAGAAATATACGTATTGCTAGTCAAATAATTGGGTGTATACGTACGTACGTGGATACTGTTTAATATAATTTAAAAAAGTTAGTATTAAGAGGAGGCTAAATACCATTTTTATTCAATCCCTACATTATCGACGTATCATCGTCGTCCAGTCTTTCTCCGACAACCGTGGATAAAAATTAATTACATTTTGACAATTAAGAGGGGGATAAATTAATTAACAATTAATTGTCAATTGAGAGGCAAAAATGCGTTACAGCTAATGCCAACGAACTTATTCGAGCTCCCTAAATATTATAGGTTACTCGTCAGAATCCATGGTGCTGCCCTCACTCGCAAGTCTGTGAACTACATTTCGCCATTTCGTTTTTCAATAAAACTACAATTTATCGATATTTATCTCTTGATGCGCCATCCAAACTTACGGCGTGTCGTTTTGATAAAATAATGTCGAAAACGTATCGGCATTTGTATCGTGGCGTTCTTCATGGAGCCTCACTCTTGGTTTTACCCGAAATACAGTAAAAGTTTAATAATTTAAGTTTTTCAATTACAGTTTCTTGGTGGTAATTGAATCTGTAAATTTTTGTTTTGTTCTTCGAAAAAATTTTAGTGAGGCTCCATTCCTGCCGATGTTCTGATGACGTTGTTAAAATTTTATTCAATTCCATCCATTTGTATAAGAGCAAGTTTGGATGGCAATTTCGAGGTGTTAGTGTCGGTATTTAGCCTCCTCTTAAGGGGAGACAGTCAGCGTCAAAATGCCGATTTTTGAACATCAATATAAATGTTCATGGCATTTGTGGAAATTTTACTGATAGTCTACCATTTGATGTATCAAATGTAGCACTTTTGACACTAGTTAGAACCCTTAAGGTGCAGCGGTTCTCTCATAAATTAATTTTTTATTTTCACACGCTGCACACAGTTCTGACCAAACTGCTTGACGGATCTTATCCTACGACGTCTCATTTTCTTTGTAAACCTTTTGCAGACCGCTTGAGCGCTGCACATTTTTTTTTTAGATCCTCATTTTGGAGTTACAGGCCACTTTTTGAATCTTTGACTCATTTTTGGTTTTTAGAGCATTGCACACAAAACAGTATTCATTAAAATAAAAATGTGCCGTGCTCAAGCAGTCAGTAAAAGTGTTACAAAGAAAATGAGACGTCGTAGGATAAGATCCATGAAGCGGTTTGGTCAGGATTGCGCATAGTTTTTGAAGATCAAGGTTTCGGGAAACAGCCTCCAAAGTTGAAGGTATGGAAAAACGTTTCCTCAGTCCTTTGCTCCACCGATCACTGTACCTGCATAACAAACAATATTTGTCATGGTTATTGCATGCAGAACACAAATTTTTTAACACGCTTGTCACGATTTGTTCATATTTATAATTTTTAATATTTACATATAATTTTACACCAAAAATGCTATAAATTTATTACAATGTAACCTCCAATCCATTGACAGTTTGGAGGTTATACTGTACATATAAGGCACGGAATTGAATTCACTTACTGGAAAAAATGTAAATAAATATAAAAATCAATTCGATTATTTAGTAAAGACGACGAATACCATTGTCTTTACAAATAATTGAATATAATAAACATATGAACTGACGTATCACTCACCACTGTGAAACTGCTCGTGTCGTTTGTCGAGATTGAAGAAGCAATTTCACGTAATTTCTCGATCGGTTTAGATATTTTACATTGCTTTTGAAAAAATAAATAAACACTCGATAAAAATAAGTGAATACAATAAAAAAAATAATAAACCACGCGCGAACGTTTGTTTTCTATTGCAGCAGCAACAGTTTAGCATTTGCTAGTAACAAAAATTTACTAGTAAATTTACAAGGCAATTTCTGATCACTTTTGCGACAATATTTTTGATTGGCCCGTAGTCACTTCTTTCAAACGTTTTGATTGGTCCGCAGAGTTGTTAGCGCGCAGAGCGCGCTTATGTCGCAATCGCGCGATATTCAAATTCGATTCAACAGTAGAATAATTATTTTTTTACCAACTCTACAGGAATCTGAATGAATAATCAATTGTATATAAATATATTTATATATCTATATATATATTTATTTATATATATTTATATATATATATATATATTTATTTATCATTGGTAAGAATATTTCTTTAGCGACTGAAGAAACATTTTCATTAAATATTATGATGATATTTCATATATATATATATATATGGGGCATTCTAAGTGAAATCGAGGAGTCATTTCCCTCAGGTAATCAGATCCTTTTTCGCATTGATTACACTTTAAAAATAGCCTCATTTTTTTACAGAATTATTTCGACACTCCTTTAAGTGGCGCGACGATCGCTTGTGTGTAAAAAAGGAATAACTGAAAAAACACCATTTTTTAAATTATGCAATTTTTTCCACAGATTCTGGGTTATAAATAAGTAATATCTATCATGATTAGAAAGTGGGATGCGGCTACCTCATATTTTTTTAAATAATTTTTTTATTTTTAGTTTCTAAAATAAAATTAAAAATATAATTCCTAATATTCCTTATAGAAGTAAAAAATAAAATAAAAATAAAACATGTCTTGAAAAATTTTGATATTTTGCATATTTTTCAAAATAAATGAGATTTTTTTTTCAATAAAAGATTTTTCTCAGTTACTTTGGAAAATATGCAAAATATCGAAATTTTCCAAGATATGTTTTATTTTTATTTATTTTTATTTTATTTTTTTCACTTTTATAAGGAATATTAGACATTTTTGTTCCATTTTAGAAACTAAAAAAAAAAAATTATTAAAAAAATATGAGGCAGCCGCATCTCACTTTCTAATCATGATATATATTACTTATTAATGATCCAGAATCTGTGGAAAAAATTGCAGAATTTCGCAAATGGATTTCTCAATTTTCAAAATTCTTTTATTACAGATGTGCCTTAGACTGTATCAAAAAAAATCGATAATTTTTTTTATTAGCTTCATACAATCTTAATCTATGCTTGGACATAAAAAAATAATTCTCGCGAAAGATGGGGCCGGTCCTTCAAGATTTAGAGGTATCTCATCGGATCTTTGTCTTTTTTATTTCGTTAATACGTAAATAACGAATTTGCATGAATGAAACATACATTTTTTTATTTTCAAATGATAAATATATTCTAAACTTATGTACTTAATAGAGGGGGTTCCATCCCAAAGCGGACAGTTTGAAAAACTTTTTTCTTATTTCCTCAATTTTTTTATATTTTTTAGTTCCCATCAAAGGCACTTGCTGTTACATTTTTTGATTTTTTTAATTACCCGTTCAAAAAATATTAAATTAACAAAAAGAATCGCTCTTTTTTGGTACTTTGGTCATAACTTCTTTAATAATGATCCAAATTAGAATTTTTTTTTCAAAATTTTTGATTTTTTAATGGCCTTGCCAGAAAAAAAATACAACAAAAATACTCGACCCGTTTTTGAATAAGTTTTTTGAGTTCTAAACTTTAAATCGCGTTTTTAAAAGTGAGTGTCATTTTTTATTTTCAATTTTTTTTTTATTTTAAGCATCCATCTATTCAACAATTTTTAAGACTAGTCCGATCGTGGGATTTCCATAACTACTATCTAATCTTTTCGATTATATAAAATTAAATTTTTTTTCCTTCATAAATTATTATGAATACCGATTTTTGTTACAGTATAGTATATTTTCAATCATTTTGAATTAATCTTGACACTATTTCATTGTTTACAGATTTTTGAAATGAATAATTAATCGATGAGCAAATAACAACAGTTCAAGAATTGTATGAGTAGGCATTGAAACTGAATAGTGTACCGAATGTTGCTGTCAAATTTTCACCTGAGAAACTTTATTTAGATGCAAAAGAAAGATTTTATTTGCGATACAATACTGTGAAGTCAATCACAAGGGAACACAAAAATTTCATTCATTTATTCCAATGAGCAATGGAAACGTATTGGCAAAGGAATATTCTAGGGGTGTGCGAATAGTGTTCGAATCGAATCGAATCGAATAGTGATATTCGAAATTCGAATCGAATATTCGAATAGTTCGAATAGTTCGAAATATTCGAGAATTTTTTATTTATTTATTTATTTTCTTTTATTCTTAAAAGTGCCAAAAAATATATAAATAAATAGATAAATAAATAAAAAAATAAATGAATAAATGAATAAATGAATAAATGAATAAATGAATAAATGAATAAATGAATAAATAAATAAAAAATCTCGACTACATCGAATATTCGAATATTCGAACTATTCGAACACTATTCGCACACCCCTAATTTATTGATTTATCGATTTATTTTTTTATTTTTGTACTTATTTACTTATTTATTTATTTATTCGTTTATTTATTTATTTATTTATTTATTCATTAATTTTTTTATTTTTTTTTGGGACTTTCAAGAATAAAAGAAAATAAATAAATAAATAAAAAATTCTCGAATATTTCGAATAGTTCGAATAATTCGAACTATTCGAACTATTCGAACTCTATTCGAACTATTCGAACTCTATTCGATTCGATTCGTCTCGAATAATTCGTAAATTCGAATATTCGCACACCCCTAGAATATTCTAATTCAGGAAATAATCGTATATGAAAGGTTTTCAAAAAAATACGTGAATAAATCGAAACTGTTGTTATTATTGTTCATAAACAGACTTAACGATTACTTATTAATTTTAAGAACCTATTAACAATAAAAAAGTGTCAAAATAAATTCTCGATATTGAAAAAATTACTATACTGTAACAAAAATTGGTACTCTTAATAATTTATAAAAAACAAAAATTTTAATTTTCAAATATCGAAAAAAAAGTAGTTATGGAAATCCTACGCTCGGACTAGTCTTAAAAATTGTCGAATATATAGATGTTTGAAACAAAAACTAAAAAAAAATAAAAAATGACACTCACTTTTAAAATTTAAAACTCAAAAAACTCATTCAAAAACGCGTCGAGTATTTTTGTTGTATTTTTTTCCGAAAATGCCATAAAAAATCAAAAATTTTGAAAAAGAAAACTTTCAATTTGGACCATTATTGAAGAAGTTATGACCAAAATTAAAAAAGCGGGTTTTTTGTTAGTTTAATATCTTTTGAACGGGTAATAAAAAAAATCTTGAAACTTAACAGCAAGTGCTTTTGATGAGAACTAAAAAATATAAAAAAATTGAGGGAATTAAAAAAAAAAATTTCAAACTATCCGATTTGGGATAGTTACTGACCCTTCTAGCGCGGCAGCGTCGGATTTCGACTATTTATTCATGTGTGATATAGCCAAACCGGAAACTAATGGTTTCAACGTGTGCATTAAAGCCCCCCAAAGGAGATTCACCGGTTATGAAAGTGAAATAATCAAGATTTATTAATAAAATCATTGTTTTAATAATGCTTCTCTGCTGTCCGGGTTACTGACCCTGTACATAAGCCCCATCTTCGTTTGTGAACCTTACGTGTACCGATTTCGATTCACTGGTCTATTTCTATTTTTAATATCTCCTTTAGAAAGGTCCCTCTCTCCAATAATGAAAAGTGAAAAATTCTCTTCAATTAGCCGGTAATTGGATTATTATTCGACAAAAACTGTATTTATGGCAATCAAAATGGTGCCGTTAGGGTCACTATCTGGGACAGGGTCAGTAACTGGGCCGTTTACCTTACATTCAGTATTTATAAATAATTTTAGAATATATTCATCATTTTAAAATAAAAAAAGGTATGTTTCTTTCATGCAAATTCGTTATTTACGTATTAACGAAATAAAAAAGAAAAAAGTCCGATGAGATACCTCTAAATCTTCAAGGACCAGCCCCATCTTCCGCGAGTATTATTTTTTTATGTCCAAGTATAGGTTAAGATTGTATAATGCTAAAATAAAAATTATCGATTTTTTTTGATACAGTCGAATGTGCCTGTAACTTTGCCATTTTTCAAAATTAGGGCCTATGGCTTGGTTAATAGGTGCAAAAGGGTTTGTAAAACGTAAAAAAAATAAAAAAATAAAAACGATTTTTTCCAATTTCACGCTGACTCAACCCGCTTAAATTCTTGAAAATAAAATTCCATCTTTTGCTTGGTTTTCTGTACGGACAAGTAGTATATATTTTTGGGTAATTAAAAGACATTCTCAAAAAATTAATGTCTCATGAATCGTTGAGACAGTCATGGTCATTTTTTCTCGTTCGTTTTCGATTCTAATGCTTTTCAGGATTTTTCAAAGTAATACTATTAAAGGGATTTGAGATATCTTGATTCTTTTTTTCCCAGAATTTTTTAACGATTTTAAGTTACCCCGGACAATACCGATACTATTTACCGTCATAAAGATTGAACACTGAAAAAAATGTACTACAATATGTATAATTAAATAATGGGACAATAATATTATACAATTTTCGCAAAAGTTTAGAATGTTGGATAAACCCTTTGAAATTTCCAAATCGCTAAATTGTTATTCGTATAACATTCAAAAATTGTTGGAAAAATTATTGATAAGTCGTTGTCACTTTCCTTATAAAGTTTCTCGGTGGAAGCAAAAATATTTTTTTTAAATCTATAATATTCGACAACGTCCAAAATCGGATATCTAAAAAATTTAAAGGTTTCGCTTGAATCGCAAAGGACTAGAATCGGGTGATGAAAAAAAATCCCGGAGAATTCTCTATGCATAATCATCGCAAAGATCACAGTGTTTAGTAATTATTGTTTGTTTACGACACTTTTATAAGAGTACAAGTAATTTCCTGAATAATTAATCATCGATTTAAACCTGAGTCTCGCTGCCACTGTGATAATGCTTTCTGTACTTTCTATTGTATTTTTTGCGTGTACTGTCTGTGCAGTGTAGCAATAGAGGCGGTGGCGACGACGATGACGACGCTTGCACATAAGCGTTTTTGACACTCTGATGTGAACTGATTAACGGAGGTTGATGCGACTGTGTAAAATGGCTCAAATGCTGAATCTGACGATGACTCGTTGGACTGGTGGAACCGGGGCTGTTGTAACAGTGAACAGCCGGCATAGCCGCGTGAGGATGACACTTATGCGGTGGCTGATTTTGAAGAATCAATCTTTTGCAAACGTCCGTCATGTTCGGCCACCAGATCCAAGCTGCGGCGACTGTTCCGCCGCCAAGCGAGATGATAAGACGAACAATGAAAAATTGAAGTACCGGTCTCGAAGGTGCTCTTGGTCCCGACGAAGGTTCAGGTGCCCTCAACCACGAATCACGACCCCACCACTCGTAAAATATTGTGCTCGTTAAGCATATTATGACTATCGCATAGAAACAGGCGAATACTCCGACTCTCGTCAAAAGCAATTTTTGCCGTTTGTAAATGTCAGCTAGTGATTTCGATGGATCGCGCTTTCTCACAAGTGGATTAACGTGCTGAGTGAAATTCACGTTTGAACTTGGCGCCACCGGTGAAGCTGGTCGTAACAATAATCCAGCCATGCCGATCAACAGAAACGTCATACCAAGAACGAGGTACACCAATTGGGGTCCCAAGACTAAAACCAACAGCGATCTCGTGCTTTGCTGACCAACGAAGCAACTTCCTGCAACATATCACATTCTGGATTTCAATAATAACGCACGAGAAAAAAATTCTTTAAATTCTACACATTATGTTCAAAAATTCTCTTGTATGAAATTGTTTTCGAATTTTGGCTTTCTCGTCAAGGAAAGTTCGTGATTGCGTGTAGATTATGAAGAAGCGACATAGAAATTGTTGATTTACATGACTTTTTATTATACGGTATATCCCATTAAAACATCCTGGAACAATTTTGCAAGAACCACGTAAGCTGGAGTGGTTGCTCAATAGAGAACTTGCATGTTTTTTAAAAAATTTTTTATTCGAAAGTAGGATAAAAAATAATGTATTTCCCAAGACAGTTTTTTTTTAAAGGAATATTGACGCTGCAAAAAAATATTCTTTGACTCTAATTTTTCTCGAAAAATTTGAATTGGCAACCATATTGTTGTACCCAACTATCAGCGCCGCCAGTGTCGTGTCCGGGAACCACGTCTCATTGTAAACAGTTTCTGCTCTCGGTGACGCAAAAATCTAACCTATAACTTACGTATAACCTACAGTATAATATTCTTCAATATTATTATTTACGTCAAAAGTATCACAGAAAAAATATAAATTGACAAAGCAATTATGGATTCATTCACCCCGCAACCAAACTTGGATTGGTTCATGTCTTGTTTTGTAACATCGTGCAAAAACACAACAAGTACTACACCAGAAAAGATATTTGTCCATGTGCCAAATAATCCAGTGAAAAGAAAGGTTTGGTGCGCGGCTGTTGGTTTTGAGAAAAATAAAAAAATTAAAATAAATAGTTATTGTTGCGAAGATCATCTTGAGGTAAGTCCTTTCTTATACATTTAAAGAGAAAATAATATTTAAAATAATCCAATCCAAGTTTGGTTGCGGGGTGAATGAATCCATAATTGCTTTGTCAATTTATATTTTTTCTGTGATACTTTTGACGTAAATAATAATATTGAAGAATATTATACTGTAGGTTATACGTAAGTTATAGGTTAGATTTTTGCGTCACCGAGAGCAGAAACTGTTTACAATGAGACGTGGTTCCCGGACACGACACTGGCGGCGCTGATAGTTGGGTACAACAATATGGTTGCCAATTCAAATTTTTCGAGAAAAATTAGAGTCAAAGAATATTTTTTTGCAGCGTCAATATTCCTTTAAAAAAAAACTGTCTTGCGAAATACATTATTTTTTATCCTACTTTCGAGTCCCATAGATTAAAATACAGATTTCAGATGCATGCAAGTTCTCTATTCATTTGAAAAATCAAAACTTGAAAAAAAAAACCAGACAAAGATGCCTTCACGAAAAAAGCGCAATGTACTTTCGTATACAAAATAACTCTTCCTAAGTGTGGTATAGTAATTAGAAAAAAAACGTTTTGAATCGCGCTTTTTGTAAAGATTTTTGGACTTTTTTTTTTTTAGAAAATACATCTCGCACGAGCTGAGGTCTCGATAATCATGTTTATTGCTGCCTCAGCAATGTTAAAATTGACCAAAAAGACGTTTTCAGAATTAAAAAATTCGCATATCACTAAATTCGTCGATGGCAAGTTGTTTGTGACGAAACAAGTTCTTTTTCAAATCTGAATTTTTGCAATCGCTTTTACTTACAATGATACAGTACTTTGTTAATTTTTCTTCTATCATTTTATACCCTCATGTAACGATTGCTCATGCATAAGCAAAGGAATCTTCGACAATATCAAAGATTTTTTGTAAGCAAAACTCTGCACTTCGCTTATAAAGTAAACTACTGGAAAAACTAATGGTTCAAAAAAAATTCCTTAATGTTTACTGGTTTTTAGAAATGCTGTATTTCAGTGAAAAATGGTTGTATCGAGGTCTAAAAAAAATATTTTGAAGCTTCAAGTTTCTAGTTTTGAGATCTTACAGCGAATTTTTTTTCGAAGTTACAGGTTTCGCGCAATCCTAAGAAATAGTGTGAAAAAAATGTATCAAATTCCTTTAACTTTCTTCAAAAATTTTATTGTTTGAAACATAAAAATCGTTCGATAGATCAAATTGCAACTTTACAGGGTTTTTATGGGTATGTTGAACTTTAAAAGACACGCTTAACATTAGTCGTTTTATCAATATTTTTAATTTACCTAGTGATTCTCCAAAAAACCATAAATAGCACTTTTTCTCCTGTTTTTTCATACTCATGTCAAGGATGGGAAACAAAATTTTCAACAAACTATCGTCAATCCTTGTAGAGAATTAATTCAATTTCTTGAAACCCCCTTTTACTTTCTGTGCGATTATTGGTTGCTGAGATGTCAATTGTCAAAGACAAAAGAATTCTTTTTCATTAAAAGTCCGATATCTCAGCGAAAAATGGTCCCATCAAGGTCTCAAAAAGGAAATTGAAGCTGAATAAATAAGCTATCTGAATTATGCAATGATTCCGCTGAAATTTTTTTTTCCAAGCCACTACAGCCAAAAAAAGTAAAATAAAGTTGCAACATTTTTTTCGCACTATTTCTTAGGATTGCGTGGAACCTGTAGCTTCGAAATTTTTTTTACTGAAAGATCTCAAAACTAGAGTCTTGAAACTCCAAAATGCTTTTTTTAGACCTAGATATAACCATTTTTCACTGAGATACAGCATTTTTAAAAACCACTCAAAATTAAGGAAATTTTTCAGATTTCTTAATTTTTCCCAGTAGTGTAGTAAGCATTACAGTACATTCCTGAGTTTTCTAAATTCTACAAATGGATTCTTTTAACAAAAAAACTGAAAAACCCTGCCAATCGCTAGTCGATAAATAATTTAAAAAATTTCTTTCATTATCAAAAAGAACTATTTACCGAGTACTGTAGGGTTTAATTAAAATTTTAATTAAAGCAATACATTTATAGATTTTCCGTTCAAAACGTTCGAAGCTTCAAGTTTATGAATTATTGATTAAGCGCCTCAATCTATCGAACCCAAATTAATTGAAGTAAAAAACGTTGCTGGAAACGTTCCTAACATTGATCAAGAACCTACAAAGCCTTTGCCCTTGAGGAATTGCAATCATAATCAAGCTTGAGAAAAAATACTTCGAATCAAAATGAACAAACAAATGTCGTTTGCAATTTTTGTACTGCCACTAGTGGAAACTTGCTACAGGTGTCGCCATCCGTCGATATCTCTTTTTGTTTATTACCGGTGAGCTCGTCCGCATCCACATCCCTCGTGACAAGCACGGCGATCGTATGGGCTGCTGGAAATCCCCAAGCCGCAACAGCTCCAACTGTCGAGAAGCCTTGCTGAAGCCCAAAATCTCCGTCCTCTTTGCTGGACGCAGTTCTCAATAATCGATTCCATTTACGAGCAACGATGCACCACCAGCCAGATAATACGACCCACCTGGATGCAACATAAACATTAAGGCTGTTGAAAAAAAAATCAATTGGTCATTTAATTCTTAAGGTCATCGAGAAGCCATGGACAATATATCTGAAAAACAACTGCATTGATCCTTCTAGAATTTTTGGTTTTTGAAAGGTATATTTTTCGACATAAGATTTCATTCATGAAATATAACGTTCTTCTCGCAAAAATCAGAGCTTTAAACACTTGCTATTAGCTCTAATTTCATATTTTGTAAATTGCTGCGATTAGTGACAAGATGAACTGATGTACTACCGAAATCTGTTTAGTTTTTTTCTTATCTCCGACGACCTAGTTCCGCATTACATTCCTTACTGTAAAAGACTTTTCGAGTATTACTTTCTGGATATAAGCTATAATTCTGTTCTGGTATATAATTATGAATATTTTACTTCATATAATATATTCTAACATATTATAATATAATTATGATAATATTTTACTTTATATAATATATTCTAACTTATTATAATATAATTATGATTATATATTGAATATAATGTTTAATTATATAATTCTGTCTAAAAGTATACTTTTGAACAATTAATTACTAACCCAGATAGACAAACGTGTTGTAGAAAATCGCATGACGGCATAGTTACGCAATTCTGACGGCATAACAAGTCACAATTAAGTAGCTTTCTACGTCCGAATTAAGCAGCATATCGACGCCACGCGCCGTCAGATTTGCGTTACAACTACGTTAAGATCTAACGTTAAAATGCAGCAAAATAACAGCACGCTGTGCTGCGTATTTGCGTCTTAATTGCAACACGTCGTGGCTGCGTATTATCGTTTTAATTGCAGCACGTCGTGCTGTTTATGTTGTAGTCACGGTCGTACATCCAGGTCTTGCAACGACGGCGGTGGGGGAACGTCGTACTTTTGAAGCCTTTTTAACTCAATGTATGGCCGCTAGGTGCGCCACGCTAAAGCGGTGTCCGGTAAAGGTAGTATCTTCTGTCTCTTTCTAACTAAGCCCCCTAATATAACCCACACCGGACGATAGCAGTGACACGCGGCGGCGTCGACGGGATCGAAAAACGCCTTCAAAACTACGTCGAAAGTTGTTGCATTGAAAGGGGTCTGCCTTGCAAGACCTGTATACACGACCGTGGTTGTAGTTCAGCTATCCGTTACAACGTGTCGCACACCCCTCGTTATTATTCTCACATGCAATGAAGTCACGCCAACGGCATTTAAGTAAAGTCCGATTAATATCTAAAAAAATTCAGCTTCATGCAATATGACACGGCACGTTTGCGCCACGACGTGCTACGAAAACGCTGCTAAGACGCAGCCCAACGTGACGCCAATATAACGTCAAAACAAGGTTTAAAGCACAGTGCACTGTGAATATGGTGCAGATGTGCAGCATGCCATGCTGCAAATACGCTGCAAATGTGCCGCAAGCCGTGTTGCAAATATGCTGTAAATGTGCAGCACGCCGGGTTGCAATTATGCTACAAATGTGCAGCTGCATATTTGCAGCATTATTACAACATTATTACGTAATGTCGTATCGTTAGAATGGAGCTTAATGCCGACGTAAAACCCGTTTACTGACGCCACGGCTTGCTCTCGAGTGACATGCTGTTGCCGACAATATGACGCAAAATGTCTATCTGGGAAGTGTTTCGTATCACTTTTTGAAACACTATGCTTTGGTAGAGATTTATAATTACGATTTTTCGATAAAAATGTTCAAAAAATGCTGTATCTCAGTGAAAAAAGGTCGTATTGCCGTGTAAAAAAAGAATTTTGAAGCTTCAAGTTTATAGTTTTGAGATGTTTCAGCGAAAACATTTCTGAAGCTACAGATTCCACGCAATCCTAAGAAATAGCGTATAAAAAAATGTTGCAAATCTTTATTATTTTTTATTTAGCTGCACTGACTTGGAAAAAAAATCCAGCTTAATCATTGCATGGACCGGATAGCTTGTTTATTCAGCTTCAAATTGCTTTTTTTTAGACGTCGATACAACCATTTTTCAGTGAGATATCCCTTAATGGTTTCCAGTAGTGTATGATTTTGTATTTTTTTTTTGAAAAATCTAACACTTAAACTACTGAATTGTTTATTTACCCATGTATTATCTTAAATATGTAATACTGAAACATCAGTACAACTTTTGAGTGGTTAAATTTCAACGGATAACTTTAACTTCCTTTAAATTTACTGTTACATCTGGTGAAATTTATGACAATAGTGGAAATTACCATCGATGAAATTTTTTTTGAATATTTAAAAACATCGCAGATAAGAACAGAATAATACAAGTCAATATTGAAATCGTCGCAGAAGAGAGAAGAAGGAACATCGAATTTGGGATATTAAGGGTGTTTTGAGTACGTCAAATCAGTGCTCATACGTTTATCCTATTGTGGAGCATCAAATGAAAGAAATCAATAATGAAATTATAATCATTTCGTCAGGGAATGCATTGTGACGCGGTAATTTTGCCGCTCACAAAAAGTACATCGCGTAGCTCCACTCTGCGTCTTCCGCCCTCGCTAACAGAGGCATAAACCCGCCGATTCAAACAAGAGTCCAAATTAGCGAAAATACACCGAAACTAATATATTTCGTTCCTGTAAATTTCATGTACCCCGAACACTTGTGAGCATCAAAAATCCGAGTAATCAGGGGAATAGATTGAAATATACGGAGACCACCTAATCCGTACACGAACTTCCGCTTCTTTAGCCAGCTTCGTCAACTGCTTCCATCGCGGTGGACGAACCTAGCAACAAAATACCCGGCATTTGACGGGTCCTTTGAACAACTATACGAGACCTGTACAACATGCACGTGGAATACAACATCATCGACACGTATTTAACGTCGTATAGCGCACTTAATATCGTAACGCGGCTAGGAAAATTACGAGCGCGCAAGATTAGTATATCATAATTCGCGCGCAAAGAGCGTCATTTTCCGTCTCACGCCGTGCAGACCGCGTGGCGCCAGGTATCGGGGCAACATCTTAAAAGCAAGAAGTAGTGGGGGGTAACGAGAGCGTCGCGAGAGATTCGGGGGACGAGCTCGAGACTCTGGTAGCGACGGCGAAGGCGAGACGACGCGTGCGAAAAGAAAGAGAGAGAGCGAAGGACCAGAGAGAGAAAGAATTGGAAGACCACGAGGAGACCGCATCGAACGGTGAGTCCCTTGAATCTCTAGCTTTGATCCTCGTTAAAATCGAATATATTCTGGAGGAAATTCCTCGTTGCTCGTGTTCCGGGGTATCGCGAATTGAAAATACCGTCTACTTTGCCTGAAAATAAAATCGCGACCGCGTAGTTAAAAATGTAGCGTGATTTTCCCGGAAAAGGGAATCGTTTTCCGAATCGTCGGAATCATAAGTTTGTGCGAATCGTGCGGGTCGCCGAAGCGCGAGAGTTGTGTCGTTAGTTACGTTTTTTCTTTGTGTTGAATTTGTTCGCGAGAGAGTTTTCGGCGAAGCTCGAAATAATTTCGAGGCAAGGTTAAATTCGTGGAAATTAGTTTCTCTTATGAAAATTTTGCGGCCAACTCTCGGGATTCGGTCATTTTGATTTATAAGCGAAAATTTTTGTGAATATAATTTGTTTTCTTCTTCTGAGCGAGTTTGGACGACACGCGTCTCGTGTCGTCAAGGTCGCAAAACCGCTCGTAATAAAGTCGAGACACTTAGCTAATTATATTTCATATTTCAATTAATCATTGTAAAAATTTGTCTTGCGAGAATTCCGAAGGGTGAATTGAGTAGCCTGGGAGAATTATAGTAGTGGATTTTGCTGAATATTGTGTCGAGTCAAGGTCGAGTCTCGCGACCGGTATTAATCGTTATTCCCGAATTTATACCGTTTATTGTGAATGAACCGAATATTTTTCTAGAAAGATTTAAATAAATCCACGATCAATATCTTCCGAAATTTTTGAATTGTTGTTCGCATTTTTTTGTTTCTTTAATTTTCCGAACCGCCCCTCTACCTTTATTTAAGACTGCTGTTAGCCAGGAAAAATCATATTCTCATTTTCTTTCCATCTAAAGCAGTCCTCTACGAGAATATTTTGTGGCAGAGTCGAGTGAGTGGGTTTTGGCTAAATTGATTTATTTGATTTTTCCGTAGATACTATTATTATTACTTAACTCAAAAATTTGGTCACAAATTTGGTACTCGACGTGGGGTGTCAAACTTTCTCTTTCTTTTCACACGCGTCTTCTCGCCTTCGCGATCGCTACCAGAGTCTCGAGCTCGTCCCCCGAATCTCTTGCGACGCTCTCGTTACCCCCCCACTACTTCTCGCTTTTAAGATGTTGCCCCGGTACCTGGCCCCACGCGGTCTGCACGGCGTGAGACGGAAAATTACGCTCTTCGCACGCGAATTATGATATGCAAATCTTGCGCGCTCGTAATTTTCCTAGCCGCGTTACGATATTAAGTGCGCTATACGACGTTAAATACGCGTCGATGATGTTGTATTCCACGTGCATGTTGTCCAGGTCTCGTATAGTTGTTCAACGGGCCCGTCAAATACCGGGTATTTTGTTGCTGGGTTCGTCCACCGCGATGGAAGCAGTTGACGAAGCTGGCTGATGAAGCGGAAGTTCGTGTACGGATTAGGTGGTCTCCGTATATTTCAATCTATTCCCCTGATTCCTCGGATTTTTGATGCTCGCAAGTGTTCCGGGTACATGAAATTTACAGGAACAAAATATATTAGTTTCGGTGTATTTTCGCTAATTTGGACACTTGTTTGAATCGGTGGGTATATGCCTCTGGCAGCGAGGGTGGAAGACGCAGAGTGGAGCTACGCGATGTACTTTTTGTGAGCAGAAAAATTACCGCGTCACAACTATCCCCTCCCTGAACAAAGGCCGCCCCGGCCGTCAATTGTCCGTCTCTCTCGCTTTGTAATTGACACAAGCTAGAATTCATCGCGATTTTTGTTCTCTCGCTTGTGCCCTTGCCAGATGATTCTAGCAAGAGTGTCATTAACAAATCTTAGCTTATGACATGGTTTGAAATAATCATGAATCATATTAGACTGAAACATAAATAACTTGATTATTGGCTCACCGAATAATTGGAATGCGGTTGAACATACAGGTTTTGCGCGAATCCCGCGTTTTCCAGAACCCCGTACTTCTACAGACTGAAAACATTTACGCAACAAGGACACAGACACTACGATCACAATAAAACAACACTATGGACTAGATTTTTACGGCGTTTATCTCTTAATTTTATTTCCATTGTCCTTGCTTTTGAACTTTACCAGGTGGTACCCTACGGTTACAAAAATGTATAAAAATAAAAAAACACCCTCCAAACAAAACGGAAGAATCAAACGTAGAGGAGGGGAAAAAGAAAACAGTCGTACTCTTACTCTACGCTTGGATACTGGATACCATCAAAACTGAATACAAGGTAAACTGTCAAGACTGGGGGTACAATTCTTGGAATGATAATGGGTGAGTCCGGACAAGGAGGGCAGAAGAAAGTAATCGGAGATCCCGCCGTTTATCTATGACGTTGCTGAGCCAACAAGGTGGGGTCTGGCGTATTGGCGTTATGAGCACCTCCACTCCGATACCACTCGGCGCATCTTGAACAAGTGCGGAGGGTCACCCCTCGCAATTGCAGCCATAGCAATGTAGGCCCTCTCTTTTGGGCTCGGGGCACCCTGGCCGGTAATGTCCGTCTTTGCCGCAGTTCCAGCAGCGACTACTACTATCTCCGGATCTCGGCCTTGGAATCCCCGGTGACGCGCGATCTGTCCGGATTACCACGGCGTGTCGTTGTGGTGTCTCGGCTGAGGATTCAGCTGAATGTTCCCAGGGGTGGGCCCAGACACTGTCCCCTTCCCCTGGGGGCAAGTACGAGAACGGTCTGTGTACGTTACGGGTTGACCGCAGTGTTTCCACGGAAGCATTGTTGGTTCATCCCGTGCGTGCCTTTCACGATCCGGTCCTGGGAGACTTGGCTCTCAGGCGGTTGAGGCCACACTGGGGCGCTCCGAATGTTTCTCACACAAACATCGGGCGCTCTGTGGTCTTGGCCCACGGTTATTCTTGTCGGGGAGTGACGCCCCCGCTCAATTAGTCAACCAAAGCTGCTCGTCGCTAAGGCGGGCAGCGACTTGATGGGAGGCCTGGATAAGCGATTTGAACGAATACGCTAGGTTCGTCCGGCGTTTGCGCTTACTCCTGCGGTGGAATTTGACGCCCACGACCGGCCTAGTCATAGGTCCACTAGGAAGGAGTCTAGCTACCGTTTTGAAAGTGAGGTAGCTATTGCCCTTAAGTGGGCCAAGTTGCTGCCATTAGAACGAGGGTAGCAGCGCGGCAGAGCTCGAGTAACCACGTTCCTTCGTGGTAGCCTCTTGCACAAGGAGCCTCCGCGAGGCGTTCCCTGGTAACGTGAAGTTTCCTGAGAAACCAAGCGGCTAATTCCTGATGTCGAAAGCGGCATGTCGTCCGGTGGTGGCTAGCCGGTGCGTAGAGATGGTTTGCGTGAGGCACCTCCTAGTGGGGTGTCTCGTATTGATTTTGTGCTGCCGTGTATGCCTTTAAAGGCGAGGTCACACAGGGATGGCAACTTCGGTTGTCATTTCCTTTATAATAAATGTCCCCTTCCCCTATATGACCCAGGTGACGGCGGTTCGATTCCTGTTGACCATCCCCTCGGCTCCTCTCGCGTAGTCTCTCCGCAGTTGCGACATGGTTCGTAATCATCGCTCGGTCGAAGGTTTCCCTGGTAATACTCTGCGTTTGCACACTCTTCGGGAACTATGTTCTTTGCTTTGATGTCTAGAGGCTCAGGAGCATCCTTCTCCGCCTTTTCTGCTTTTGTTTTATCATCGACTTTGACGGCTGAAGTATCCTGCTTATGATCCTTCATGCAGAGCATGAACAGAGGTGGCGATAATATCACCTCGACTAGCTGTTGTGTGGATAAGGTGCCGGGTACAGTGGGGTGTTCCCCTTGTTTCTCCACCTGCGAGACGGATACACTCCGCTATCTTCAACATAATGGCGTGTGCCAATTCCCTGCCGGTCTCCGCCGAAATTCGTTTCGCCCGCCGTACCAATGGCACGAGACCAGCGGCCTTCTCTCTCGCCGTCGGGTTTATCCTCGTATACCTGAGGGGATAATTAAGGAGCAAAATACGGTTTTACGTCTTCTACCGATACCTTGGGTATTAAGTTTCCTTCCTGGTCTCTTAGCTCAAATACTACCGGGGATGAAATTTTAGAAATAGTATACGAACCGTGAAATTTGGTGGCTAGCTTAGCTGCCACGTGTTGAGTAGCTGAGGACAGAATTAATTGCTTTTTCAGTACCTGGTCACCTACTTTAAAGTCGATGACGCGCCTATGCTTGTTAAACTGCGCGGCTTGTCTCTGGTATGCTTCCTCCAGATCATACTGAACTTTTTCCTTCAATTTTTCTAATAGTCGCATCCGTTGTGACCATTCGTCCCGGTGGAGAGGTATGAGGACTATCCCCTCCCTCTCGACGGTAAAACTGATGAATTCGGGGTATCCTCCCCAAATTCACGTACGCCGGACTGCAATCGATTGAAGAGTGGTGCGCCGTGTTGTAGGCGAATCGGAATTCGGACAGGTGTTCGTCCCATGTTCGGTGATCATTTTCCAGGGATGCCACTATCATCGTATTCAAAATTCTGTTGACTCTCCATCGGATTGGACTTAGGGTGATACGGTGGTGTGGTCGTTTGTAAAATTCCGTATTCGGACGCGAGAGACCGAAGACTCTGGTTCACAAATTCGGTTCCATTGTCCGTTAAAAGCACTTCCAGCGTCCCCCAACGCGAGAACACTAGGTCTTCTAGCGCTTCCTTGATTTTCTTCCCGGTAGCCTTCCTCAATGGACAACACTCGACCCATTTACTGAACAGATATTGTATTACCAGGATGTAAACGAATCCTGAACGAGTCGGAGGCAATGGTCCTATGATATCAGCTGCCACGACTACCCATGGACCCTCGACCACTCAACGTTCCATCAGGCCAAGCGGAGGAGCTTGAGTTACCTTAACTTTTTGACAAGTCTCGCACTGATGAACGTAGCGAGCTACTTCTCGGAACATCTTCGGCCAGTAGCACGAATAAGTGATCCGTTTGAAGGTCTTGACCTCTCCAAAATGTCCGGCTTGTGGCACATCGTGACACTCGTGGAGTACTTCCGCTCTCGTTAGTTTCGGCACGACTAGCTTACATTCAGGGTCACCTCAGTGCTGCCAGAACGCCGGCACGATCGACCCCCACTCTGTGCCCGCTGCCGTCGCCACACAATGATAGTCGCTCGTGTCTGTGAGCGAGCGACGTTCGTGTCGCTTCGGGAGAGCCGAGCGCGGCCGAAGCGTCGACCCCTCGCGCGCTGTTGTTCTCTCACCCCATGGCGTCAGATATACGAACACACGTAGAAGTCGCACGTCCGTGTGCGACTACAATGTAAGCCGAAGCCGAAGCTGCCGAGGGCCCGAGGCTCCGCGCAAAAACGCGGTGAGACTCGAGGCGTGACGTCACCCGGGATCACGAGCGGGTTTTTTAAAATGTAAATGATTTTTTCCCTCGGTGCTCTCCGTTATCAATGAAAACGGAAAAATTTATCGGGGAACATTATAAATTATTTTTCAGCTCATATGTCGATTGAAATGTAATAATAATAAATAATAAAAACATTTTTCGTCAAGAAATTATTTACGACTTATTTACAAGCGATCCTCAATAAATAATTTAAAATGGAATTCAAATGTAAACCTCTTTATGAATTAAATTATTTCTTTGAAATAATTTAAATTTAAATTTGAATTTAAATATTTTTACGAAAAATATTTTTACGAAAAATATTCATTTGTGACAACAAATCAAACCAAACATTTAACAATATTTTATAAATTATTGTTATTCGATTTTTCAGCACTTGAATCCAGTGTCAGAAACATGCCAGCGACGAAAAATTATTAACACCCTATTATATAGTATTCGATTTTTTTAAATTTGATATAAACAGTAAATAGTACATGCAACATTTTTCATATTGCATATTGCACGTACATACCTCATGATTCAAACAATCTTGATGTACAAGAAAATAGCAAGTAATTGTAAGCGTCGAAAGAGCGGCGAGGCTAGTGTGCTCGCTCACACTCTTGAGGGTGCGGGTTCGATCCCATTGCCTGCAATCTTTTTTTTTTAACATACATTTTTGGAACATTTTTTTTTAAATTTAAATTTAAATTTCTCAACTCTTGATGAAACTAAATATTTTACTGTAGGTTACAACGGAACGCACTTTTTTTTAACAATGTACTTTACCTCTTGGGTGACGTGGAAAGGAGTACAAAATATTTGTAGAAGATTATAAAATTTGTGGTCACTTTGATTGGAATAGGGGAAACTGTTCATTTGCGGAACATGCACCATTAATCGAACAAAATGCTTAAAATCAATTAAATAATCTCGTTCCGTTGTAACCTACAGTAAAATATTTATTTTCATCAAGAGTTGAGAAATTTAAATTTAAAAAAAAATGTTCCAAAAATGTATGTTAAAAAAAAAAATTGCAGGCAATGGGATCGAACCCGCACCCTCAAGAGTGTGAGCGAGCACACTAGCCTTGCCGCTCTTTCGACGCTTACAATTACTTGCTATTTTCTTGTACATCAAGATTGTTTGAATCATGAGGTATGTACGTGCAATATGCAATATGAAAAATGTTGCATGTACTATTTACTGTTTATATCAAATTTAAAAAAATCGAATACTATATAATAGGGTGTTAATAATTTTTCGTCGCTGGCATGTTTCTGATACTGGATTCAAGTGCTGAAAAATCGAATAACAATAATTTATAAAATATTGTTAAATGTTTGGTTTGATTTGTTGTCACAAATGAATATTTTTCGTAAAAATATTTTTTGTAAAAATATTTGAATTCAAATTTAAATTTAAATTATTTCAAAGAAATAATTTAATTCATAAAGAGGTTTACATTTGAATTCCATTGTAAATTATTTATTTAGGATCGCTTGTAAATATGTCGTAAATAATTTCTTGACGAAAAATGTTTTTATTATTCATTATTATTACATTTCAATCGACGTATGAACTGAAAAATAATTTATAATGTTCCCCGATAAATTTTTCCGTTTTCATTGATAACGGAGAGCACCGAGGGAAAAAATCATTTACATTTTAAAAAAACCGCTCGTGATCCCGGGTGACGTCACGCCTCGAGTCTCACCGCGTTTTTCCGCGGAGCCTCGGGCCCTCGGCAGCTTCGGCTTCGGCTTACATTGTAGTCACACACGGACGTGCGACTTCTACGTGTGTTCGTATATCTGACGCCATGGGGTGGGAGAACAACAGCGCGCGAGGGGTCGACGCTTCGGCCGCGCTCGGCTCTCCCGAAGCGACACGAACGTCGCTCGCTCACAGACACGAGCGACTATCATTGTGTGGCGACGGCAGCGGGCACAGAGTGGGGGTCGATCGTGCCGGCGTTCTGGCAGCACTGGGTCACCTTCGCCAGGTAAAGGTTGCCGTGTTATTCGCCGTCGGATATATCGGCGATTTTTCTCAATTTTCTAATCCGGGAAACGTTGCGGATTTCTTTCGACGTCACGATATCGTTGTTCATACCAGGTGTTTTGTCCCCCGGTCGCCTCATCTATCCCGAGAGTTATTAGTTCCGGTTCTTTGGATGAGTTTTCATGTGTTACCCTTTCCGATGGCGAAGCGGAACGAAATTATACTACAACGGAGCAAGAATGCTTGGCTAATCTGTGGTCAATAGACAAATCTGGCCCGTACCTGGATGGATATCGTTTCTGGGTAATCACCGATCACGCCAGTTTACAATGGCTGAGAAACCTCAAGGACCCTACGGGAAGACTAGCGAGATGGGCAATACGCATGTCGCAGTATGATTTTGAAATAATCCATCGTAAAGGTGCGCTCAACCATGTACCTGCGGAGGCACGGATTTCTAGTCCCTCGAAACGAGACACGTCGACTCGCTGGATGACCGCTTCCAAGCGCGGTAGCATATTTCGATATGCGATGTCTAGTTGTTCAGTCATCGACATCGGCGGCTCTACTCTGTCCAGGTAGGCTCTCAAACACGTCAGGGAATCAGAAATCGCCTCGTCTGGTCCCTGCGTTCTGCGTAGGATCTCCGCTCTCAGTACAAACTGCAAATTGTGCTCTCCAAAACGTTGACGGAAGGCGGATTCGCATTTTTGCCAAGTTTGGAACTGGGCGTGCTGGTTTCTGTACCATATTCGCGCTACGCCAGTCAGGAAGAGCGGTACCATGTTAAATAAGCCCAAGTCGGAGACTGGTACGAGCATTTTTCCCTCGCTTATGCGAGTGACGAAATCCTCGACATCGTCACCGCGAGATCCGGTAAAGGTAAGATTCCATTTTCTCATTATATTGTATGCCGTTAATGCCGCTACGGGATGGTGTCGAACGTTTTGTGGGATCTCTTCCCTGATAAGTACCGGGGACCAAGTTTTCCACGGCGTAGCCTCGACTCGAGTCTTCTGGATTGGCGTCGATCTATTGGGCATGTTTCCCTGGTTCGTGGAGAAATTTACGTGTCTTGCCTCGTCAGTTGAAGTACGAGGGATGGCTCCCATGCTAGACGAGGATCTCAAGTCCAATAGTGCTTCGCCTAATGGCGGGCTGTTGGCAGCGCGTTGTCGGTGATTTTGCGCTGGGGGGACCCTTCTTGGTACTTTACGAAGGACCATCTCGCTCGGATCTTGAACTGTACCTGAACGTAGTTCTCGTACCAGGTATGGAAGTTACTTGCGAATTTATCGTGCTCTCTTCTTCGTATGCGAATGAGAGCAGAATTCTGAGCCATTCCAATAGTCAATCCTCAAGTTCTTTTCTTCTCCGCTGTGACGGTCCAGCATGTTCAACACACATGAAATAGACGACACGAACGAGAGAGAGTATGAAGTGGCCGTAGCACAGCGGTTAGCGTTCTTGCTTCGCAAGCCAAGGGTCCCGGGTTCGATTCCCGGGACGATGACATTTCATTATTTTTCTCTCGTTCCGTCTCTGGGCCCGTCACTTCCTCCCCGACGGACTCCGTCATATCTGGTGTCAGAAGTCTCCGAACCACGCACACGTCCACACGGCCTGGCTGGGAACGGCAATTGGTAAAGAGGAGACGCTCCTAACCTCCCTGACCATGAAACTACGCGGAACTCTGCACTATCGACGGGGACGTCGATTACCGAAAGAGGAGGTGTGTGACGGTCCAGCATGTTTAACACACATGAAATGGACGACACGAACGAGAGAGAGTATGAAGTGGCCGTAGCGCAGTGGTTAGCGCTCTTGCTTCGTAAGCCAAGGGTCCCGGGTTCGATTCCCGGGACGACGACATTTCATTATTTTTCTCTCGTTCCGTCTCTGGGCCCGTCACTCCCTCCCCGAAGGACTCCGTCATACCGCGCAGTATTAAGACCATGACGAGCTAATTCCCGACACAGTTCATCTGCTCCCCATGCACGCAGAGCAGACTCTATCGTTCAATTCCGTTTTCTTGATTCGATGTAACAAATCCGGAGGTGATAAATCCGGTTTACGCTCTTCGCGTATCGGTGATCACGCGCTAAATAGTCGCGTAAGACAAACTTCCCTAGGGAAATTATTTTGCGGTATTATTCAGCATCGTGTACGATGGCGAAAACGTAGTAATCGAAGAAAATCGATGAATCTTGCGATGACGCTTGTTCCGGTTTAGGGGGTGTATAAAATATACTATCGGAGCAAGATAAAATCGTTTTCCAGACAAGTAACGTTTATAAAAGGTAATTATTAAGCCGAATTAGGTTTTACATTCGTTTCGAAAACAAAAACAAAATTTTATACGTATTTTGGTAAATGGAAGAAAAAGAATTTAGATAAACGAATTAATGAGAATAGAAAAATAAGTGAGATTAATTGATTGACCCAATATATAACTAAACAACTCAAAAAAGAATTTAAAAAAAAACAAAAAGAAGACTCGTGGCCAATCTCGTACCGCTTAGAAATTTATCAAAAAAAGAAAGTTTAGTTTTAATAAATTCCAATTGAATTGATTGAAAGGAGATTAACATTATTAAAAGATTTCGACTCGTGCCAAAACCGTCAATTGCCCGGTAACAAACGTTATTAAGGGACAACGCCTTGGTTGTAATTATTATTATTTACTTCGATACGTGGCACTCTGAAAATGCCGTTAAATCCGGGAAAGTTGTTCAAGAATGGTTTGAAGAATTCGTAGAAAAATTATCCCCAAGGTTGAGAAAATTTAATAATAATAATAAAACATGTAATGAAATAATTCAGAATTAACGTAAGATTCGAATAAAATAAGTTCGAACTTACGCGAGCCTCAGACCAGGAAGAAAACTTTTATTGCAAATATAACCTTCAAGAAATAAATAAATGAAGGGAAGAATGACACAATAAAATTATCAAATAACATGAAACATAGAACACAAAGAATAATGATAATAACAAAATAGCTATAAAAGGTAATAACACAAAACTAAGGAAAATATTCAAAAAGAGACAAAATATATAGAGCAAGGATCAAATACGAAAGATAGTTGCTCAAAAATTACGAATTAACGCTAAATTTCAGAATTCCAATAATTCCAATTATCCAAGTACCAATAACCGCGGTTTTTCCCTTTACATGGTCCAAAATGAGACAAACGAATTTTCCCTAGGCTGATCGTTACGCTACTGGTGGCAATCCTCGTCTTACCGGGTACGCGAAAAAACTAGATAACTAGGGTCGACGCCTATGTCTCGAAACTCGTTTCCCTCCGAAGATAAATGAAAAAAATTAAAAAAGAATTTTAAGAAAAGAAAGCCAAAAGCTAAATAAACGAAAGTCGAAAACGTTAATAATGCGAGAAAAATAACGAGTCAATTTTGAGTAATAATACAAGAAAAAAAAACTTTTATTGGTTAAGGGGACCGAGTCAGCGTGAAATCGGAAAAAAAATCGTTTATTATTTAATTTTTTTTCACGTTTTACCAACTCTTTTGCATCTTTTTACCAAGCCATAGACCCCAATTTTGAAAAATGGCAAAGTTACAGACGAATCTGTAAAAGTGGAATTTCGAAAATTTCAATATCCATTTTTCAAATTCTGCCATTTTTTTCACAGATTCTGGGTCATAAATAAATAATATATATCATGATTAGGGAGAGCAGTGGCCAAGTGGCTGGAGCGCGGGTCTCGTAATCCGCGGGACCCGGGTTCGAACCCCGGCGACACCGCTGAAAAATATTCCAATTTTTCAAGTGTTTATCAGCTGCAATCCCGGTGGGTTGGGACCCCACCTTAAAATAATGGAATCCCAAAGACCTCATTGCGATGAGTGGGCGGTTAATTGTACGGTTTCGGTGAGGCCTGCCGACGCGGTTCTTATCGCTCGGATGGTGGTTCACCTACCTGTGCAAGCGACTGGCTCACTGGATCGCAATGGAGGAGGTAACTACCTAACCGACCGACGATAGTCGTGCTAGAGCGTGCTCGCATTGCTACCGAGGGGCGCTTAGGTAGAGTTTACCGTCTGTATCAGTGAAGGTTTTTCTGCAGTTTTCCCTTCACTCTCGGCAGAATTGCGATACAGAATGGAAAAGGTGTAGGATGCGGGCTGCAGCCCCGGCCTTACTAGGAAAGGGGGGGATTAGTATAAAGCAATGCTGTACACTGGTAATAAACAAATTTTAGTATATATCATGATTAAAAAGTGGGATGCGGCTGCCTCCTTTCTTTTTTAGAATTTGTTTTTCTTTTAGTTTCTACAATTAAAAAAAAAAATAATAATTTATAATAGTTCTTATAGAAGTGAAAAAATAAAACAAAAATACAACATATCTTGGAAAATTTTGATATTTTGCATATTCTCCAAAGTAAATGAGAAAAATCTTTTATCGAAAAAAAAGTATTCTTATTTATTTTGAAAAATATGCAAAATATTGAAATTTTTCATATGATACATGTATGGACCAATTACAACGCTCAAAAGACGTGATTGGCCCATACAATTCTACGGGCCAATCAAAAAAATTGTTGAAAGTGATCAGAAAGTACCTCGAAAATTTTCTAGTAAGTTTTCCTAGTTAGTAAATTTTTTTTTACCAGCAAATTATTAGTGAGTTGCGAAACACATGTTAGCTCGTGGTTTATTTTTTTTTGTATTCAATTATTTTTATCAGTTGTTTATTTTTTTTTCAAATGTAATATTAGAGATTTACGCTAATCAATCGAGAAATTACGTGCAAGTGCTTTTTCGATCTCGACAAACGACACGAGCAGTTTCACAGTGATTAGTGTCACTTCATATGTTCATATGTTCATATGTTTATTATAATCACTTATTTTTATAAACAATGGTGTTCGCTGTGTTTGCGAAATAATCAAATTAATTTTCATACTCATCTAAAAAATTTTCAGTGAGTGAATTTAATTTTGTGCCTTGTATACAGATTATAACCTCTAAACTGTCAACAGAAGAGTTTCCAGTTATTTTTAAATTTTTAGCAATTTTTTGGTAAAAATTTTTATTATTAAAAATAATAAAAAACATAAAAAATGAAAAACCGTGACAAGCACGTTAAAAATTTGTTTTTTTTCTTGTAATAACCTTGGAAAATATTGTTTGTTATGCCGATACATGAATCAGTGGAGCAAAGGACTGCGGAAGCTTTTTGCCACACATTTCACTTCGGAGGCTGTTTCTCAAAACCTGGATCTTCGAACACGCTGCGCGCAGTCCTGGCCAAACCGCTTGATGGATTTTATCCTGGGACGTCTTATTTTCTTTGTAAGACTTTTCCGGACCGCTTGTATGTGACACGTTTTCACAAAAATCAAAATTATATTGTGTGCGATGCTCTAAAAACCAAAAATGGTTCAAAAATTCAAAAAGTGGCCTGTGACTCTGTAATGAGAACCTAAAAAAAACGTGTCATATACAAGCGGTCTGGAAAAGTGTTATAAAGAAAATGAGACGTCGTAGGATAAGATCCATCAAGCGGTTTGGTCAGGATTGCGTGCAGCGTGTGAAACTCAAAAAGTTATGAGAGAACCGCTGCACCTTAAGGGTTCTTATTGAGGGCCAAAAATTTCTACAATTGATACGTTAAATGATAGATCATTGATGAAGTTTACACCAATCCTACGAACATTTATATTTATGTTCGAAAATCGGCGTTTTGACGCTGACTGGGTACCCTTAATGCTCCGCGACGTACACCCGTTAAATTAGCAGGGAGTAACAATAAGTTTGTGCACAACTATCGCTCTCCTTGCAATCTCCCTGGGACCCCCGAAAACACAACCTTTAAATAAAATATTGTTCTCCGCTGATTGGTAGGTCAGAAGACAAGACAATATTCCCCAAAAACAAAAATCAAAATTCAAAATATCAAAGAAAAATAAAATATCGAAAATCAATATCTAAATCAATCAAATAATATCTGAAATAAAAAAACAATTTCAAAGTTTTTAATTTTTAAACCAAAAGGCGATATTTAAACAAAATAAATCAAAAGAAAATATTTTATCCAAGAATGACAACTAAACAA
The DNA here is from genome assembly GCA_946863875.1 of Alloplasta piceator. NCBI lineage: Eukaryota > Metazoa > Arthropoda > Insecta > Hymenoptera > Ichneumonidae > Alloplasta > Alloplasta piceator. The sequence continues at coordinate 23,696,042 of OX333076.1, forward strand.
ATTAATTATGAAAAGGTGAGAAACGAGCCGTCGAGAAACAAGAAATCCTCCAAAAACCCTAATATGTAGTCCCAAAAAAAACGAATAAAAAAAAAATTTAACACATTTAATAAACAAAGTAAAACAAATGAGTCAACTAAAAAAGAAATTATTAACCCAAAAGAAATTATTCCAAAGAGTAAAATTTATCCAAAAATCACTAACTCACTGATCGAATAATCGATAAAACAGACAAAACTAACAAACAAACAAAAAAGTCAATTGTTAAAACCAAACAAAAAAAATCAATTCAATCTTCGAGATAAAAAAAAACTCCAAAAATAAAAATCATCTACTCAGAGAAGAAAGCTAACAATAAAAAAAAACCCCAAAAGATCAAATTAATAAGAAGAGAAAACAAAAAAAATAATAAATTAATTCAAATTAATTAAAAGAATTTCAACAAAAACAAAAATGCTAATAAACGAAAAGGATCGGTAATCAATGATTAAAATAATTTGAACAAAATGAATTTAATAATTTGCAATTTTTCACTCCTACATTATTACGCGAATACTTTTGAAACTACCTGTACCCGGGGACTCCGGATACCCCAACAATCTTTTGCCAGAATAATGTTCGGGAAAATTTTATTTCGATTGCCTGCTAATATTTCGACCGTTCTAATAATCGCGCAAATGCTGCGAGGACGGCTCGAAATTCGACGTACGCAAAAAAAAACGTAAGCACCAAGGACCTCGCCGAGCGTCACCGTCAACACATAGAACGCTCGACTGTCGATCACGCGACGAGACAATAAATTTCAACGGTTTCTCAAATATAATACAACGCAATATTTCCGGGCGAAATTCTCAAAATTTACACGAAATATTTTCCACGATCAATATTAATTAATTATAAATTATAATATTAATCAATTATAAAAATAAATAAATTATACAAAATTTTAACTTTGCCAAGTTTAAAAAAAAAAAAAGTAATCCACGAAATAATGAAAGAATATACGGAAAGAAAGTTTTACAACGAAAAAAATTTTTGTACTTCGCGTCCCACGTCGGGCGCTAAATTTGTGACCAAATTTTTGAGTTTAGTAATAACAATAGTATCTACGGAAAAATCAAATAAATCAATTATGCCAAAACCCACTCACTCGACTCTGCCACAAAATATTCTCGTAGAGGACTGGTTTATTCTTATATTAAGGCGCCATCCGCGTCAACGCGGCCCGGTCCTCTTTTGATGGACAAAAACGAGAATATGATTTTTCCTGGCTAACAACAGTCTCAAACAAAGGTAGAGGGGCGGTTCGAAAAATTAAGGAAACAAAAATATGCGAACAACAATTCAAAAATTCCGGAAAATATTGATTGTGGATTTATTTGAATCTTTCTAGAAAAATATTCGTTTCATTCACAATAAACGGTATCAATTCGGGTAATAACGATTAATATCGGTCGCGAGACTCGACCTTGACTTGACACAATATTCAGCAAAATTCCCTACTATAATTCTCCCAGGTTACTCAATTCACCCTTCGGAATTCTCGCAAGACAAATTTTTACAATAATTAATTGAAATATGAAATATAACTAGCTAAGCGTCTCGATTTTATTACGAGCGGTCTTGCGACCTTGACGACACGAGACGCGTGTCGTCCAAACTCGCTCAAAAGAAAAAAACAAATTATATTCACAAAAATTTTCGCTTATAAATCAAAATGGCCGAATCCCGAGAGTTGGCCTCAAAATTTTCATAAGAGAAACTAATTTCCACGAATTTAACCTTGCCTCGAAATTATTTCGAGCTTCGCCGACAACTCTCTCGGGAACAAATTTTACACAAAGAAAAAACATAACTAACGACACAACTCTCGCGCTTCGGCGACCCGCACGATTCGCATAAACTAATGATTCCGACGATTCGGAAAATGATACCCTTTTCCGGGAAAATCACGCTAAATTTTTAACTACGCGGTCTCGATTTTATTTGCAGGCAAAGTAGACGGTATTTTCAATTCGCGATACCCCGGAACACGAGCGACAGAAATTTCTTTTACTAAACGATAACGAGGAATTTCCTCCAGAATATATTCGATTTTAAGGAGGATCAAAGCGAGAGATTCAAGGGACTCACCGTTCGATGCGGTCTCCTCGTGGTCTTGCAATTCTTTCTCTCTTTCGTTCTTCGCTCTCTAAGTTGTGACGCGGTAATCTTGCCGCTCACAAAAAGTTCATCGCGTAGCTCCACTCTGCGTCTTTCGCCCTCGCTGCTAGAGGCATAAGCCCGCCGATTCAAACAAGTTCCGAACCGCCCCTCTACCTTTATTTGAGACTGGTGTTAGCCAGGAAAAATCATATTCTCATTTTTTTCCATCAAAAGAGGACTGGGCCGCGTTGACGTGGAAGGCGCCTTAATATGAGAATAAACCAGTCCTCTACGAAAATATTTTGTGGCAGAGTTGAGTGAGTGGATTTTGGCATAATTGATTTATTTGATTTTTTTGTAAATACTATGATTATTATTAAACTCAAAAATTTGGTCACAGCATTTACTAATAAGAAATTGCCGCTGGGCTTGACGACAACGCGCAAATTAATTATCGACATCGCCGTTCAATACATGAGTGCAACGCCTCCTGGAAGAGCATCGAAGGGCTCGCGCGAGTTCGTAAAGGCAATGTCTCACGTACAGGAACGACCCACATACATGAATAAATTATAAATTGATTTTAAAAGTCCATAGAAGACATTTAAAAATTAGAAAATGTTTAATTAATATTCAATTCAACTATGAAAATGTTTTATATGGGTCAGGTAACGCTCGTAGGTCGCACATACAAAGGCTTATTGGATTTAAATCCATACGATGATATACATATAGAAAAATTAGAATGCTACTTGCACGTAAAAAAAAGAATGGGAACGCGATGCCGTAATCTAAAAAAACAAACCAAAGGATTAGGAGGAAAGAGTAAGAATACGAAGAAGTTGACTGATCAAGTTATCAATAAATTACAGAAATATTACGGATTAGCTATTACCAGGCATCAAGATAATGTTGATGAAATGTACAAAGAAATTTGGGCAACATTTTATCACTTATCTTCATCAGATAAAAATTCAAACCATCAAAATTGCCCCGTAGGTGAGAATAGCTGGTATTCCTATCGTCGCGCGGAAGCTCAAGGAATGGACTTATCAAAGTTCGGCACGATTATTTACCACTTGATAAGGATGTTACGGAAGCTTTGAAACCAATTTATACTGATTTGAGTTCAAGGAAATTGCTAGAGCGATGCAAAGGAGGAAACACACAAAACAACAACGTAAGTTATAATGGGTTGCTATGGCACTTTGCTCCACAGCACCTTCACAGCGGTATGAAAACGATTGAACTCGCTAGTTTCCTAGCAGTTTCAATATTTAATGATGGTTTTTATAGTATTTTAAAAATGATGGAAGTAATGGGCGTGGTTGTCGGCCCTATTGCGGAAGAATATGCAGTTCAAAGAGATTACCGCCGAATCAAGCAGGCAGAGATACGTCCCGCGGCGTCCTCAAAAGAGGGATGAACAGCCCAGAGACAAGCATTAGCCTCTCAGCAGGCATTTTCCGAGGAAGAAGAAAGTGTATTGTATGTGCCAGGCATAGCAGATTAGCAATTTTTATGGTACACTAGACGCTCCCATAACTTGACGCGTCGGGACCGGAAACGCTCCCATAACTTGACATTCCCCTCATTCTCCCACTCTCGTGTTTCAACGCATGCGTGATGCCTTTTTTTGTTGAAGCATGCGTGGAACAAGCGCGCGAAATTCAATCTGAAATTTGTACTTACGCGTTATAAACATACATTTGAAAACCTGACACCGATATATCTTGTACATTTTTGGAAGATTGATGAGGATTTAATATTAATAAATCTAGATGAAAAGAATTTAACAAAAAATACATTTATCTGATTGGCGGAACGCGCGAGATACATTTTTCTAGATGGTGTTATACAAAGTTGCGTATGTATGAGGTTGTCCACGTCAATTCAACTACCCTCCAGACCACAACATTTTTTATTTGCTTCGTGAATTTTTCTATTGTTGTCCTTGCTTTGAAACATTTTTCTGAACTTTTGCAGATTTTTCGGAACAACCGTTTCTGAGTTACGGTTTTTTTAAATCGAAAAAAGGACCATTTTTAAAAATCTGAAAAAATTCACAAAAATTGTATGAATAACGTAAAACAGTCTCCCGCTTGCGAGAATGTGATGCAAATTGGATGGATAAGAATCGTGAATTTAGTGTTTTGATTTGGCGAAAAAAAATATGAAAAAAATTTGCACTACATTCTCGTGAGCGGGAGACTGTTTTACGTTATTCATACAATTGTTGTGAATTTTTTTAGATTTTTAAAAATGATCGTTTTTTCGATTAAAAAAAAATCGTAACTCAGGAACGGTTGTTCCGAAAAATCTGCAAAAATTCAGGAAAATGTTTCAAAGCAAGGGCAACAATAAAAAAATCACGAAGCAAATAAAAAATGTTGTGGTCTGGAGGGTAGTCGAATCGACGTGGACAACCTCATATACATGCATACATGCGAAGATTCTACAGAAATTTCGTTCTTTCTGGAGAATAAAAATTCCTGTTCTTTCGAAAAAACGACTATTCTGGAATCCGTAGTCCTATAAATAGGCGTGTCTTGCCCCATCAATCAGTCATTTTTAAAACAAACGCTGATGTGAGAAGTCGGAAAGTTTGGTAAAAGTGAGCCGCGATAATTGATGAAATAAGTGACGAAGTGCACATAATAAAATTTATATGTGATTTTCAAAGCATTTATTTCAAATATTACAATAATTACAACATGATATTCATTTTTATTCTAAAGTTCAAAAATACCAGGTTGACATTTATGTTACCTGTAGCTTACATTTCGTTGGTTAAGTTATTTTTTTTTGAGATGTCCAAGATAAAATCGAAACGATTAACGATAAGCGAACGTATAGAGGTGTTACGTCGTCTCGAATGTGGTGAAAACGTTCGTTCCGTGGCTTCGTCGTTCGGCATCACCAAGTCAGCTGTCAGTTTGATGAAGAAAAATAAAGAAAATTTGCTGAAACAGAAAAAAATAATTGATGAAGCTGGTGGAAGTGCAATGAAAAAAAATGAACTGGTATCGAAGAAACTCCATTAAAAAAATTACTCTACTAATGGTTTGTACAAAAGAGAGTTATCGGTGACCTAATTTCTGGACCGCTGTTGCAAGAAAAAGCTTGCCTCTTCAACGAACTCCTGAATGGACCATAATCCTTCCGAGCCAGTGATGGTTTCCTGCACAAAGTCAAAAAGAGACACAACATCAGATGTCTATCGCTTAAGGGAAAAAAACTTTCCACTGATTCAGAGAGCAGCGGAATCTTTGCGGAGGAAATTTTAGGATTTGTGGAAATGACTCTCGATAACATTTATAATGCTGACGAAACTGGACTTTACTGGAAGATGTTGCCGAACAAGACTTTGGTCGCAGGAAATGAATCAGAAGCAAATAGACGTAAAATTTCAAAAGAGCATGTCACAGTGATGGCTTGCACCAACGCCAGTGGCACACATAAAATTCCACTGATGGTGATTGGAAAATCTGCGAAACTAAGGTGCTTCAAAAACATAAAATGTTTACCCGTCGTCTACAAAGGGCAAAGAAGTGCATGGATAGACCGTCAAATCATGGAAGAGTGGTACACCGAAGTTTTTTTATCTGACATCGAAAGAGTTCATGGCCCAAGCGGAGAAAAGTGCATCCTACTCCTTGATAATTCTCCAAGCCATCCTTCGGTTGAGACTTTCAATTCATTCAGTGATATGTGCGAAGTAAAGTTCTTACCACCGAATGTGACATCACTCATTCAACCTATGGACCAGGGTGTTATTGAAAAACTTAAAAAAATGTATAGAAAAAATTTATTGCGACTGGCACTCACCGAAGACACTTTTGAAGGTGTCCAAACTCTTCAGAAGTCTCTAACAATATTGGACTGCTGCAATTTCATCGCATCCGCTTGGGATGAAGTGACTGCTTTGAATGTCCGGAACGGTTGGAAAAATCTTTTTCCTGCTGACTCTGAACTGCAACCTATGAACGATACCCCAGAGGAAAATTAATTTTTGGATTATGCTCGCAGGCTTTCTAATCTAAATGATTTAACATTGGAGAACACGAACCTCTGGTTATGTATCGACAGTGATGATCCTGGCTGGCGAATGATTCCTGATGAAGAATTGGTTACCGGAGTTGAATCAGACGAACCTGAAGAACCTTACGAAGAAGCATTGGAATTTCCCAGCTGCGAAAACCTCGAGTCTGACCAGACAGCAAAAGAAGCTTTTCACGGTCTTGAAACCTTCCGCCAGTGGTGTCAAACTAGATCGGAGTGCACATTAAAAAATTAACAATTACTAAATGATTTTAAAGCTCTTGTAGTCGAGAAAATTATCGATTGTTAAAAAATATTTGATAAATGTCAAATCAAAATATATGACTGAAAAAAATTAAAAAAAAAATATATTATGTTGTTTGTAATGGAACTCAATTCAATAAAATTAAATATATTTTTTTTACTTACCAAAATCATTATCTTCTATTATATATTCATTTCATGCACATTAATTACACTTGAGCTAATAGTAACACTTAATTAATCGTGCGTAACTGACAAACAAAATTTGACAGTTGAGGTTACGTTGCTCTGTGTAAAATTTCCGCAGCGTGGTAGCTGAGTTTGGAGTAGGGAGAAAGCGCGATAGGGGTTGTCAAGTTATGGGAGCGTGTTGCCATGGTAACGCGTCAAGTTATGGGAGTGGTAAAGTTATGGGAGCATCTAGTGTAAATATAATTTTATCTAGCAAAAATTGATAGTTGAAACTTTAAACGCGTTTTTCTCGAAACGACATTTTTCAAAATTGCTGACATCATAATTCAACGAGAAATTGACCGATTGACTTCAAATTAAAACTGAGTATTCTTGAATATATTTACTATACAATGACCTACGATCTTTTTGATTGGTTGAAAATTGGTTATTTGGCATTAAAGAAACGACCATTTTTTTACCCCAAAAAACAACACCTTTTTTCAGAACTACGCCATTTTGTTAATTTTTGACATTTTTCAAAAATCATAGGTCATTGTATAGGAAATACCTTCCACTTTAATAACCTTTTTAAATTTTTTGTTTCAGCTACTCATTCGGCCGGAATCATGTCAGCAGTTGGGGAACTTTTTTTTGGCGCCTCCGAAGACAGCACATAACTCCGTTATTTTTCAATATTTTTGTAAAAAAAAATCTTAAAATATAGCTGAAAATATACCTTATTATGTCCAAAAAACTGCAAAACATTTTATCGAGTACTTTCTTTTAAAAAAATTCCCGAACGTCGCCTAATTTTTCATGGGTTACACTGGTATAGCCCCTTAAAGTCAAAAATTCTGGACGAGTCTTTATTCCATGAATCGGATTACGAACATTTCATCCACATATCTGAATTGTTTAGATGACTTGAAAGTCGCGTTCCTTTGTTTTCAAAGTTTTCCATGAAGATAGCGATGAATGGAGATATAGGAGAGCCCATGGCTGCACCTGATGGGTGTTCATAGAATTATTTCCTTTCAAAATGGAAGTAGGTAGTGTCGAGACAATGTTCAATTAGAGGAAGGAGCTGCGGGAAAATTTGGTTAGAATTCTTGATAATGGGGAACGTATCTTCAATCGGTACGTTTGTAAAGAGAGACTCGACGTCAAAACTAACTAAAATATCATCGGGGGTTATTTCAATGGTGGATATTTTGTGAATGAAGTCCGAGAAGTTTTGTATACTGTAGCGGTTTCGTCCCGTGAGCTCCTGTAGCGGTTTTGTTAGAAAACAGGCTAAGTAATAGGTTGGTCCACCGATGTTGCTAATACACCGCCGAAATAGTTGTATACGTGTAGAGCAAGAGCTATGAGTGTTTTTTCTTATTTTTTTCCACTTGTTACTACAAACAGAAATAATGGTACTATAATCAACTACAAATAATTGTCAATGGGAATCAACCGCCATTTTTTAGGCACTCACCATACATGAAAAGTGCCTATTAGTATTGCCTTCCAAAAAACTATTTCTTATAAAAACAACCATACAAACTTTATACCAACATATGTTGGCATATTATGAAAAAACAAAAAAATTTGGATTCTCCGTCACCTCGGCCGTCTGTATGTGCTCATAACTCAGCAATCCATGAACGGATCCGGTTCAAATTCATAGCACAGTTTTGTTTTACTATAATCTCAAAACCTTTTTTTACTCAATCCATTCAGACAATGTTGAATATGAAATTTCCCAAAAAATAGCAATTTTTGAGCCAAGGAGCCATTTTTGTGTCCGTCCAGAGTCAGATCTCCGCAACCTGTGGACCAATGTTTTTGTAACTTATAGACTTTCTTTATAGGATCATAAAGTAGTGTCCTATAGAGTTTTAAGTCTTTACAGTTCTTTGAACCATTTTGTTTTAATGAAAATCACTTTTTTCAGTTTTTCACTCATTGCACAAAGATGCGTGAACGAATCTTTTGAATTTTCACCATGTACTTACATTTTAATACATTTTAACTATTTCAAGAGTTTAAAATGATTTAAACAATTTTAACATAGAATTTTTAATATTTTTGTTTTATTCATTTATAACTTTTTAACGTTTTCGCCAAAAAAACACTGATTCGACAAAATTTTTAGACATTTCTTACTATTGGATAAAATGTTATTTTTCTTCAAAATATAATGATTGATAAGTACACTTCTATGTATTTAATTTTTTTTTCAAATATTACTTTTATGCAAAGAAAAAAATTACATGAAACATAACCTTATGTTCCTGAAATACACAATTTTCTTAATGAAAAAAAAACATCCGCACACAATACACCACACTACACTCGATCGAATTGCACAAATTGTCACTTTAAAAAATCATATGACATATTTTTCAACACTATAATTTAAGTAAGCATTACAACAGCCGTGATCAGGGCTAGGCAACGCTTATGGAGAAAAGTTTGCCAGCTGTAGTGGCGCCCCATGAAACTCGCGGAGTTTTGGAGAACTTACTACACCGGGATATATATCTATATGCATAGTTATATATAGTTATGGATATATATATTATCCCGGTCAAGAAGACTAGAATAAGGAGAGTCAACTAGCTGCTTTTCGAGTGGTGTGAGTGGCACAAACTACTTGGGCAGTAGGTTGCCCCACTCCCCGACTTACAAATTGTACTGTAAAGTACTGCGCACATGGTGCGTCGACGTTCTCTCTCGCGCGCACTGAAATATATTACTATATTTCCGTGCCCGCGCGAGACCGATACGCCAAGAAATATACGAAAGCTGCGCAGTGATATAAAAGTGCTGCACTGCGCAATATGTAAGTCAGGGAGTGGGGCAGCATGCTGCCCAAATATTTCGTGCCACCCTCACTCCTCGAGTTGACTCTCCTGTATTCTAGTCTTCTTGATCCCGGTGTAGTTCGTTCTCCAAAACTCCGCAAGTCTCTTGGGTAGCCACTAACGCTGGCAATTAGAGTTCCTCTGGTAAGAGTTTGGCCACCGGGGTATCAATCCACTGAACTCTAATAATACTGGAACGTGCGCTTGCTATGTCCTCCTATGTACACCCATCGTATCGAAAGAGATAGCTTCGTCAAAGCGGCTGCAGGTAGCTTTTGCTCTGTCTAACAGTTTTGCGTATGCACACAATGATGTCGTACAACTGTACAGAGCAAGACAGGGCTACTTCGCGCATGCGCACAACTGTACAGAGAGAGAGAGAGAGAGAACCGCCTTACTCTGGCGGTTTTAGCTATCTCTCTCGATATGCGGGGGGCAGCGGCAGCGCACGTTCCAGTATTATTACAGTTCAGTGTATCAATCGCTGACTGGTCAGCCATATTTTTCCGGCAAACGAGGCGGTAAATTTGAAAAAAATGTTTACAATCACCATTAAACCGTGAAAAAATTCGGTTTTTTTCCAAATATGACATTGAACATATTCTAAAAAACGATTAATGTTATTTGTAACCATTTCGTATAGAGATCATGTTCAATCATCACAAATTTTAATGTACAAGTTGACTTGCGAAAGTATGAGGCATACAGAATCTAAAGGTAAACATAACCTCAAAATTTTTTTCACAAATTTTTCTCTGAGACGCACAGTGAAGCCAAATCCCAAAAAGCTGGCCAAAAGTCGAAAAATAAAGTTTAAGTTTCGGTAATTTTTAGTCGTGGGTTAGGTGGGGGAAGAGTCCGAAGGTCAAATTCTTGGCATCAGCGGGCCCTAGCCCTTATACCTGCTTCTGTACGGCAGTTGAAAGGGAGCCCTCGAGCGAGCTCGACGCGTCGTGCAGTAAATGACCATTTCAACGCTGTATTGAACAGGACGCCAAAACTTTACCATATATCCGATTCGAATTTTTTCGAATGGAACCAACAGCTGAAAGTAAGTAGAAAATCATTGTGTAACTGAAAATTGATAGTAATAGTTCATGCGATAATAATAAATGAATCATTTGTACGAAAATTCACGGAAAATTATAAGTGAACATTCTAAAAACGTAGAGAAAAGTTGATAAGTTCCACAGGGTTCCACGAGCTGACCTATCACATGTTGTAGATGGATGTAATATTGAATGGAAAACATCGAAAATGGCTGCGCTTAGCTGCGCGCGTGTCATTGCTACGAGTTTTTGCAATATAAAACATAGTTTTCTGAATTTCGTACATTAACGACGCGGAATGTCTTTCTTGAATTGAATCTTTTTCTTGAATTTTATTGCGGTCTTCATTGTACACTGAAATACATTGACACCCATCCAAGCAGCGTGTCGTGGTCGGTCGAGTTGAAGAGCGCTATATCTATATATGAGGGATCCTCTGTCAACTTAGCCACTTTTTTCGACCATCTCAGATGTGCCCCATAATTGGTTATATTAAAGTGCTACTAATTTGTGAATTTCTTCACATTTTTGAATTAAAAATTTTACAAATCGCCGTTTTCTTTCCAAATGAATATATCTCGGAAATTTGAAGTAATTGAAAAAAAATGTCTGCACATGAAAGTTGTAGTTTTGTGTTAGCATTCGAGCGGAATATTTGAAATAGTTTTTATGTTCCGGTAACGCTGATTTTTTACCAAAAAATAGAATGATTATTTTTTTATTCAAAAAAGGCCACTTTTTTTGACTGAAAAAATTAGTCTTTCAGTATATCTGACGATATCGCGAAAAGATCACTAGAGTGACACGGATCGAGGTTCTAGGGTAAAAAAATAAAACCACACAAATTAATTTTTTTTTCTACCAAAACCTGTGGCTGAGTTGACAGAGAATCCCTCATATGCCTCTCAGTTATATGGTTAAGCCCCAGAGGGGAGAGAATATCAGAGAGTTTAATGTATTGAGTTCTATGGACTGTAATTCTTTTTTAAGCATATTTTATTTTTATTTTCAAATAATATTTAAAAATAAATAATAGAAACGAGGTTGAATATGGAATTATCCATCTATATAGATATTATATTTTTCAATTTTAGAATTAGTCGCTGATGAACGTGGAGGATGTGGCTTAACAAGGAAGGAAATTTTTTCGATCACGAAAGGTCACCTGAGTGGAGGACTGCCTGAAACGTATGCAATAATCGAAAATTTTGTGTCCACAAAATTGCAACGCCCCTTCGCTCTATCAGACAATGCAAAAACTGCCCTCCGCAAGTTGTTGCACCTTTTGCATAAAAAGTGGCAGCACGCATCAAGACATGAAGAGAGATTTCCGCAACAATATTCTGAGTGGTTGAGCGTGTTTGTTTCTTTCGAAGAATCAAAAAAATCTTCGGAAAAATCTGCAAATTTGGGTCGGCCTTCTTCAGAATTTGTAGAGTCAAGTGACCGGACAAAACGAAGGAGGACTAAAGAATTACGCACAAGAAATACTACGGACGAATTAACGTATGCCACTCAAATGAGCCTTCGATCATCCGGGAAATCAGATGCTGCCAAAATTGTCCGTGATGTGGGACTGGGGAGCCCATCTCGAGCTAAGAAGTATGAGGAGTCCATAGATACCATTCGAGAAACGACTTTATCTGCGGATGCTGCTTTGTCGCTCATAGTCGAACTAAAATTATCGAAATGGCAATATCAGCAGCTTCGGAATAGAAGCAAAGAGCAGAGCTGTGATTTATTTCTGCCGTATAAATTGCCATATAAAGCCAAGCTCAAACGTTATCCGCCTAAGTCAGATATTTCTGTTAATGAATGTAGTGCTGAGGTAAAATTGCAAGCTTTGCTGCATCACACAGTTGATAGAATATTATTGACACAGATGGATGTTGTCAAAAGTTTGTCGGCTGAAAATGTTTGCAGCTTGATTTTAATTTGTAAGTCGGGCTGCGATGGCACTTCCGGCCAAAGTACGTACAAACAAAAGTTCACCAATGATGATGGAAGCAAGTCCGATGCTAATATTTTTTTCACATCAATCGTTCCACTGCAGCTTGTATCTGACGACCAAGAAACAAACGCAAAGCTTGTTGTATGGAAAAATCCGAGGTCGTCATCTCCTCGTTTTTATAGACCAATCAGGATCCAATTTTTTTACGAGAGTTCTGAAGCCACTCTTGAAGAAATGGAGTATATTCAACAGCAAGAGAAGAATCTTATGCCTTTCGAAAAGATCGTAGATGGAAAAGAAATAAGAGTTTCTTTCAGACTGGCTTTCACGATGATGGACGGTAAAGTTTGTAACGCTATCACGCATAATAAGTCTGCTCAACGATGCTATTTATGCAAAGCAACTTCAAAAGACTTCAACAATATCGACGCAATTCTAAAAAAGGAAGTCTCTGAAGATCATCTACAGTTTGGATCGTCAACTTTGCATGCATGGATACGATTTTTCGAATGCTGTTTGCATATAGCATATAAGCTTGGAATTAAAATGTGGCAAGCGCGTAGTGATAACGAGAAGGAACAAGTAAATATCCGCAAAACCAACACACAGAAAGGTTTCCGTATGGAATTAGGTGTGATAGTCGATCAACCAAAGCCTGGTTTCGGTAGCTCGAATGATGGAAATACGGCTCGAAGATTTTTCGAAAACTCAAGCATTTCTGCTGCGATAACAGGGATAGATGAGGACTTGATTAAGCGATTCCATGTGATATCGCAGACAATTCCGAGTGGCGATGAAATCGATTTCCTAAAATTCCAAGATTATGCCTTACAGACAGCTCGGAACTTTGTGCAATTATATCCGTGGTTCTACATGCCAACTTCGGTACAGAAGTGATAAACTCAGCAATATTGCCGATAGGGCAGATGTCTGAAGACGCCCAAGAGTCTACTAATAAGTACATTAAAAAGTTTCGTGAAGATTTTGCAAGAAAGTGTTCCCGAGCCAAAACAATAGAGGACATTTTTTTACGGTTATTATTAATATCCGATCTCTTTAATTCGAGTTTGCGCGAATTACCTCGAAAAAATACAAAGTCGTTCCTTCTAGAAGCACTTTCATTGTTAGTTGCGCCACGTATACCAGCAAGTACAGGAAGTTCCAGCGATTTAATGGATGAATCAACTGATTGTGCATCATCTGATTCTCCAGATGACGATCTCTGAACTTTTAATCGACTGATTGTATGTTTATGCTATTATATATCACATATGGATATATTTTGTACATTCTCTATAAAAGTGGATCATGTCAAGTGCGCCGTTTTGTTTTTATTTCAAATTTTAACTTCGGATTCGTAATCAACGCCTCTGAAAACCCCCGAGTACTGACTTTCGGCCGAATTTATAACGCTTTCGACTATTTTTCAGCTTTTTGGGACTTGAAATCCGCCATTTTGTTTTTATTTTAAATTTTGACTGCGGATTCATAATCAGCGACCCCGAAAACCTCCGAGTACTGACTTTCAGCCGAATTTATGACGCTTTTGACTTTTTGCGATCTTTTTGAGACTTCAAATCCGCCATTTTGTTATTATTTCAAATTTTGACTTCAGATTCATAGTCAGCGACCCCAAAAACCCCCGAGTACTGACTTTCAGCCGAATTTATAACGCTTTCGACTTTTCGCCAGCTTTTTGGGACTTCAAATCCGCCATTTTGTTTTTATTTCCAATTTTGACGTCGGATTCATAGTCAGCGACCCCAAAAACCCCCGAGTACTGACTTTCAGCCGAATTTATAACGCTTTCGACTTTTTGCCAGCTTTTTGGGACTTCAAATCCGCAATTTTGTTTTTATTTCTAATTTTGACTTCGGATTCGTAATCAGCGACCCTAAACACCCCCGAGTACTGACTTTCAGCCGAATTTGTAACGTTTTTGACTTTTGGCCAGCTTTTTGGGATTTGGCCCCACTGTGAGACGGCATGATGGAATAAAAATAGAAGAGAGGGGTTGCCTGCGTAATAAATGTGCACAGGTAGAGCCCCACTATTCGTTTTTCGTTTCATTGAGTTGTTTGCGAAAAAATGTGTTAAAAGTTTTAGCTCTATCTCTCTTGCACTCACGAGAGCGGAACGGCAGTGGTTCTGTATGCAGCCTGCATCAAATATTTGAGCATGTTTGACTGTGAACGTGCATACTATTGGCACCATCTTTTGCGTCTGTGTTCACGCAGGTTGCCTATAAATTTTACTTTTTTGAAATTGGCGCGCATCAACTTCCGGCGTTTGCCGGAAAATTGCGACATTGGCTTAACTCTTACTAGAGGAACTTCCTCACTGTACCCGAGACGAAACGCTAAGAGGATCCTCCTCTATATTTTTCGCTGAAGAATATCTAGAGGGATCTTCTGTACCAACTTTCTGTCGCACAACATCCTACCCTACCGACTTGAAGAAACTGGACAACGAACTTACGTTCATGATGCTTCAAAGCAACGCAACGGAGTACGAGCTCGAAGGACCTTCAGGACGCTCACGCACACTGCTCAGCACGAGACGTAACGTTGTTACTGGGAGGGAGTGCTGTGGCGCGCGCATCACCAATTGTACCTGGCCCTTCCTCGTAAGCGCCTCAGCATTCAGCGTTTTCTATATATAACAATAGCAAGCTTCCAGACTCTACCACCACCGGCGCGTCTGGGGCAGGGTACAGTTGCATAGCCGTACTGATGAGTCTGCACTGTACCTGAGACGAAACGCTGAGAACGATCCTCCTCAATATTTTTCGCTGAATCATAGCGAGGGGATCTTCTTTACCAACCTCCTATCACATTCCTTTCTTTCTTACCGACTTACGAGAAACTGGACCAACGAACTTACGTTCATGTACGCTTTAACTCAAACGCTGAACGTACGAGACCGACTACGATCTCTACACTGGTGACCCCGACGTGATTGACAGACGGTAGAATTACAAAACTTCAAAGCAGCAAGCAACACGGAATACGAGAATCTGAATTCTGAATACGAATATCTGAATTCTCATAATTGTTCAGAAAAATTTCAATCACCACACCTTTGAAACGTCTGGTTTCTCTATAATAAAAGTTTTGATTACTTATAATATAATGTCAAGTGCAGATTATTAGAAAAAATTATCGAAGAATTCTCGAGTTCCTGTTTATTGCCTATTTTTGTCAAACGTGACTTTCCCACTTTTTTAAATGTTAACACTTCAAACATGATTTATAAGAGGTTATGAGCCACCATGTTTATAGCATCTAACCTTTACTGCTTCGCGTCAAGCGAAGTGTGCTCACGAGTGGTCCCAATTGATTGAGTGCAAACATACATTAGCGCGCTCAGTGAAATCGGACCGCACGTTTGCAGCGTGAGCATCGTGAGCACTGTGTGCACAATTCGGACGGCAGCCTGGATGTTGCACATAAGCAGCGTTACCATACGGCCATGTACTAAAAATTTTCTATAGATCTAAAACAGGAGGGGCAAAGGGGAAGAGCGGAAGAGCGGCACAGTCGCCTAGGTGACTGTGGCGCTCTCCTCCGAAAGACGTTCGAAGTTTGGGCGAGCTGAGGAGCTTGACACCTGTACAATAGGTGGGAAATTTGAAGGTAAAAGATGAGAGTATAAACGATGTTCAATGCGAAGGAAGATTATGGAGAGAAGTTAGATGGACAAACTGTTTGACTTGATAAATTGTATAATGGGTTTGATAATGCGCATGCTAAGATTAGCGATAAGAGATTCGATACTGTAAAGAGGAACAATCTTAAGAGAAATAAGAGATCGAATGAGAGGAGGGCGATGAGTGTCAAAGAGAGGGCAAGCCCAAAAGATGTGATTAAGATCCTCCGACTCGTAACCGCACGAGCAGGACGGCGAAGACATGTAATTCTTCCTGTAAAAACTAGCCTGTAAATTGTAATGATTAGCGCGCATTCTACAAAAAGTGACTAAAGAGTTCCGGTCCAGGTTCTTCTTATCATGGAACCAGAGTTTAGAAGAAGGATTGTGAAAGTTGTTAGTGTTAAAGGTGCCTTTTGCTCACCATAGCGGCTCAAAAAGCGAGAAGTTGTTTTTTCTGAGTGTGATCGGGCTAGAGAAAAGAATTCAGATGAGAGAAGAGATGTTTCAAAGGAGTCGCCCGTTCAGATAGTCGATTTTGCAAGATAATCTACTGATTCATTTCCTGAGATTCCGATGTGGCCGGGAATCCAGATAAGGTTAATTTTTAAATTAAGTTAAACGGCTTCGTTCAGAGCTTTCTAAATTTCGATTGTGAAGGGTGAAGAATAACTAGAAGAATAAATTGGACAGGAAGTAGTGATTGAAGTATCAATTGCCTGTACTATGTTATTGTATTCAGTAAGAGAGCAAGGGTCCGGTAGTAAAGGAGCCTTGGAGATGAGAGATTTTTTGAATTGTACCCAATCTATTTTCTTAAGGGAATAGTGATGTGAAGAAAGCGAGATGGTGGAGAGAGTAATGTCGATAGAGATGGTGATTGGAAAATGGTCGCTAAGAAGGGAGTCAGAGCCAACCTCCCATGTGCAAAAAGGAACCAGGTGTGAGGAGATTAAGGATAGGTCAATAGCGGATGGTGTGATGTTGAGGTTGGGAGGGTCATATGTGGCTGTGCCGTCATTTAGACAGGAAAGTTCAAAGTCGATAAGTGAGTCGGAGAGGGCGGTGCCGG
The DNA here is from genome assembly GCA_946863875.1 of Alloplasta piceator. NCBI lineage: Eukaryota > Metazoa > Arthropoda > Insecta > Hymenoptera > Ichneumonidae > Alloplasta > Alloplasta piceator. The sequence continues at coordinate 23,713,238 of OX333076.1, forward strand.
AGGTGCGGTCCGATCGACAGCCCCAAGAAGAGTGATGGCAGTTAAAATCGCCCGCGATGAGAATATTTTCGTTAGGTGAAAGAGAATTGAGAAATCGGTGCCATGTAGGAATGTACATGTTAGAGCTAGGAGTTTTGTACAAAGCAACTATAGTCAAAGGGCTTAGAGAGGTAGGAATCGCGATAGAAAGAGTCTCGAGAACATGCGGGACATGTTGTGTAGAGGTGATTAATTTGAAAGGTATGTCACGTTTAAGACAGATGGCAAGGCCATCGTGTTGTTTACGAGATCTCTTTTTGACGATAACGTAAAAACCATTAAGTTTAGGTGGATTCGGGGAACAGAGCCAAGTTTCACATAGGAGGATAATGTCAAATTAATAAGCAATGTTCAAAAGAAGACCTTGTTTGTTGTGGAACCCTCGACAGTTCCACTGCAGAATTTTTAATTTTTTATTAAGAGCCATTTTGGAGCTGGATAGAAACAAGAAGGGCGTTCAGGGGGCCTATTACGGTTCTCGAGGGAATATACTCACTTTTCGTACTTTCATGTCACGTGAATATGTTTACCTTATTACGGATCTATCGAGTGAGAATGCGAGATCACTAGGTACTTCCGGTATAGTGATCTCACTTTTTCATGGAGTGCGTCCCGAATGACTCGCCGTGCGACTTTTTTCTCTTTCTCTCATTATAGGAGAGAAAGAGAGAAAAGTCGCCCAGGGCTCGTCGAGTCATTCGGAACGCACTCACGGAGTTGAAGCAAGAAGCGTCTTCTTTTGCGCAAGGGCTTTTGTTTATCAAAATGTATGTAACAGAGAATCAAAAAAAGATTTTATCAAAATATATACGGGAAAATGAAGACTTCGCAAGAGGAGGTATTTCAATTCTCGCAGCATTGGATTTTTTTAATCTCGCAGAAACATCACAATCACCAAATTATTCATTGTGTAGGCAGATAGCACTTTTCAGATTTATTTTTCGTTTGTAATTAGTTGCAATTATTTTGATCAACAAAAACCGAGCAATCTTCGTCGTACTCCGTCGCGTTGAGGGTGAAATGAGGGGATAAATCACGCTTGAGCATAAGCAATGTAGCTTTTGGCATGAACTCTTGTCTCGAGCTCACTCACGTGAATAATCTCGTCTTTTTACAAAGTGAGATCGTCCGTAATAGGGTCAGTTGCTCACTTTCGTCATTTCCACTTAATCTGAGAACCGTAATAGGCCCCCAGGGCTGAAACGATGGGGGTGATTTGTTCAGAAAGACCGAGTGAGCTGAGAATTGGTGAGATCAGTTCTGTAACGAGCGGAATAAGCGTGATGGTGAGACTGGGATTCTAGATTTGCTGCGGAGGTGATTTGCCATGCAATGTTGTGGAGTGTGCGTCTTGCTGAAGAGCAAAGCCGTTGTGAGCGGGTGAAGGTGTGTGACCGTGAGGAGCGAGGAGCAAATTTGCGTGTGCTGTACGAGCCACTGCGATTGAGTTGGATGTAATGATCTGGGGTTTGATGTTTTTGCGCGAAGCGCGTGGCTGAGAGGAGTGAGTGAGAGTGTCCGAGAGTTGATGGTTTTGATGATGTTGTGGAGTTTGTTGTTGCTGATGTTGTTGTTGTTGCTGTTGTTGTTGTTGTTGATGCTGTTGTTGTTGTTGTTGTTGTTGTTGTAAACGGAGGTGTTGTTGATTGAGTCTAGCTGAAACCGCAGTGGGCGTGAATGACGTGATGTTTGTAGGCTGAGGAACAGGAAGCGCTGGGTAATGGATGTTCGTGCGAGGAGGCGGAACAGCCGAACGAGGAACTGAGTTGGCGATGAGCTGCCTTAATTCGGCGTGAGAGATGTTTCTCTCTGCTGCAGTTTCTCTGACGGTTTTTTCGTGTAGAAAGGCCGGGCAGGAGTTGCTGGAGGTAAGATGATTTTCTTTTCAGTTTGCACAGCACGGCGGACCGTCCTTGTTCGGACAGGCCTCGCCGTCCGCGTGTTTCTGGCCTCCGCAGCGAATGCATTTGGGCTTACTTTTGCATTGGTTGGAAACGTGGTGGAAAATGAAGCAGTTAAAGCACATTTTCACCGGGCTGTGCCGAGGATCCACAGGATGGCGAACCTGGAAAAGCGAGACAAAATCAGGGCGCAAGCGGTCTTCGAATTTAAGATACACGGATTGTGTAGGAATCAACTTTGACTCTGCGCCATCCGTGACTTTGCGGTTTCGACGTCGAGCCGTAAGGATAGGTATTGGTGAGTCTTAATGGAGGATAAGCTCCTCAACAGGAATATCCAGGGGAACTCCTCCAATGAGGCCCTCAAAAGTAACGAAAGAGTCGGGAATGAAAGCTACGAGGTTTTCCGCAGAGAGAATGAGAAGAGAAGTCAACGCGTCAGCCACTTTAGCGTTGGCGAGAACCACGGAACACTAGTGTTTACCGGAGTTGAAGACATCGATGATTTGGTTTTTGTTGTAGCGACTGAGAAGGATCCTGCCAACACGTGTGGCGTTCATTCGAGGCGTTTTAGCATCAAAACTGCGTGGTTGAAAAAGAACCACGAAAGGACCGGAACTCTTCGACGAATATCGATTTTTTGTAAGACGAACAGGTAGCCCGTTCTGAGCGGGTGAATCGTCGTTTTCCTTATCGGAGATTTGAACTTGTTCTCACACAGGAGTTTTTGACGAGGCATTCTTCTTCGAATTTGAGTTTTCACCCTCCTACTCGAGTGCACGTTTGCGATTGAGGCCAAGAGCCTCGTTACGCAGGTCGTCGACCTGCGAGGTCATTTCGCTGTAATTGTAGCCGTCATTGGCGTCTGAATAGGAAAGATCATCGATCGAGGAGCTGGTCGACCCGGAAGCCTTTCCCCGAGCCTGAAGAGAAAAAGCCATGTCTCGCCGGGCGGCTAAGACAGGCTGAGGTTAGAATATTGTGGCAAGAAGTGAGGTTAGAAAAAGAAAGAAAAGTGAAAAAACTTATTTTCGCTTATTTTTAGAAAAAAGTTAATCGTTGCGAAATAAAATATGCAGGATGAGGTTTAAGACCTCCTTGCGAATAATACACGATTGGAAAAAACACACAAAACGATCAAATAAGAAACTCCGATTGTAAGAGGCGTCTGCACGTGGCCGTGGTAAAACCGGAACTCCGACAGATAAAAATCATCAATAAACGAAAGCAAATTTTGGCTGCATTATCTTGAACCTGCGAACATATATGTAATACTCCTATATTGCTAGCGGCCTATGCTTCCCTATAAGTGGTGGGTCCACAAAAAAAGAGAGATAGAAGACTCAGACAGGGTCATTCTGCGCACGCTACCCACTACGTAGACATAATATATAAATGTTATTGGCTAGCGCACTCCCGCTTTCATTCGCACTTGCTCATTGCAAGAGCCAGAGAGAGAGAGAACGATATTGTCTGCACCGTAAAGTGTTCGCAGAGTTTCCGCCAACGCTGGCAATATAGGAGTAATACATATATGACATGGAAGCGTAGGCTTTATGGGAGCGCTTGGTAGACTTTCTTGGGATGATCGGTAGTTCATCACCCCAGCAACTGGCAGCGCTGCTTGTAACGGTGTGCACGAATACATCGCCACATTACCAAGCAACAAGGTACGGTGGCTATGTATTCGTGCACACTGTTACAAGCAACGCTGCCAGTTGCTGGAGTGATGAACTACGGATCACCCCAAAAAAGTCTGCCAAACGCTAACACGGGGCCGGCGCTTCCATGTACTTCTATGTTCACTGCTTGAACGCTTAAGCCCGAGACCAGCGAACATATATTAAGGCTGGTTTATTCAGCGGCCGTAACTTAACATAGCCGTAACTTGAAAAAGTTGAAAGTATATATTGCCCTTGTAGCGTTTATGCACGATTACGGTTACGACTAATGGCTGCATAAATGCCACAAGGGCAGTATATGGGGCATTCCACGCCAAATCGACCACTTTAGAACCCGACCCTTTTCGATTTGGGTGAAACTTTTTTATCTTTTTTTACCTTATCAAAAACATTTTTCAGATTTTTTTCAAATTTTTACACCCAGCCGATAAAAAGTTATAAATTTTTCAAAAAAATTGGCTTTTTATTTTTCAGATAGCTATAACTTTTTCAAAATTTGACGTATCGGGACGATTTTTTTTTCAAAATTTTTGTTTTTTAATGTCTTTTTTGAAAAAAATACAAAAAAATCATAAAAACCCATCTTCATCTTTTTTTTTAGATTTTCGGAAAAAATCGAAAATTTCTCGATGATTACCATTTTTGATTTTTTTTCCTTTTATTATATCAAACTTTGACATTTCCTGCAAATCGTCAAATTTTTTCAGAGTGGTGTTCTTTCGATTTCTATTTTTTTTTCCAATTGAAAAAAAAACTTTTTTTCAACTAGCCTTATTTTTCGGAACGCCATTCTGCAAATTTTTGAGGGTGTTCAGAGGACTTCGAAACTTGAAAAACAAAAAGAAAAACAAAAATTAAAAATGGTAATCATCGAGAATTTTTTGATTTTTTCCAAAAATCTAAAAAAAACGATGAAGATGCGTTTCAATAATTTCTTTGTATTTTTTTTGAAAATAATATTCAAAAACAGTTTTCGAAAAAATATATAAAAAAATTATTGAAACCTATCTTCATCGTTTTTTATTAAATTTTTGGAAAAAATCGAAAAATTCTCGATGATTATTATTTTTTATTTTTTTTTCTTGTTATTATATCAAACTTTGACATTTTCTGCAAATCCTTAAATTTTTTCAGAGTGGTGATTTTTCCATTCCTTTTTTTCCATTTGAAAAAAAAAATTTCAACTAGCCTTATTTCTGATAACATCATTCTGAACATTTTTGAGGGTGTTCAAAGGACTTCCAAACATGAAAAAATAAAATAAAAACAAAAATTGAAAGTGGTAATCTTCGAGAAATGTTCGATTTTTTCCAAAAATCTTAAAAAAAACAATGAAGATGCGTTTCAATAATTTTTTTATATTTTTTTCGAAAATAACATCCAAAAACAGTTTTCGAAAAAAAATATAAAAAGAATTATTGAAACGCATCTTCATCGTTTTTTTTTTAGATTTTTGGAAAAAATCGAAAATTTCTCGATGATTACCATTTTCAATTTTTGTTTTTTATTTTTTTATCAAGTTTGAAAGTCCTCTGTATACGCTCAAAAATTTGCAGAGTGGTGTTATCAGAATTAAGGCTAGTTGAAAATGGAAAAAAAATAGAAATAAAAAAATCACTACTCTGAAAAAATTTGAGGATTTGCAGAAAATGTCAAAGTTTGATATAATAACAAGAAAAAAAAAATAAAAAATGGTAATCATCGAGAAATTTTCGATTTCTTCCAAAAATCTAATAAAAAACGATGAAGATGGGTTTCAATAATTTTTTTATATATTTTCTCGAAAACTGTTTTTGAATATTATTTTCAAAAAAAATACAAAGAAATTATTGAAACGCATCTTCATCGTTTTTTTTAGATTTTTGGAAAAAATCAAAAATTTCTCGATGATTACCATTTTCAATTTTTGTTTTTATTTTTGTTTTTCAAGTTTCGAAGTCCTCTGAACACCCTTAAAAAATTGCAGAATGGTGTTCCGAGAAATAAGGCTAGTTGAAAAAAAGTTTTTTTTCAATTGGAAAAAAAAATAGAAATCGAAAAAACACCACTCTGAAAAAATTTGACGATTTGCAGGAAATGTCAAAGTTTGATATAATAAAAAGAAAAAAAATCAAAAATGGTAATCATCGAGAAATTTTCGATTTTTTCCGAAAATCTAAAAAAAAAAAGATGAAGGTCAGTTTTTATAATTTTTTTGTATTTTTTTCAAAAAGTACATTAAAAAACAAAAATTTTGAAAAAAAATCGTCCCGATACGTGAAATTTTGAAAAAGTTATAGCTATCTGAAAAATAAAAAGCCAATTTTTTTGAAAAATTTATAACTTTTCATCGGGTGGGTGTAAAAATTTGAAAAAAATCTGAAAAATGTTTTTGATAAGGTAAAAAAAGATAAAAAAGTTTCACCCAAATCGAAAAGGGTCGGGTTCTAAAGTGGTCGATTTGGCGTGGAATGCCCCATATATTGCCCTTGTGGCATTTATGCAGCCATTAGTCGTAACCGTAATCGTGCATAAACGCTACAAGGGCAATATATACTTTCAACTTTCTTAAGTTACGGCTATGTTAAGTTACGCCCGCTGAAAAAACCGGCCTTAATATATGTTCGCTGGTCTCGGGCTTAAGCGTTCAAGCAGTGAACATAGAAGTACATGGAAGCGCCGGTCCCGTGTTAGCGTTTGGCAGACTTTTTTGGGGTGATCCGTAGTTCATCACTCCAGCAACTGGCAGCGTTGCTTGTAACAGTGTGCACGAATACATAGCCACCGTACCTTGTTGCTTGGTAATGTGGCGATGTATTCGAGCACACCGTTACAAGCAGCGCTGCCAGTTGCTGGGGTGATGAACTACCGATCATCCCAAGAAAGTCTACCAAGCGCTCCCATAAAGCCTACGCTTCCATGTCATATATGTATTACTCCTATATTGCCAGCGTTGGCGGAAACTCTGCGAACACTTTACGGTGCATACAATATCGTTCTCTCTCTCTCTGGCTCTTGCAATGAGCAAGTGCGAATGAAAGCGGGAGTGCGCTAGCCAATAACATATAGGGACCCACCACTTATAGGGAAGCATAGGCCGCTAGCAATATAGGAGTATTACATATATGTTCGCAGGTTCAAGATAATGCAGCCAAAATTTGCTTTCGTTTATTGATGATTTTTATCTGTCGGAGTTCCGGTTTTACCACGGCCACGTGCAGACGCCTCTTACAATCGGAGTTTCTTATTTGATCGTTTTGTGTGTTTTTTCCAATCGTGTATTATTCGCAAGGAGGTCTTAAACCTCATCCTGCATATTTTATTTCGCAACGATTAACTTTTTTCTAAAAATAAGCGAAAATAAGTTTTTTCACTTTTCTTTCTTTTTCTAACCTCACTTCTTGCCACAATATTCTAACCTCAGCCTGCCTTAGCCGCCCGGCGAGACATGGCTTTTTCTCTTCAGGCTCGGGGAAAGGCTTCCGGGTCGACCAGCTCCTCGATCGATGATCTTTCCTATTCAGACGCCAATGACGGCTACAATTACAGCGAAATGACCTCGCAGGTCGACGACCTGCGTAACGAGGCTCTTGGCCTCAATCGCAAACGTGCACTCGAGTAGGAGGGTGAAAACTCAAATTCGAAGAAGAATGCCTCGTCAAAAACTCCTGTGTGAGAACAAGTTCAAATCTCCGATAAGAAAAACGACGATTCACCCGCTCAGAACGGGCTACCTGTTCGTCTTACAAAAAATCGATATTCGTCGAAGAGTTCCGGTCCTTTCGTGGTTCTTTTTCAACCACGCAGTTTTGATGCTAAAACGCCTCGAATGAACGCCACACGTGTTGGCAGGATCCTTCTCAGTCGCTACAACAAAAACCAAATCATCGATGTCTTCAACTCCGGTAAACACTAGTGTTCCGTGGTTCTCGCCAACGCTAAAGTGGCTGACGCGTTGACTTCTCTTCTCATTCTCTCTGCGGAAAACCTCGTAGCTTTCATTCCCGACTCTTTCGTTACTTTTGAGGGCCTCATTGGAGGAGTTCCCCTGGATATTCCTGTTGAGGAGCTTATCCTCCATTAAGACTCACCAATACCTATCCTTACGGCTCGACGTCGAAACCGCAAAGTCACGGATGGCGCAGAGTCAAAGTTGATTCCTACACAATCCGTGTATCTTAAATTCGAAGACCGCTTGCCCCCTGATTTTGTCTCGCTTTTCCAGGTTCGCCATCCTGTGGATCCTTGGCACAGCCCGGTGAAAATGTGCCTCAACTGCTTCATTTTCCACCACGTTTCCAACCAATGCAAAAGTAAGCCCAAATGCATTCGCTGCGGAGGCCGGAAACACGCGGACGGCGAGGCCTGTCCGAACAAGGACGGTCCGCCGTGCTGTGCAAACTGAAAAGAAAATCATCTTACCTCCAGCAACTCCTGCCCGGCCTTTCTACACGAAAAAACCGTCAGAGAAACTGCAGCAGAGAGAAACATCTCTCACGCCGAATTAAGGCAGCTCATCGCCAACTCAGTTCCTCGTTCAGCTGTTCCGCCTCCTCGCACGAATGTCAAAGTTTGATACAATAAAAAGAAAAAACTCAAAAATGGTAATCATCGAGAAATTTTTGATTTTTTCCGAAAATCTGAAAAAAAAACGATGAAGATGGGTTTTCATAATTTTTTTGTATTTTTTTCCGAAAAGTACATTAAAAAACAAAAATTTTGAAAAAAAATCGTCCTCATACGTCAAATTTTGAAAAAGTTATAGCTATTTGAAAAATGAAAACCAAATTTTTTTGAAAAATTTACAACTTTTTATCAGCAGGGTGTAAAAATTTGAAAAATATCTGAAAAATGTTTTCGATAGAGTAAAAAAGAAAATTAAAAAGTTTCAGCCAAATCGAAAAGGGTCGAGTTCTCAAGTGGTCGATTTGTCGTGGAATGCCCCATATACTTTTAACTTCTTAAGTTACGGTCGCTGCATAAACCGGGCTTTAGATCGAAGCGCCACAGTTATGGAAGCATTTGGCACGATTTCTCTGGGGTACCGCTAGTAAGGTACCCCAGCCACTGCGAGCGCTGCCTGTATCAGTGGACTATATAGTGGAATACATAGGCCACACATACTTAGCTCCGCCCCGTTTACGTCATGTGGCCAATAGGCGCTTGGGGTGATGTGTGTTCTCACTCTCTCTTACGAGTTCAAATTCCTGGGGTACTGATGCGTTTTCGCTCTCTCTTACGAGCTCAAATGCTTGGGGTACTGATGCGTTCTCGCTCTCTCTTACGGGATAGAATGCCTGGGGTACTGATGTGTTCTCGCTCTCTCTTACGGGCTTAAGTGCCTGAAGTGTTGTACGTTATCGCTCTTTCTTACGGGCATATATGCCCGGGGTACTGATGCGTTCCCACTCTTTTAGCTCCGTTTGGATGCTTTGGGGTGATGAATTTGATGTATATGGATCATTTTAGTAATCCGACCTTTTTAGAAATTTTCGAAACTTGACCAGATTACAGGATTCCTTTGTGGAGACTTTCTATAGATTATTTTAAATTAATAAAACAATTCATAAATACAATTGAAAAAAAATCAAGTGGCATCGAACCGTGGACCCCATGGCTGCGAAAATCACAGAGCGTTTAGATCGCTGTGTGCTAGAGGGAAACATGCTGTCTTCCTCCAGGGCGGCCGAGTATCGGTTTACTCATTAGTGCAAATAAGAGAGCATGATACCGCGTTAGCCCAAGAGCGAGTGAGGTAGCTGCAAGGGCGTGGCTTACAATTTTGTTCATGTGTATGGCACACCGATATATAGCCGCTCAGTCTACCGGTAAAAATCGGAACTACATTTTCTGTGCCAAATCCTAACACGGGCCTGGCGCTTCCATCTAATATATATTCGCTGCCGAGACACAGGGTGCTTTCCATCTACGACACAGAGCGACACAGTGTGACACGGTGTTCGACAAAATGCGTTCCATCAACGACACGGCACGACACGGCGCGACACAAAAAAAAGTTGTGTTCGAGCGTGTCGAGCCTGTAGTTACAACTGTAAGAGCTGCCATTGCTTGATTTTGTGTTGCCCCACTGCAACTTCTTCACGGTAAAATCAAATTTTCATACAAAATTTTTCACAGTGCATCCCATTCACTAAAATTAGCTGGATATTAAATAGTTGTTATTTACCCGAGAGTATTAAGATATTTTCTAAAACTAGAAAATACTTCCAATGCTTGAACTATTTTCTTACTATCGGATAACTACAGTGGACGCTCCCATAATTTGATACGTCGGGACCGGAAACGCTCCCATAATTTGATTTTCCCCTCATTCCCCCGCTTTATATCTGTATAGCACATTTTACGGAAATTAAGTATTTCTGAAGTGTAAGAATTCCTTTTTCGTTGAGAAATATACACTAATTGATGATAACATTTAATTCATCGTACTTAATTGTGTGGAAAATTTGACAATTGAGGTTATGGTGCCCTCTCAGCATGGCAGCTGAGTTTGGAGTGGGGAAGAAGCGCGATAGGGGTGATTAAATTATGGGAGCGTGTTGCCATGGTAACGAGTAAAATTGTCGGAGCGATCAAATTATGGGAGATTAAATTGTGGAAGCGTCCACTATATCCATTATCCAAGAACTCAAGCGCTACTGTCTCTCCTCGCGCTTGGTACAATGCATAACAATGGCCAGCTGTGGGGCAAAAAGGGGGACGAGGGAAGGGGAGAAAACCGACAAAATATATTTTGTATATGCGCATGCGGCATGCTTTTTTGTATGCGCATGCGCGTGCAACGCATATGTGATCGACTGTGTACATGTCACTGTGGCGACGTCAAAGTGATGTTCAATTTTTGCCAATTTACATGACATAAAGAAGGCTTAAAAAAGACATCACTTCGGAATATCACAAATAGGTCTCCAAAAAAACTCAAAAAAACGTATTTTCGGAATGTCACAAAGACGTATCTAAAAAGACTTCAAATTTACGTCATCTGTGCATTTATGTTTTCCGGACTTAGGGTTACCATATCTCAGGATTTGTCCTGAGATTTAAGGATTTTTAGGGTACTGACAGGATTGCGGCCGGATTCCGGAAATCTCAGGATTTTTCGATTTTTAATAAAATACAGTGAATTTTTCAGATTTTTTCATTAGAAAGTTCCAATCAACAAAAAACAAACACAATCTTCTTTGGATAGTATCACAAATTAACGTAATTAACATCAACATAATATAAAAACATCATCTAATTTACCCTCTTTGGTTTTTAAGAGGAGGCCAAACTTGCTCTTATAAAAATGGATGGAATTAAATAAAATTTTAACATCATCAGAACAATGGCAGGAATGCAGCCTCACTAAAAAAATTTCGAAGAACAAAAAAAAATTTACAGATTCATTTACCACCAAGAAACTGTAATTGAAAAACTTAAATTATTAAACTTTTACTGCATTTCGGGTAAAACCAAGAGTGAGGCTCCATGAAGAACGCCACGATACAAATATCGAGACGTTTTCGACATTATTTTATCAAAACGACACGCCGTAAGTTTGGATGGCACATCAAGAGATAAATATCGATAAATTGTATTTTTATTGAAAAACGAAATAGCGAAATGTAGTTCACAGACGTGCGAGTAAGGGCAGCACCATGGACTCTGACGAGTAACCTATAATATTTAGGGGGCTCGAATGAGTTCGTTGGCATTAGCTGTAACGCATTTTAGCCTCTCAATTGACAATTAATTGTTAATTAATTTATCCCGCTCTTAATTGTCAAAATGTAATTAATTTTCATCCACGGTTGTCGGAGAAAGACTGGACGACGATGATACGTCGATAATGTAGGGATTGAATAAAAATGGTATTTAGCCTCCTCTTAAAATGAACTTTTAATAGTACTAGTCTACTTCAGAAGGCCAAGAAAGCAAATTTTGAAGATTGTTTTCTCAGTGCCTTTATCAGATATGACTATAAAACTGTTATTACAACATTCCCACACAGCACAAAAATCAGAAATACTTCCTCGCGAACTCTTTTTCCATACTACTTCTAGAGCAACACGTATGATATCTCGCAGACGTTAGTCCGAAGAAGTCTGAAATGAGAATTAATTAAGAAGAGTGTAAAAAGGTCAATATAACCTCAAAATTTGTTTAACGCATTTTTCTCGGAGATGGCTTGATGAAATGAAAAAAGATTAGTGGCGTAATTAATGTGTACAAGTGGCCCCACTATATTCTTTTTTTATTCCATCAAGCCATCTCTGAGAAAAACGTGTTAAAAGTTTTATCTCTATCTCTCTCGCAGTCACGAGAGTGGAAAGGCGGGGGAGGGGATCTCCCCTTAAGAGATCTTCCGAATGAATATTAAAATTTATTAGAAATCGCATATCCAGATGAAATACGTGATAATATTTGTTCGGATACATATCGGAACCGTTTAAATTCTGGGATTTCGCCACTGATACATCATATTAGTGAAGAGAATTCATAAGTAGTCGGTAGCGTAATAGATAGCGTGTTAGGTTCGTAAGTAGGATAGATAGGCAGGTCGCAGGTTCGAATCCCCATGGACGCAGATGGAATTGAGTTTTTTTCTTATTTTTGTTTAATACAGTTGGTCCAGTAACTATGTAAATAAATAAAAATACGTATTAAAATTTTTTGCCAACAATAGAAATGAGAAAAAAATTAATTTTTAATAATTTTAAAGGAACCCTTAAAAAGTTATCTTGACGATGTCTTGTGAAGAAATCTCGAAATAGTAGTCTTTACGATATCTTTTTTGAGAAGTCTGAAGAAGTTATCTTCAAGACAACTTTTCACAGATATCAAAATCATTCCTTGAAGTGGCGCATTCGACTACTTTCGGAACTCATTAAGATGTCTTTCGGAAAATATATTCGGATGTCCACATCTTACATAAGAAATCTACAGCGATTCTTTTAGACTTCATATTGCTGTCTGGGTTATTTCATCCTTCGAAAGTGAAAAACAAATTTTTTTTTTGCATTTCGATTCTCTGAATAACTTACAGACGGTGCCAGAGTCGAAAATATCTTGTCCCATGGCCAACTGTTCGAAACAAAAATATAAAAAAGCATTTTCGAGAGGAAGGTTTCTACACAACAATTAACCACCGTTAATTATTATGTAAGAAACCTTTCTTTTTGCCAATCCTGAGATTAACTGTCGGCCATGGGACAAGACATTTTCGACTTTGGCGCCTTCTATAAATTATTCAAAGAGTCGAAATGAAAAATAATTTTTTTTCGAACTTTCGACGGATGAAACAATGTTCTATAGTCATTTCTGATGAAGGAGCTGAGAAAAAAATCTTGAAAATTTTCTTCCTTTTGGCCTTCTAGAGTAGACTAGTACCTTAAGTGAATTGCGGAAATAATCAATACTTTCATTAATCTGTGGGACTAATCAGTTTTATCATACTTGCTTTGCGCAATTACGTTTGCAACAATATCTCAGGACTTTTTTTTATGGAAATCAGGCTTCATGTCAGGACTTTTCAATTTTCCATCTGGTAACCCAATCCGGGCTTTACTTGTCCAAAGATGGCGGCGCACTCTGAACTCCAATAATACTGGAACGCGCGCTTGCTATGTCCTCCTATGTACCCCCCGCGTATCGAGAGATAGCTTCGTCAAAGCGGCTGCAGGTAGCTTTTGCTCTATCTAACAGTTTTGCGGATGCGCACAATGACGTCACACAACTGTATAGAGAAAGACAGGGCTACTTCGCGCATGCGCACAACTGTACAGAAAGAGAGAGGGGGCTATCTTAAGCTGGCGGTTTTAGCTATCTCTCTCGATATGAGGGGGGCAGCCACGGTCGTACATACAGGTCTTGCAACGACGGTAGTGGGGGTAAGCACCCTTGTATGTTACTTTTTCATTCCGATTTACGCCGCAAGGTGCGCCTTCGTAGAGGGATGTGGTGTGCGACAAAGATAGAAATAGCCTTCTGCCTCTCTTGCTCTCTTAAACGTGCGCATGCGCCCAATGCACCGTCTCACTGACACCACACACTCACGCATAGAACGCAAGAGGGGGAGCACATCCCTCAGCGACGGCGACGCCTAGTGGCGATACGAGGGACGAAAAACGTGACATACAAGCAAGAAAACTAGAATACAGGAGAGTCAACTCGGAGTGGGGGTGGCACAAAATATTTTGGCAGCAGGCTGCCCCACTCTCTGACTTACAAATTGCGCAGTTTCGCACTTTTATACCACTGCGCAGCTTTCGTATATCTTCTTGGCGTATTGGCTTCGCGCAGGGGGGTGACATTAGACCGCTAGAATCGACACATAAATCGCAACGCTTATTTTACGCCAAATTTCGTATTGTATAGCGTAGTTTGCAGGTCAAGGAGTGGGGCAGCCTGCTGCCAAAATATGTTGTGCCACCCTTACCACTCGAAAATCAGCTAGTTGACTCTCCTTATTCTGTAGTCTTCTTGTATACAAGGGTGTTTACCCCCACCATTAAAATTCCGCTTCGTTGCAAAACCTGTATGTACGACCGTGGGGGCAGTAGCAGACTGGCAGCGCACGTTCTAGTATGGCGGCCAGTTCAGTGGCGGCGCCCTTCTCGGCTCATTGCATTCATACATTCGTCACTGTATGTGGTGTTCCGTACTCCAGCTTTCTCGCAAGTGCCAGGGCGCATAGCGTTTCCTATATAATACGACAAGCTTCCAGATCCTAACACCGGCGTGTCTGGGGCAGGGTACAGTTGCATAGCCCTACTGATGAGTCTGCACTGTACCCGAGACGAAACGCTAAGAGAATCCTCTATATTTTTCGCTGAAGAATATCGAGAGGGATCTTCTTTACTAACTTCCCGTCGTACAACATCCTACCCTACCGACACTTGCAGAAACTGGACAACAAACTTACGTTTATGTACGCTTCAACTCAAACGCTCAACGTTCGAGACCGACTACGATCTCTACATGTAAACGACACACAGAACATCTTCATATCAAATCGTCGAACTTTTCGCAATATCAAAGTGGAAAGTGGAGAAATTAATCTCCTTCACGTTCCAGCATTCACACAGATTGCGAGATATCCAACCCACGGATCAGGGGTGTGACACGCAATGCTAAAAGAGAATCGCTTATTTGTCACGCTTCTGATTGATGGGTGTATGCATCAGCTGCCAACCTCAGGACATAAAACTCGAAGTGCGGTATGCGGTGCTAATGGTGGTGTTGTACCCCAGATACCTCAATTCTGGAATACTACGAATATTCCAAATCGCGATACACACGTGTCCCAGATTTAGCAATTGTTGTCATTTCATCATAATACACGCGCGTTCGAACTCGAGCAGGTGCAATTATGCTGAATGACAATTACGCAAGCGACGCATCATCGTCGTCTCGGCCAAGCACTGCCAAGTCAGCAGTTTTACTAAATACGAAAATCTCGTAATTCATGTTATCTTAACCGAATTACGAATATAAATACTAATATCTTGTACTAAGAAATTATTGTTAAATCAATAATATGATAACAAAGAAATGCTTACGCGATTGCGCTCTTTCCCGTATATAACGGACCCGAGAGCAGACACAAGACAGTTCCGACTCAAAGTACCAACCTGCACGACTGGTCCGACGAGGCGAGCGCAACGCGCCTCTGTTAATTATTACCATTTGTATTTTCTATTTCTACGATAATAAATTATTCTTTTATACGACTACCTTCGGTTCGACTCATTTGGGTTCTAACCCTTAATCTGGTAAGATCCCGACAAAACAACGAGGAAACTCAAACTCTCGCCATTCAGCGTAGCTAACTGAATTTTGGCGATACAACAGTGGTAACATTCCTGAATTTTGGTCGGCAGAGTAGAGAAGTTTCTTAACAATAATCGATATTTATAAGCGCGACCCAGTGCGAAATTCTGTTTCATTCTTGCCCCGTTGTTATTAATAGTTTACTACACTGAGAATAATTAATAGATATTGCCGTTTTTTTATACTCGGTTTTATTAATTTCATAATTTTTAAATAATATATTTTATAACATGATCGATGAAATAAGAAGCAGCTAAATAATATCAATTCATATCAGCTAAACAATATCAAGACATACTGTATTTAGTTTTCATATGGGAATTTTAATTGAAGATATATTTCTGCAACACTTTGCGCAGTGAGAAATTACGGAATAATAAATAAAACCTGAACATTTTAATGAAATAGTCAATAAATGTCATTAATTCTTATTCCGAGTAAAACTGTTCCCCAGTTTAATATTTTATAATAACTATGCTATTTTAGACAGAACAGAGCGTAAATATGTATAAAATTTCTTGTTTAATTAAGCGCAAAATATATTAGAGAATAATTGGTAACATAATCTGTTAATAGGTAATACAATAACTACTCTTTAATCTATTTTCTTAAATAACTATTCGTAAACATCTCTACTCATAAATATCTGTATTCAAGTATATCTATATACTCTCAAATATCTCTCTTCAAATATCTCTATTCTTAAAATGTTTCTACTTCTGAATAACTTGATTATATAAAGTTATTCAGTTATTCAGAGAGATTTTAATAAGAGTAAAGATATTTGAATACAGATATTTACGGCAATACAATATAACTCTACTCTTTACTTCTCTATTCGTAAATATCTCCACTCTTAAATATCTCTATTCTTCTGTCCACTCCTGTCACTCCTGAATAACCAAATTTGTGACATTTATCATAATAAAAAATGCCAGAAGTAGGCAGGAGAATAGAAATATTTAAGAGTATAGAGATATTTAAGAATAGAGACATTTACGAATAGAGTTATTTTGAGAGTAGAGATATTTAAGAGTAGAGTTCTTTAGGAATAGAGATATTTATGAATAGAGAAGTAAAGAGTAGAGAGTTATTGTATTGCCTGTTCACTGCAACTGCAACCAATGTTTTTGTAACTTATAGACTTGCTTTATAGGATCATGAAGAAGTGACTTGTAGAGTGTGAGACTTGACAGTTCTTTGAACCATTTTGTTTTAACGAAAATAACTTTTTTTTCAGTTTTTCACTCATTGCACGAACATGCGTGAACAAATTTTTTTAATTTTCACCGTGTACTTTCATTTTAATACATTTCAACTATTTCAAGAGTTTAAAATGATTTAAACAATTTTAACATCGAATTTTTAATATTTTTGTTTTATTCATTTGTAACTTTTTAACGTTTTCGCCAAACGTTAAAAAGTTTGGCAAAAAAAAACACTGATTGGACAAAAAGCTTAGACATTTCTTACTATTCGATAAAATGTTATTTTTCTTTAAAATATAATGATTGATAATTAGTACACTTCTATGTATTTAATTTTTTTTTTCAAATATTATTATTACTTTTATACAAAGAAAAAAATTATATGAAACATAACCTTATGTTCCTGAAATACACAATTTTCTTAATGAAAAAAAAACATCCCCTCACAATACACCACACAACACTCGATCGAATTGCACAAATTGTCACTTTAAAAAATCATATGTCATATTTTTCAACATTTTGATTTAAGTAAACAATAAAACGGCCGTAATTACGGTGACAGATAAAAATCATCAATAAACGAAAGCAAATGTTGGCTGCATTATCTTGAATGCTTAAGCCCGAGACACAATGACAAGAATGAGAAAGAAGGAATAAGAATCAGCCAATCGCCGCGCACTTTAGAGAAACTACGCCAATCGGATGGCTGATTTTATTCCTTATTTCTTATTTTTGTCATTGTGTCTTCGGCTTTATTTACACGCTTATAGCATGCATAGGGGGAATTCTGAAACGGGCGGACTGCGCTTGAGCGCTGCATAATCTGACGTACCCATTGGTCAAAATGAATTTCGGGCGTGGCATTGTCGCGCGCGAAATTCAATTTGATCAATAGGTACGCCAGATTATGCAGCACTGAAGCGCAGTGCGCTCATGTCAGAATTCACCCCACGGTCGTACATACAGGTCTGGAAACTCGGCCGAATTTCGAGGGTGGGGGTACCTTGGTTATCGAAGCACGAGAATAGTTCGTAATTTCTTCACTGCTCGTCTCTGCGATCTATGCGCTTTCTGGGTATTCTCAAGCTCGACCTCAAAATCCCCGTGTCAGATATTATGCTCTCATACGTTGTGTTTTGCTGGTTTTGCTGCAGTTATGATTCAAATTATATTTAATAAAAAGAAAAGATTTTTTTTAATTTTGGCAAAAATGTCAAGACGGTGTGCTGTTCCTTCCTGCAATACCGGCCGCAAAGCCGATACTGCGAAGGTGTCGGTTTTCTGGGTGCCAAATGATAATGTTTTGCGCTCGATATTCGACATGTTGTTGAATTAACTGGAAATCTCTCATGTTTTTCAGACCCGCTTGGAGTTGGAGGTTTTCGAAAATAAGCATTTGCGTTTTAGTGCGGGTTATAATAGTCTACAATAATATTAAAAACAAATGATTGAAACGCTAGGCTATAGCGCTGTCTCTATCTCACTTCCCCCACCCATCGTCATCCGTGCTTGCGTCAGAGAGAGTTTAGATCGCAGCGATCACAGTGACAAATTTTTAAACTACACATCTGGCATCAATAAGCAACGTACCCCCACCACGGGAGTTTCCAGACCTGTCTGTTCGATCGTGATTCACCCATACATCGGCATAGAAATGCTACTGGATATGACGCTCACAGCACTCAAAACGTTCAAGACGAATGCAGCCTATGCTATCTCACTGCCACGCGCCGCGCCACGCACATGATCAAATCTACTCAATTCTCGCTATTACAATTGCCGACAAAAATATGGAAAAAAAAGTTAATGTCTTTTTGGCTGTTTTAAGCTAAAAAATTGGATTTTCTTTCTATGGGACCTATTCGATTGAAAAAAATTTTTAATTCTACGTAAACAAACAACATTTTTAAGATTTTACTGAAAATGGGATTCAAATAACTTCCCAATCAAAACGTTTAAATGATATGATTGTTTTGATACTTTTAGATCATATTGATTATATTCAAATCTGTCTTTTTAATTATGATTAATAGAATTTATACGACTACTCGATATTTACAATGAATCAAAGAGTTTATATAACGGTGTGAGTGCCTGTTAAAACATCCCTAAGGGACATGTTAACCAACATTAAAAATATATCACAAGATCAAAATGTATGATCCTTTTATTCTAAAGTTGTGAGTGCCTACTAATATAATCCTTGAAATTCGATCACCAACTTATTAATAGAATTTAAACGACTACTCGATTTTCACAATGAATCAAAGAGTTTAAATAACGGTGTGAGTGCGTACTAATGTAATTCTTAAACTTCGGTCTTAAACTTTATGACTCATTGCCCCCATTGAGAATGAATAATGAGACTCAATATTATCAAAAACAATGTTTAATAACATAAAAGCAATATAGTATTTACATACCGAATAAATGAAGATAATGATCAAGAATACGGAGCGCAAAGCCCCCCAACAAAACGTTAAGGGGGGTTCGGGGGCGGAGCCCCCCAACGAGTACGCGAAGCGTACTTGTTTAAATTAAATGTTATTCAAAGACGTGCTTTAGCGCGGCAATTGAATGCCATTTTTCGTTGCCGATCGATTGTGACGAAAATGAAAGCTGAAGCTTGAGCCATTAAATATATATCTTGAATTTTCGGCTTCGGTGTTCTCGCGAGAATATAGATTCAGTCGTTCTTGGCACACTTCATATTATGACATCCCCAAAAACACAAAAAATGGTGTACAAAAATTGGAGACAAGTACTTTTACGAAAGTATCTCTAGTTCAGTCTTCTTGCAAAAAGTTGTGAAATGAATAAACATGAAACTCACAACAGGCATTGCCAAGCACATGTAGTTTCCCAATGTAACGTTAACTGTGCATTCATGATTTTTAGGGGCGGAATCGAAATAAAAAAATTCGAAAAAATCATAACGGTCAAAATTCAAAACATAGTGAAATCAAGTGAAAATTGTCAACAAAGAGAAATTATCAATGATAAAAATAATCAAAAAAATAAAAAGTACTTGGCGAGTTCGTTTTTAACGGACGATAAGTCAAAACAGTTTTTTAGTGAACAGGTGAATACCAGAATGTTCTCGGTGAAAAAGCTATCGAGAACTATCGTGTTTATAATATTTTGAATATTTTTTATTACAATACTCACATGTTTTGAAAATGTTCTCATTGAATGTTATAAGAATTTAAAGCGCATTTGCTTGCAACTGCCTTTAAGAACACTTTACTTCACATTGCTGCGCTCCAGGACTGGCAAGTATGAAGAAAAATGTTCTTCGAGAGAGTCTTGAGAGCAAAAACATTTAATATTCTCTTAACACTCAGTGAGAACATTTTCTAGACATGAAATTGTAATGAATTAAAAAGTTATAAGCCCTTTCCTTCTCGATAGCTTCAGGAACATTTTTTTTCCTTGCCACTATTCTAACTGAGACTAGCGGTGTGGCGAAAAAAAATGTTAATGAAGGAATCAATAACCATGAAAAAAGTTTGAAATTCCTTGGACATTTACTATCACACTTTTGAGCCCATAACTTAACTAAATATTTTTAAACTTTGAAGGCCTTTTTTTAAACCTGAAACCTGAAAAAAGTTTGAAATTCCTTGGACATTTACTATCACACTTTTGAGCCCATAACTTAACTAAATATTTTTAAACTTTGAAGGCCTTTACATCTTTGTTTGATCGCTGAACAGTTTTTTTCAATACTGTCACGCCGTAACATTTAGTTTAAACATTTAGTTTAGTTATGTGGACGAAAGTGTGATAGTAAATGTCCAAAAAATTTGAAACTTCTTTCATGGTTATCGATTTCTTCAATTAAAATTCTTTTTCGTTACCTCGCTAGGTGAGCAAGAGTTTAGTTTTAAGACTACACCGCTAGGTGAGCGAGAGTTTAGTTTCAAGGAGAAAAAAAATGTTCTCAAAGCTATCGAGAACGAAAGTGCTTATAATTTTTTGAACACTTATTACAAAAATTTCATGTCCAGAAAATTTGCTCAGTGAATTTTGAGAGAATATAAAATTTTTTTGGTCTCAACTCTCTCAATCAACATTTTTCTTCACACTTACCAGTCCTGGAGTACAGCGATAAGTGAAGTAAAATGTTTCTCGAGGGAGTTAAAAGCAAAAGCGCTGTAAATTCCACCAACATTCAATGAGAACATTTTCTGGACATAAGAGTGTTGTCATAAATATTCAAAAAATTATAAGCACTTTCGTTCTCGTTAGACTAGGGACGTTTTTTTCTCTCCTTGCTGCTATGCTTACTGATCGTGAGACTAGCAGTGTGGCGGAAAAAAATGTTAATTGAAGGAATGGATAACCACGAAAGAAGTCTCAAATCTTTGGACATTTAATATCATACTTTCGTGCCCATAACTTGAATAAATGT
This sequence comes from Alloplasta piceator, assembly GCA_946863875.1. Lineage (NCBI taxonomy): Eukaryota > Metazoa > Arthropoda > Insecta > Hymenoptera > Ichneumonidae > Alloplasta > Alloplasta piceator. The sequence goes on from OX333076.1 coordinate 23,734,299, forward strand.
TGAAAAACTTTGCAGCTCTTTACATCTTTGTTTGACCGCGGAGCAGTTCTTTTTTCTATACTACTAGGGGAGAGTGGGGTACAATGAGCCACTTTTTTGTAAAGAATGTTTACTCTCGCTATGGTAGTCTGATAAGTAAAACAACTATTATAATCAGTTTTTCTAGACGTTTAAGCGTATAATAAAAATATCATCTTAAAAAAAAGGTTGAAAATACCAGAATAATTGAATTCAAAAAGATTTGCAGAATGGCACATTCTACCCCACTGGTGGGGTACAATGTGCCACTCGGTGGGGTACAATGAGCCATTCATGTTCTATGTGTTTAACCTCAACAAAATTTGACAAAACATCGACGTCATATATAATTCGCGTCAACTTCGTGGTGTTCGTGGTCAATGGGAAATATCGGCTCATTGTACCCCACAACTCGTTGGCTCATTGTACCCCACTATGAAAAAATTTGATTATTGATAAAAATCATTATTAATTAAGAGATAAACAGAAAAATACAAGTGACTAAGTGAATTATGAATAATAACACTATCGATTAAAACTTTGTTAAGTCAATAAATTATCTGAATTTTGACGCGCATAAAATTGACAGCGCTGTGACAAATAATCGAAGCTGCCACGTTTCATACGACGCCTAGCGTGAGAAATAATAAACACTTGCTTGGCAACAGGAGAGAGAAAGCTCGAGACGATCGAGCGAAACGGGAAGTCGATCGCGAAACGTCGAAGAGAGCAGACGTTGGCGAAAGTAAGATAGAGAGTCGATAGTCAGAAATCGTAGCGTACGGATCGCAAGCGTGAGCGAGGCCGACGTACGAGCGAGCGGTTAGGAACCGCGGGTGCGTAATAGTCCGTATTCGTATATCGTCGTATCGTATTCGTTAAAATCGTAGGTCCGGGTACCGGGTAGCGGGCGTTGGTTATTTTGTATTAACGTCGTTTATTTTTGTACCTTAACTATTTAATTAATTCATATATTGCAATAAAGCATTTGTTTCTTCTTGCACTCAACCATTGCGCGGCCATTTTATTTCATTCACACCGGCACCATCCTGCGCGTGTTAAAACCGAGAAAGCGTCGTCACGTTAGACGACGAGCCGCAGATTAAAGTCTTAAGGTAAAAGAGCCTTTAACAACTTGAAGCACGAGCTGTCACGAAGAGTGAAATTATATTTTACGTTTTTCCGGCAAGCGAATTTTTTTTTTTCCAGGGCACAAATCAATAATATTTTTAAATAATTTTTCATGAGCTGCTATTGATGTTTTTTTAGGTTTGATAAAATTCAATATAAATTGTGGTCCTCCACAAAAAATTTCGATTTTTACAAGCTACAACCCTCCGAGAAATCGCATGTGGCTCATAGTGCCCCGTGGCTCATTGTACCCCACTCTCCCCTACACCGTAAGACTAGGAAATGTGCAAAAAAAAATTCATCGAGGGACTTGAGATTAAAATGCTTCAAATTCTCGCATTCTTCAATGAGAAAATTTAGAGCGCTTTGCCTCCTTGTTCCTTCGAAGAACACTTTTTCACATTTTCTAATCCTACGGTGTAGCAGTATAGAAAAAAAACTGTTCAGCGGTTTAACAAAGATATAAAGAATTTCAAAGTTTTTCTGACATATCACAATAAATTCAAAATTATTTTATTGCAGGAGCACAAATCACTATAGTATTTTTTAATTTAATAATGATTAATTATTTGAAAAAACTGAAACAAATGCGACGATATAAATATTAACTCGAAGCACGTTTTATAAACATATAAATAAAATCAATACGGCATTTAGTAAACAAAAAGTTACTCAGGTAGGTGATATTATTTTATATTTATAGGTTATGCACAACATATATATATGTATATAAATTTAATATTAACTCGAAGATGGTTTTTATCCAGTGTTGCCAGACCACGGTCGTAAATACAGGTCTGGAAACTCGGCCAAATTTCGAGGGTGGGGGTATGTGGCATATCGAAGCACGAGAATAGTTCTTAATTCCGTAACTACTGGTCTCTGCGATCTATGTGCTTTCTGGGTATTCTCAAGCTTAACCACCAAATCCCCGTGTCAGATATTATGCTCTCATACGTTGTGTTTTGCTGCGGTTGTGATTCAAATTATATTTAAAAAAAGAAAAGATTTTTGAAAAATTGGCAAAAATGCCAAGACGGTGCGCTGTTCCCTATTGCAATACCAGCCGCAAAGCCGATAATGCGAAGGTATCGTTTTTCCGGGTGCCTAATGACAATGTTTTGCGCTCGAAGTGGGAAAACGCAATTCCAGGTGTCATGAAGTTGGAACCGTTGCAAGGGCGTGTTATAATAGTCTACACTAATATTAAAAATGAGTAATATACATTGAGGTGAGACCGAGATTGAAAAGCTATAGCCAGGAAGTAAGAGGTAAGGAGTCGAAACTCTGCCAGGCTGGCCGGCGAAAAATGGTTCGCGTTTTGGCTCAAAGATAGTGGTCCAACCTGTCCACTTGCAGCGCTGGTGTTCCAACATTGTTACGACCCGAGGCTCCTGCCCGCTAGGATCCGCTCGTTGATTGGCCAATTCGAAGACCAAGAGTTTGTGGGATTCGTTGCTGTTTGCTATAGAAATAGCGCAATGGTGCGGGAAATTTGAAATAAAAAGGAAGAGTTTATCGCGTAAAACAAATTTAATTTACCGAAGATATTTAAAAGCAAATACAAAACACAAAACAAACACTGAGAGTAAACTCGCGTTAAAAGTTCAAATTAAAAGAAATTGATCTCGAGTCGAGGTTAGTTGTGCGACCGAACTCGCCGAACGTCAAGATCATTCTCTGACTATTTCTTATTTTCTAAAATATTCTAAGGTCCTCTTGGGCTTGAAGAGTCCAAGAGTGGGAGGATGCGCTTTCTCCCTTACACTTATGTTTTTACTCACTTGCTCTCGCATGTACACGTACTCGTACGCACACAGGCCTTCCCTCGCAGGGGATGAAGCACGCGCACACACGCGCACATACACACAGGACGTCGGGAGCCCTTGCTCTCTCTCTCTCTCTCTCTCTCTCTCTCTCTCTCTCTCTCTCTCTCTCTCTCTCTCTCTCTCTCTCTCTCTCTCTTTCGTTCGCTCTACCGAAGTTGCCTTTGCCTTTCTCCCTCCTTTAACTCTTCGGAAAATTTCGGGGACTCTGCGCGTATATACTCCTTCGCCACCCAGGAGGGGTCCGGTATAAGCAATAACAGCAATTTTCCAGCGAGGACGAAAGCCAGCTGGCCTTTACTCGCTCCTCGTCGAACGCGCTGTCCTCTTCAGTTTTTTCTATATTTTGTTCGTAAAACGTGAGTTCCACTTTTCGAATGTGAAATTGACATGGACAGAAAAGAAGGTTGAAATCTTGGAAAATCGAGAAAAGTCACGTATGCGCTTGAAAAACTGAGGACAATAAGGTTTTTCACGATTTTACTTTTACGACTACACACGTGGTCTGCGTTGTTTGACTTTGAAATTCGACGCGCTCGAAAAACAATAAATTATCTGAAGAATTTGACAAGCAACAAAAAAAAGGTCTCGAGAGAAAGTCTAAACTAAGAAAAACAAGAGGGTGAAAGAGAAAGAACAAGGCAAAAAGTTCTTGCTACGCATTCTTAGGCTTATCGTATATAAAATATTCTTACATGTATATATATATATATGGGGCATTCCACGCCAAATCGACCACTTCTGACCCCGATCCCTTTCGATTTGGCTAAAACTTTTTTTATCTTTTTCCACCCTGACAAAAACATTTTTCAGAATTTTTTCAATTTTTTTTACCCAAACGCCAAAAAGTTATGAATTTTTTTTTCAAAAAATGGCTATTTATTTTTCAAATGTCCATAACTACTTCAAAAATTGACTTATCGGGATGTTTTTTTTTTCAAAATTTTCGTTTTTAAATGAACTTTTCGGAAAAATATCAAAAAAAAATTATTCAGAGCTATCTTCATTGTTTTTTTTTAATTTTCGGAAAAAAACGAAAATTTCTCGATGATTACCATTTTTTATTTGTAATTTCTTTTTTTCATTAGAAACCTTGATATTTTCTGTAAGTTCTCTGAAATTTTCAGAGTGGGGATATTTTTTCTTGTATTTTTTTTTCTTACTTTTTCGAAAAATATTTAAAAAATTTCGATGATTACCACTTTCAATTTCATTTATTATTTTTTTTTTAACTTTGACGTTCTCTCCACATTTGGATGAATCCCCAGAGTGATATTATAAGAAACAAGCTGAGTTAAAAAAATATATTTTTTTTATTGAAAAAAAAAAAATAGAAAAAACAATAATCCCACTCCGAAAATTTCAGAGAACTTGCAGGAAATATCAAGGTTTCTAATGAAAAAACGTAAAAAAAAATAAAAAATGGTAATCATCGAGGTTTCGTTTTTTTCCGAAAATTTAAAAAAAAAACAATGATAATTGGTCTAAATAATTTTTTTAAATATTTTTCTGAAAAGTACATTTAAAAACAAAAATTTTGAAAAAAAGTCGTCCCGACAAGCCAATTTTTAAAAAAGTTATGGACATTTGAAAAATAAATAGCAATTTTTTTTAAATTCATAAGATTTGAATGTCATTTATTTTTTTTTTTTAACTTTGACGTTCTCTCTACATAATTATAAATCCCTAAAGTAGTATTATGAGAAATAAGCTGAGTTCAAAAAAAAAAAATTTTTTCATATTGAAAAAAAAAATAGAAGACAAAATATCCCCACTCTGAAAATTCCAGAGAACTTACAGAAAATATCAAGATTTTTAATAAAAAAAAGAAATTTAAAATAAAAAATGGTAATCATCGAGATATTTTCGTTTTTTTCCGAAAATTAGAAAAAAAATAATGAAGATAGCTCTGAATGATTATTTAAAATATTTTTCTGAAAAGTACATTTAAAAACGAAAATTTTGAAAAAAAAACGTCCCGATAAGTCAATTTTTGAAGAAGTTATGGACATTTGAAAAATAAATAGCCATTTTTTGAAAAAAAATTCATAACTTTTTGGTGTTTGGGTAAAAAAAATTGAAAAAATTCTGAAAAATGTCTTTGTCAGGGTGGAAAAAGATAAAAAAGTTTCAGCCAAATCGAAAGGGGTCGGGGTCAGAAGTGGTCGATTTGGCGTGGAATGCCCCATATATATATATATACATGTAAGAATATTTTATATACGATAAGCCTTAAGATACATATATATATATCTAATACCTATAACCTCTAATAATAATAATATATCTAATACCTAATACATATATATATATATATGTATTAGGGTGAATCGAAAAAACTAAAAACTGTTGGCTACCCTCAAAAATTAAAGATATCGTTGAAACAAAGGTCTCTGTGCAGCGGTTCGATTTTTTGAATTTTTTTAGAGGGCGCGCGGGGCGTCCAAACACGCCATTTTTAGCCTTAAATTTACTAAATCACTGATAAACGGAAACCGATCATTCAAAAAATTCTGGATTTTTTATATAAGGTGCCCAGACATGTACTCTTTCTAACCCATATTTACTGAACATTAACAAATAGTTCATATATGGGGAATTCTTTATCAACTGGGCCACTTTTTTTTTGAACCTCTCCAATTTTTTTCAAAATCTGCCAGTTTGAAATATTAGTAAAAAGGAACGTCTGTGATTTTTTTTAGATTTTTTTAGGCGTCCGTTCAAGATTTTCAATTTTTCATTACGAACACTGTATCTCAAAAAATATTTACCAAACAAAAAAAAACAAGAATAAAAACTTGTTTATTTTTTGCACTTTATCGAAAAAAATAAAAATCATAATTTTTCAGCATTGAGAAAATGGAAATTTCGCAAAAAAATAAGAAATTTTTTTTTTTAAACCTAATAGAAAACTTTTGATTCTAGTACTAATTTTACAGGATGTCTATTATTAGGTGAAGAGTCTGCGAAAAAAATTTCAGAATGGCACCTCCAATGGTTACGATAAAAAAAAATAAAAACCCTGCTAAATCTCATGTTTTCATTTTTTTTCATCGTAATCACTGCAGGTGTCACTCTGAAATTTTTTTCGCAGACTCTTCACCTAATAATAGACATCCTGTAAAATTAGTACTAGAATCAAAAGTTTTTTATTAGGTTTAAAAAAAAAAAAAATTTCATTTCTTTGCCCAATTTCAATTTTCTCAATGCAGAAAAATTATGATTTTTATTTTTTTCGATAAAGTGAAAAAATTTAAAAAAATTTAATTCTTATGTTTTTTTTTGTTTGATGAATATTTTTTGAGATACAGTGTTCGTAATGAAAAATTGAAAATCTTGAACGGACGCCTAAAAAAATCTAAAAAAAATCACAGTCGTTCCTTTTTACTAATATTTTTAACTGGCAGATTTTGAAAAAAATCGGAGAGGTTTCAAAAAAAAGTGGCCCAGTTGATAAAGAATTCCCCATATATGAACTGTTAATGTTCAGTAAATATGGGTTAGAAAGAGTACATGTCTGGGCACCTTATATAAAAAATTCAGAATTTTTTGAATGATTGGTTTTCGTTCAACAGTGATTTAGTAAATTTTAGGCTAAAAATGGCGTGTTTGGACGCCCCGCGCGCCCTCTAAAAAAATTCGAAAAATCGAACCGCTGCACAGAGACCTTTATTTCAACGATATCTTTGATTTTTGAGGGTAGCCAACAGTTTTTAGTTTTTTCGATTCACCCTCATATGTATATATATATTTATAGAGATATAGGTGTGGATAAACTATAGACGAAAGGACATAATATTTATTTAAATTCTATGGAGAGGATGTATTGCAGCGAATTATTGCAATTTAATCATTTGAATCTACCGGTATTTATTTCGCGAATATATTTTACGTTTGGTGGTCTAAAAACACGGCCGTGGGAGAATAGCGTGCGCGACGTTCACGTTTATCTCGCGGTTCGCCTATATAGCTCTACATGATGGTCAGATCATAACACCTTCCCCCTTAGAAAAAAAGGCGTTTCATCATGTACTGTCATCCTGAGTGTCTCTGTTAAATGGAAGTGTGAAAAGTTTCAATTTATTATGGTGCACGATTTTCGTTTTATTCGCATTCAGTTGTATTTCGGCGTTGGTATCTCCTAACAGTTTGGATATTACGTACGGCTCGGTGTATTGAGGATCAAATTTTGATGAACGTGGTTCTTTCAAAAGAAGGACTTGATCTCCGACTCGAAAATTCTTTACGTTTAATTTTTGATCGTAATATTTTTTTATTTCCATTTCGCTGCTAAAAGTCGTTGAGCGGCAGTCGATTGTGTTTCGCTTAGTTTTTTCAGAAAGTTATCCAGATATTCTATATATGTTAATTCAGGTTCTCCTCTAGCAAAGCTGGATGGAATGATTGCTTCTCTACCAAAGACGAGAGTACGGGGAGCAGAGCCAGTGGCTTCATGCACTGAAGTGTTGTATGAAAAAATAGCGAAGCAGAGCCATGAATCCCAGTTTTGATTTGTGCCAAATTGTTTTAGGTATTCTACGAGTGAATAACATTTCCATAGTCTCTCTGAGTGCGCTAATTGCTTCGATAATGTTTTTCAAATACGGTCTTTCGTCATATGTCGTTTTAACTACCAAATTGAACACGTATCGATTGTTTTCAGCGTAGATAATTACCTGGCCTAATTGAGGACTTGATTGTTTTAATTTTTCTTTGTCAATGAAACCGGCCTTTTCTAATTCTTTACTAGTTGCAGTAGTGAGAATGCAGTCTGCGGGGATAAAGTTTATCTTGTGTCCACCGCTTAAAGTCAATGTGTCCTTTACTGTAATAAGGCATGAATTTTCAATTAAATGGACTGTACCGTACATAGGGACATTGCCAGTTCCAGCCAGAATTATTTTTTCCATGCTCGTACTCTTGTTTATTACTTGACATTCCGTTCTCAAGTCAAATTTCACTGACTGGTCAATACTAGTCTCATCGTTTAGTTGACCTTCGCCGGCACCGTCTCCCCTCTCTCCACTCAGGGCATGCGGCAATATTGAAACTATCGCATCTTGCTCCTGGGGTCCCTGTTTTTCCGCTCCACGGTCACTGGGTGCGCCTGATGTAACGGCATTTCTGTCGACACCAGGTTTACACGCTTCGGGATTGAAATCCTCTCCACGTGGGCTTCTGGCCTCACCCCTCTGTGACCGTGTGCTTCCAATATCGTTGTTCTCGCCGGAGTTCGGGTGCCTCATCCCCTCGGCCAATGGTACGACTGTTACCTCGAGCATAGGCGATAACGGGGTCCCTACTTTACTCCCCTGGCAGCTAAACGTCTCGTGTAAGTTCGGGGGCCGCTGATAACCAGCGGGAGTTTCAATTTCACTTTCGCATGCTTTTTTTCGCCCTTCGTTTGGCGAATTTCTCTCAAAAATTTCGATTTTGCTCGAATCTTTCAACTCTCCGGATGTCAGGAATGTTTTTACGATCATCTTATCGATTATTATGCTTTGTTCGTTTCTATCGTTACTATCCCAATCCTCTTCCGCTGTGGTGTCTCTGTTGTCCATAATGAGGCTCAACACCGATTGAGCCAATTTCCGAGCATCGTCGTTCGGGATCTTCTCAGTCTGCATCGGCTTCATCATGGGTTCAGTCGAGGCGTTAAGGTTTGGAGCGTTTCTAGATAACGCGTCTGCATTGGAATTGGCAGTGCCCTTCTTGTAAACTATGTCATAATCGTATTCGCTCAATTTTATTTTCCAACGAGCCAGTCGAGACACAGGATCTTTTTATCCATTTAACCAAAGCAAGGGCCTGTAATCTGTAACCAGGGTAAATTTATGCCCATATAAGTATGGCCGAAAATGTTTTACCGCAAAGACTATTACCAGCAATTCCTTTTCGGTCGTTGAGTAATTTGTCCCTGCTTTATTTAGCGTTTGAGATGCGTACGCTATAGGGAGATCGCAGCGTATCCGTCCCTGACTAAGAATTGCGCCAACAGCAAAATCTGAAGCGTCGGTCGTTACAATAAAAGACATGTTAGAATCCGGATATTGAAGCAATGGCTCAGAACACAATTCATCTCGCAAGATTTCAAAAGCTTTTTGTTGCTCCGATCCCCATAAAAAGCTAACGTTTTTCTTAAGAAGTTAAGTGAGGGGTTTCAATATCTTCGCGAAGTCCTGTATGAATCGGCGATAATATCCGACTAGCCCCAAGAATTGTTTTATATTCTTTTTCTATTGTGGTATTGGGAAGTTCTTGACTGCTTCTAATTAACGAGGATCTAGAAGAACTCCCTCCTTGGTTATAATATGCCCCAGATAAGTTATATCCTTTCTCAAAAACTGACATTTATCCGGCTGCAGAGATAATCCTGCGGCTTTCAAACGGGCAAGTAATTTCTTTAACTTGATAACGTGTTCCTCCAAAGATATTGAGTAAATAACAATATTGTCCATGTAAACAAAAAGTTCAATACCCTGAAGCCCTGTGAGAACTCTGTCCATTAAGCGTTGAAAAGTCGCTGGTGCGTTTTTCAGCCCGAATGGCATGCGATTAAATTCAAGGTGTGCATATGGTGTTGAAAACGCGGTTTTTGCTTTCGAAGCTGGATCCATAGGGATTTGGTGAAAACCGGACGCGAGATCGAGTATTGAAAAATATTTTGAACCCCCCAGCTGATCGAGAATATCAGTGATGTTCGGAAGGGGTTATGCGTCGCCCACGGTTTTCTAATTTAATTAGCGGTAGTCAATTACTAATCTCCATTTTTTATTCCCCGCTGAGTCAGGTTTGTTAGGCACAACCCATAGGGGAGAGTTATACGGAGATTCTGATTGTTGTACTAGCCCTTTGTCTAATAGCTCATCTACCTGCTTACGAATTTCATCTCTGTGAATCGGAGGGTATCCATACTGCTTGGTGCTTATAGGATTTTCGTCCGTGGTAATAATTTTGTGCGATAAAACCTTTGTTTCCCCCAGTGAGTCCCCAGGTAAGTGAAATCGGGACGAATAGTCTGAAAGTATGGGGAGCAGGCTCTGTTTCTCTTCTTCGCTCAAGCCCTTTAAATTTAAACTCTCGAGTCGCCTACTCAACCGCTTAGCTACCGTTTTCTGTGCCCCGGTTGCGGAGTGGGGGATGCTCATGACGCGAGCACGTCATGAGACCACGTGGCAAGGCTCGAGCTCTGCCGGCCCTAGTATAAGGCTGACGTGGTGCGTGTTAGAATTTGTTGCGAAAATCGTTGCAAAACCGTTTTCGCACGTTGCTAAACATTCTCCTATAAATACTCTCGGTCCACCTCGAACCCTAGCCAAATAACCGTCTTTTACTCCAGTATCCAAGATAGGCATTTTTATTAATTTTTTCGTTCGCGCATGAAAAGAGGTAGACGTTCGCGGTCGAATGTTAATTCACCGATTTTGAAATTCAATATAGCTCCGTTTCCTTTTAAGAATTGCATTCCAAGGATGCCCTGTTGTCTAATAGGAAATGTATTGGGCACTATTTGGAAATAGGCCTCTACCGCTTTTATAAAAACTTTAATTTGGCCTAAAGTTTCATAGATCCCTGAACCTATTCCAGTGATATTGTATAGTTTATCGCGATTTATCCACGCTCGCGGGTCTACTGAGTTTTGTTTAATTAAATTCAGGTCGCTTCCGGTATCTACCATGAGTTCTGCTTCCCCTCGATAAAACATAATATTGTTGACTAATTATTGCGAGCTTGGAGCCGGGTGTTGAGCGGAGGTGGAGGACGCATCGGAGTCGTGACGCTTGGAGTATGTCTGAACCGTCGCTGCGTCCGTACGATGATTCTTTTTCTCGTTTAAATTTTCCGATGTCGATTCCTTTCGCGCAATTTTCGAGGCAACTAATTTGCGTTCGTTATCGTGTTTCCATTTCAAGTAACAAGCGTGTTCGAGATGATTATCGCGACTGCAATAATCGTAATGCATCCTTCCGTCCCCGTTCGGTTTTGGTTTGCCATTAACATTTTTGGGGCAGTTACGAGCAATATGACCGTAAAGCTTACAATTATAACATTGCCTTTCGTCGCGGGAATTTCCACGCGGCGAGTCTGGTGGCACTGAGTCACCTTTTATGTGAGCAACCTTTCCTCTTGGTAATAATTTTTGTTTGTTGCAGGTAGAAAATCCAGAGGAGGGGGAACCGTTACTGTCGCCATGAACGGCCTCCCAGCATTTTTCCTCTATGTCGGCTTTTGCTGCTAGATCGATCGCATGATCTCAATCTTTCGTTCCTTTCTTGCAGGATAGGAGAGGGTTGGTTTGTCGAGCCCCCGCAAGAAATGCTTAACAGCTGCTTGCTTCATTCCAGTAATCATAATTTCTCCTGTTTCTCCTGGATGTTCACACTGCAGACATACTTCTAATTCAGTCAGGATGTCAAACACGCGTGACCCATAATCGGCGACTTTCTCTTCTGGTTTTCTTTTTAAATTACTCAAATCCTGAAACAATTGGCTCGAGTCATTTGACGGGGCTAATCTCTCGAGTTGAACGAATAAAGCCTCAAGAGTTTCAAACGATTTACCCCAAACGTGTTTACGAGCGCCTTTTGTCACCCTGGTCCGAATCAAAAGTATGACGTTTTTAATCTCGTGAGGCTCGATAGTCTCAGCTGCGGCTCTACAGTGCTCAATAAACATTGCGACGGACATATTTTCACCATCGTATTCTGGAATAATTGAGGACGCTAGCTTGAAGCCCGGGCTCGCCCCTTTACTGAGAGCCAAGACGTCACCCCCCAATGAGCCAGTCGAACGCGTTTCTGTTCTCTCTATCCTCTCCATTCTACTCGGTGAGCGTGCTTCACTGCTGACGCCGCTACTACCATTATTGCTCTTAGGAAGGGGTACAAAATTTTGTTCGGCGTTACTGGTGCTCGGTCGGCTTACATCGGCAGGTGACAACCTTTGTTCTCGCAGCGAGCGACCCCGTCGTGCAACACTGGCCGCTGTCCCGCGCGGCATATTTATATTATTTTATAGGTCGTACGCAATTTAATACTGTTCGCTTCGATTTTCTCTCAAAATGAATTTACGCAACTGAATATTCAAAAATTATGAACATGTTGAGGAGGGATTTTATTTGCAAAATTTTGTCTTGGATCTCTCTCAACCCTATAACAGTACTGGCATTCGCCCAAGGCCCACAGGGAAAACCAAGACTCAAAAGCCTATGGAAGTACAGTGTACAAAGCTATATTCTTTTGAATCTAAAATGCATGCATGAGAGGAAAAGTTTTACTCACGACCTTGAAGCTACTGTCGACGTTTTATACTTGAAAGAAAGAATTAATAGAATACGGCGCTCCCACGTATAGAGTCTTTAACGCTCAGTCACTGTAAGTCACTATCACAAAAGGTCACGATTTGACACTTCTCCGACGGCCGATGTTCTGCGTTGTCGGTCCAGGTCCACGTTGATCCAGGATCTTCCCTCCAGCGATGCGTGGTGGGTCTCCTCGTCGATCCGGGCGATGACCGTCAATATATCGGTTTTCCTACCGGCAACCCGCCTCACTGATTCAACCGAGCTACTCAGTCCACCCGGCTGAGCTCCGGTAAGGGGTAGGATTGCCCTCGGAAGCGAGATGGATGTTCGACTCGATCCGTCGGGTTGAAAGTCTTCCTCGAGTCAATCTTGTGCGATGATGTATTCCCTGGTTCGCAAATCGTCCCGAATTGCGTTCAAGGTGTTAGTAGCCTTGACGTTTGACGGACACAGAAGAACACGTACACCAATGACACGCAGAGAAAACACGCACGATTCACGAAAAATTCCCGATAACGAACACCAAGTTGATCGCGACCACGAAAATGTTTATATTATTATTGTTTTTTTTACACGGATTCCAACGCGAAATGAATTGAAGAAAAATTGAATTTATTCAAATAAGAGAAAACAGAAAAACGTTAAGTTTAAAATTTTCGATTGCCGAATTAATATTGAAATCGTCCAATTTCGCACCAGTCCGAAAGTTTTTTTTTGCACGATTAAAAATATGAAAAAGGAATAGTCAAATTTGAATTTACGAATTTTACTTTGTGAAAATAGCCAAATTTGAATTTACGAATTTTACTTTTAGAATTAGTCAATATTTCGAACAAGAGAAAAACAAATCAAATAAAATAAAATCTTCCGGCACCAAGGCCCAGTTCATCCCACCGCTGTCACCAGTTTTGTTACGACCCGAGGCTCCTGCCCGCTAGGATCCGCTCGTTGATTGGCCAATTCGAAGACCAAGAGTTTGTGGGATTCGTGCTGGTTGCTATAGAAATAGCGCAATGGTGCGGGAAATTTGAAATGAAAAGGAAAATTTATCGCGTAAAAAACAAATTTAATTTACCAAAGATATTTAAAAGCAAATACAAAACACAAAACAAACAGTAAGAGTAAACTCGCGTTAAAAGTTCAAATTAAACGAAATTGATCTCGAGTCCAGGATAGTTGTGCGACCGAACGCGTCGAACGTCAAGATCATTCTCTGACTATTTCTTATTTTGTAAAATATTCTAAGGTCCTCTTGGGCTTGAAGAGTCCAAGAGTGGGAGGATGCGCTTTCTCCCTTACTCTTATGTTTTTACTTAATTGCTTTCGCATGTACACGCACTCGAACGCACACCGGCCTTCCCTCGCAGGGGATGAAGCACGCGCACACACGCACACATACACACAGGACGTCGGGAGCCCTTGCTCTCTTTCTCTCTCTCTTTCGTTCGCTCTACCGAAGTTGTCTTGCCTTTCTCCCTCCTTTCACTTTTCGGAAAATTTCGGGAACTCTGCGCGTACATACTCCGTCGCCACCCAGAAGGGGGTCGGTATAAGCAATAACAGCAATTTTCCAGCGAGGACGAAAGCCAGATGGCCCTTACTCGCTCCTCGTCGGACGCGCTGTCCTCTTCAGTTTTTTCTATATTTTGCTCGTAAAACTTGAGTTCCACATTTCGAATGTGAAATTGATATGGACAGAAAAAAAGGTTTAAATCTTGGAAAATGGAGAAAAGTCACGTATGCGCTTGAAAAACTGAGGACAATAAGGTTTTTCACGATTTTACTTTTACGACTACACACGTGGTCTACAGTTGTTCGACTTTAAAATTCGACGCACTCGAAAAACAATAAATTATCCGAAGAATTTGACAAGCAACAAAAAACAGGTCTCGAGAGAAACTCTCAACTAAGAAAAACAAGAGGGTGAAAGAGAAAGAACAAGGCAAAAAGTCTTTCATTCAAAAGTCATTCTTAGGCTTATCGTATAGAAATATTCTTACACGTATATATATATTTATAAAAATAAAGGTGTGGATAAACTATAGACGAAAATACATAATATTTATTTAAATTCTATGGATATTTAAATTCTCCTTTGCGTAGTCTAAATTATTTTATATCAATGAAAAATCCAAGTGACACTGCTTAAACTGGGCTACGTAGTTTCAGAAATGTGCAAATTTTTCATCCTCGGTTTTCAGTATTTACAATAATATCGGTGCGGAGCTTATTTTCCTTTTATATAAATGTCCAATCTATTCTAGACGTTTTGTTGAGAAATCTTGGACTCTGTGGATCAAAAAATTATCTTGCGAATTTAATATTTGAAGATTTGATTAGGCTACGTAGTTGCCAGAATCCAGTTTGATGCCTGTGGAAATTTCTGCACGGGAAACAGCTATCAGTCTGTATCAGTCTGCCATCTGTCACTTGACACTTCAAAATATATATGTGTAAATACGCCGCTGCTAATAATCATAACATTCGAACGATGTCTCGACAACCACGCCTCAAGGGGCGGAATCGTGTACCCGGTAACTTTGTGCCAAAAGTCTGATCACTGCTGTTCCGTGAAGATTCGTCTCCTTACTTCTTAAGAGGAGGCTAAATACCGACACTAACACCTCGAAATTGCCATCCAAACTTGCTCTTATACAAATGGATGGAATTGAATAAAATTTTAACAACATCATCAGAACAATGGCAACTGTAATTGAAAAACTTAAATTATTGAACTTTTACTGCATTTCGGGTAAAACCAAGAGTGAGGCTCCATAACGAACGCCACGGCACAAATATTGAGACGTTTTCGACATTATTTTATCAAAATAACACGCCGTAAGTTTTGATGGCGCATCAAGAGATAAATATCGATATATTGTAGTTTTATTGAAAAATGAAATGGCGAAATGTAGTTCACAGACGTGCGAGGAAGGGCAGCACCATGGATTCTGACGAATAACCTATAATATTTAGAGGGCTCGATTGAGTTCGTTAGCATTAGCTGTAACGCATTTTAGCCCTCAATTGACAATTAATTTTTAATTAATTTATCTCCCTCTTAATTGTCAGAATGTAATTAATTTTCATCCACGGTTGTCGGAAAAAGACTGGACAACGATGATACGTCGATAATGTAGGGATTGAATAAAAATGGTATTTAGCCTCCTCTTAAGGCCCGGACACAATGAAAAACATAAGAGACAGTAATAAGAAATAAGGAATAAGAAATAGCAGAAATCCAGTTATGGCGGAACCGTCCCAGCAAACACAGTTCCGAAATAGTTACGAAAATGTTACGTAACGTGTGATACATTGGACATAACATTTATGTTACAAACTCCGTGAATGAAGCAGAGTTTGTTCTCAAATATGTCATCCTATAAACAAGTCACAGATACGAAACATCTACGAGAAATAATAATGAAATAAACTCATACCCAAGATGTAACATATTCAGCTCATAGATGTAACAAACTCATCACATAGCCATAACAAACTCAGATAATAGATGTAACAAACTCAGATCATAGTTGTTACAAACTCAGCTCATTGATGTAACTCCTACGAAACGAAACGTAACCCTGGTAACCCGGGAAAAAAAATCATATATGATCATATATAATCATATATACTTGGTCATGCATGGTCCTGAATGACCAAGTCATATATGATTATATGTGATCATATATGATTTTTTTTCGGGAAATGTACAAATACTTCCTTTATATACAAGTGCAAAATATTATTATTATGATTATACGCGTAGAAGTACAGTGCTGGCCATTAGTGCCTGCAAATCTTTGAAAGAATCTTTGAAAGAATCTTAAAAAGATTTTTAGAATCTTGGAAAGAATCTTAGAATCTTGGAAAGAGTCTTAGAATCTTGGAAAGAATCTTTCAAAGATTTGCAGGCATTAATGGCGAGCACTGTACAATATATGCTGGTAAATAAATATAGTATCCAAAAAAATGTATATGATGGTTATTTTGTGAATAATTACGATTACATATATGATTATATATGATCATTCATGATATCATGTTAAGGCATATATAATTATATACGTTCATATATGATAATATATAACCATTTTTTCCCGAGATATATGATCATACATGGGCATATACGATCATTCATGATGGCATGTTAAAGCATATCTAATTATATATGATTATATATGACCATTTTTTCCCGAGATATATGATCATGCATGGGCATATACGATCATTCATGATGTCATATATGATTCATATATGTACATTTCAATTATAATTTACAATTTTTGTAGAATACCTACAAATATGATGTATCGTCCACCATTTGAGGTACCAAATGAACAATTTTTTGGGACTAGTTAGAACCCTCAAGGTGCACCGGTGTCCTAAGAAGCCTAGTTTTTAGTTTTTATACTCTACGCTAGTAAACTGCTGGCGACGTCTCATTTCCTTTGTAAACTTTTTCCTACGGGATGAGCGTGGCACATTTTGATTAAAGTCAAAATTGTGACCAGGACAATGCCTGGAAAGTTCAAAATAGGCTAACAATTTCAAAGCAGGCCTGCAACTCTGAAATAAAGAGCAGAAAACATGTGTCATGCTCATCTCATGGGAAAATGAGTTACGAAGGAAATGAGACGTCATAGAACAAAATCTGTCTATCAATTCTTTCTGAATCATGCGCAGAGTATAAAAACTCAAAGCTAGGTTTTTACACAGAGTGTAAAAACTCAAAACTGGGTTCTTACACTCTGCGCATGATGCCGAAAGAATTGCTGGATAGATTTTGTTCTACGACGTCTCATTTCCTTCGTAACACTTTTTCCTATGGGATGAGCGCGGCACATTTTGATTAGAGTCCAAATTGTGACCAGGACAATGTCTGGAAAGTTCAAAATAGGCTAACAATTTCAAAGCAGGCCTGCAACTCTGAAATAAAGAGCAGAAAACATGTGTCATGCTCATCTCATGGGAAAATGAGTTACGAAGGAAATGAGACGTCGTAGAACAAAATCTGTCTATCAATTCTTTCTGAATCATGCGCAGAGTGTAAAAACTCTGCGCAACACTCTGCGCATGATTCCGAAAGAATCGCTAGATAGATTTTGTTCTACGACGTCTCATTTCCTTCGTAACACTTTTTCCTATGGGATGAGCGTGGCACATTTTGATTAAAGTCAAAATTGTGACCAGGACAATGCCTGGGAAGTTCAAAATAAGCTAACAATTTCAAAGCAGGCCTGCAACTCTGAAATAAAGAGCAAAGAAAAAGTGCCGTGCTCATCCCATGGGAAAATGAGTTACGAAGGAAATGAGACGTCGTAGAACAAAATCTGTCTATCAATTCTTTCTGAATCAGCCGCAGAGTGTAAAAACTCAAAGCTAGGTTTTTACACAGAGTGTAAAATCTCAAAACTGGGTTCTTACACTCTGTGCATGATTCAGAAAGAATTGCTAGATAGATTTTGTTCTACGACGTCTCATTTCCTTCGTAACACTTTTTATTATGGGATGAGCGCGGCAAATTTTGATTAAAATCAAAATTGTGACCAGGACAATGCCTGGAAAATTGAAAATAGGCTATCAATTTCAAAACAGGCCTGCAACACAAAAAGAAAGGGCAAAGAGAAATTAAACGAACGTGCAACGCGAATAAGGTTATAAATCGAGTAAGGGAAATTCCTGGGTGTTTTTCCATCACGGCAAATACCCATATAACTTATTTTTTTCTTTTAAATAAACGGATCACATTAAACTTACCTCTTGCAATGTATGCTGTATTATTCTGGTTTATTCTGTATTACGCTGGATTATTCGATATCACCTCCTTGTACTTTACACTCACATATTGTTTACGTTCCTTAATCGACATAACCTTAAAATGATTGAAGAAATTTCTCGTAATATATGACACGTATATGTTGCGGATTTGTTACAAGAAATGACTTGTGACATTTATGTCACACATTATACATATTTGCTACGTAGCCTCCCTAGCGGATTGGGTGACGATGTTTTCACCCTCAAAAACCACTGAATCACGGTGATTTTTTACGGTGACAAAGTGCCCACAAAATCACCGATATCTTGGTGATTTTAAGGTGATTCCAACGTGATTCCACGGTGATTGTCACGGTGATTTTGTGACAGTGACAATCACCGTGAGAATCACCGTGGAATCACCTTAAAATCACCAAGATCTCGGTGATTTTGTGGGCACCTTGTCACCGTAAAAAATGACCGTGATTCAGTGGTGACTTCATCCACTAGGGCTGTACTACGAGATTATAATATCACCAATGTTCTATAATTGTTACAGCAATGTTCTATAATTGTTACGGATTTGTTACAAAAAATGTCTTATAACATTTATGTCACAGTGTGACATATTTGCTACGTAGCCTATACTACGAGATTATAATATAACCAATGTTCTATAATTGTTACAGCATCGACTCGTAACAGTTTGACAAGTTTACAGTACATGTAAATATCTCGTATAAGAGTGACGAGATCTTGACGTATCAATGTTACGTATTTGTGATGTCTATAGTTTTTCGTAATTCCTACATCTTTCATTGACATCCTTACTACATATCGTCAGAACGTATTATATACATCTCGTTTACGTGCGTTATGAAAAAGTTACGAATTTGTGATGAACATTATATGACGTAGTTATTACATTTCAATTATACGTAAATGTTTCGTAAATCATCCAAGTGTGTTAGCTGGGGTTGGTCAACGTACAATGAAGAAATAGGGAATAAGGAATAAGAAATAGCGATAGAATTTCCGTCGCTTTGGAAATCTATCGCTTATTTCTTATTGCGAGTCAATCACAGGACCAGCACAAGCTTCTTAAAAATGGCAGTACGAAATTCAACCTCTTTTCTTTGCGTTGATATGCCTTGTATCACGACGTGGGTAATGTACAGTATGTATTTTGTTTATAATATATGTCGTGTATAAATGTACATTCTATGCAGAGATGAGCAGTTGCAATTATCTTTATAATGAAATTATACGTTCAATTACTAATTATTCGAGGCATTTGTACTTATTGATAAAATAAAGTTATGCATTTATTGGAGCAGTTTTAATTATCATTCATGTAATTACAAATTATTTAAAACATTTCTCACTGAATATCATTCAAGTACTTGGAACCAAATTTAATTACATATATAATTAAATTACATTTGTAATAAACTTATGTTTATTCACTATAATTTATTCACTATAATTAAATTACCCTTGTCATGCAATAACAATTGTAATTAAATTACATTTATAATTAAATTACGATTTTTAATTTAATATTTGAAAGATCTCATAATCGAATGACTTTGGAAATAAGAAGTTTATAAAGTTTAAAAATTTACAAGGTTATTCAATTCAAAAATTAAGGAGCATATTATTTAATTAATAATATATATACATTCTAAAAAAACTCACCAATCTCTCGTGCACAGTCAAAAGGGCAACGCGTTTGTTTTCTCAGCATCACATTGAGGTTAAGTATTTGACGTTCGCGCACGCAACAGCACGCACCGCTGTGATTGGTTGAATATTGGAACTTATTGCCTATTGTGTATTGCGCCGTTGTGCTATTTCTTGAGCGCTGCATAATCTGGCGTACCCATTGGTCAAAATGAATTTCGGGCGTGGCATTGTGGCGCCCGAAATTCAAATTGACCAATGGGTACGCCAGATTATGCAGCGCTCAAGCGCAGTGCGCCCGTGTCTGAATTCACCCTTACTTCCTGGCTATAGCGCTGTCTCTATCTCACTTCCCCCACCCATCGTCATCGCGCTAGAGTTTAGGTCGCAGCGATCACAGTGACAAATTTATGAACTACACGTCTGGCATCGATAAGCACAGTACCCCCACCACGGGAGTTTCCAGGCCCCCAGGGGGCCTATTACGGTTCTCAGATTGAGTTAAAATCACGAAAGTGAGCAACTAACCCTATTACGGACAGTGCAGCCAGATCGAGTGTAAAATCGACCCCCACTCTGCGGCTTTGCACGGTGCCACACAATGATGGCCGCCGGTGTCTGTGAGCGAACGACGTTCGTGTTGCTTCGGGAGAGCCGAGCGCGGCCGAAGCGTCGACCCCTCGCGCGCTGTTGTTCTCCCACCCCATGGCGTCAGATATACGAACACACGTAGAAGTCGCAATATTAGAAGTTAAATATTTTTACGAAAAATATTTTTACGAAAAATATTCATTTGTGACAACAAATTAAACCAAACATTTAACAATATTTTATAAATTATTGTTATTCGATTTTGTCAGTGAGCTCGACCAGCCCCCAGGGGGTCCAAGCACTCCAAGCACAGATGGGAATGAGTGAGGCAAAGTTTCGCCTTGACCGTCTACTAGGAGCGCTAGTGTCGCTACCCATAAGCCATTGCGTCGATTTTCCGTCTCGCTCGCACGCAATCACCCATGGTATTCATGGCAACGAAATTTCCGCCATCTTGGTTTGTTGCGTGTTGCGCGTCTTCATAGTGAGCTCGGGTGTGTCTATGGGTGTATTTTTTTGACTGTTTTTTGTTATATTTTTGCAAATATATTGTGCAGTTTGCAGAAAAGTCCAGTGCATCGTATTGGGCGATCGTTTTAATAATCATTTTCGATCTTCACTGAAGCAAGGTAAATATATCTCGTTTTGTTATTAACCTAACCTCTTTTCGTATTTTGATCTTAAGTTGAATTCTCAACCGAATATTTGTTAATTTAAGCAAATATATAATATTGAAAGTGGACTGCACTATTTTTATAAGTATTATGAATCTAAATAAATCCTTTCTACTTTTTGTTTGTAACAGCTATGTCGAGGAAGTGTTTTGTAGCGGGATGTTCGTCGGAGACTACACGCTTCTTCAAAGTTTCCAAATCCCATGACTGAGTCTGACCGGTTTTTAAAGTGGCTTGCTGCAAGTGGGAATCGGCAACTGGTTATGTCGTTCAAATTTTGTACAATTATAACAAATAATAATCATGCGATCCACGAATAGAAAAAAAATTGTAAATATTGTTTTATATATAAAAGCTTGTTAAATATTTGATGTAAACACTGGTTGTGTGGTTAAAACTTTGCAAAGTTATAGCTGATTAATTTTATGTGATACGCGAATGGAAAAAGATGTTGAAAATTTGTTTTACATATAAAAGCTCGTCAAATATTGGATGTAAACACTGGTTGTGCGGTTAAAGCTTTGCAAAGTTATAACTGAATAATTTTATGTTATACGCGAATAGAAAAACAATTTTTAAGTTTGCTTATAACATAAAAGCTTGTCAAATATGTGATGTAAAAACCGATTGTGCAGCTGAAACTTTGCAAAGTTCTGACTGATTAATTTTATGTGATAGGCAAATGGAAAAAGATTTTTTAAGTTGGTTTTACATATAAAAGCTCGTCAAATATTTGATGTAAGCACTGGTTGTGCGGTTAAAGCTTTGCAAAGTTATAGCTGAATAATTTTATGTTATACGCGAATAGAAAAACAATTATTAAGTTTATTTATAACCAGAGATTGAGAGCAAATCGCGAGCGAGCCGAAGAACAGGTAAAATCTCCGATCCTTGCGAGTCTTACTCGTTCAGTGAGCATGCTCGTTCCGAGCAGGTAGCTATATAACTCGTTGGCGAGTTAATAACCCCGCGATATAACTCTTCGAAAGAACGGCAATTAAAACTCGGGAGACGATCCCCTCCTCGAACGAGCGCCGAGTCAAAAGGATCGGGCAGTTTGAATCGTTCAACGATTGAATCCCAGCGCTCTTGAGCAGGTAAAAACTCTTCGAGGATCGAATCCCCACGATCTTGACGGAGTATAACTCTTCGAGGAGCAAAACCGCTCGCCAAGCGAAAGGGTTTCGATCTTTACCTGAGTTTGGCTCTCCGCACGGTCATCGCTACTATGCATATACCTATATAGATGAAAACGGAGCGCACAGGAATGAACGATCGTACATATAAATATATGTGTATTTATATATACGTCACTGAAAAAAATTAAGGGATAAAAAAATTTTCAATTTTTTAGTGGTTGTTAACAATGCTGTATCGCAGTGAAAAATTGTCCAATCGAGGTCTTGAAAAAGTATTTTGAAGCTTCAAGTTTCTAGTTTTAAGATCTTTCAGCCAAAAAAAATTCGAAGCTATAGGTTTTACGCAATCCTAAGAAATAGTAAGATAAACCAATCTTTTTTTTTGTGCAGTTACTTGGAAAAATTTTTTCCAGCTATATTACATGAACCGAATAGCTTGTTTATTTAAGGGGAGACTGACAGCGTCAAAATGCCGATTTTTGAACATCAATATAAATGTTCATGGCATTTGTGGAAATTTCACAGATATGCTACAATTTGAAGTATCAAACGTAGCAACTTTTGACGCTAGTTAGAACCCTTAAGGTGCAGTGGAACCCTCATGAATCAATTTTTGATTTTCACACGCTACGCGCAGTTCTGACCAAACCGCTTGACGGATCTTATCCTACGACGTCTCATTTTCTTTGTAAAACTTTTGCGGACCGCTTGAGCGTGGCACATTTTTTTTTTTTTTGATCCTTATTTTGGAGTTACAGGCCACTTTTTGAATCTTTGACCCATTTTTGGTTTTTAGAGCACTGCATAATAAATATGAAAATCAACTCGATTATTTAGTAAAGACGACGAATACCATTGTCTTTACAAATAATTGAATATAATAAACATATGAATTGACGTACTAACCACTGTGAAACTGCTCGTGTCGTTTGTCGAGATCAAAAAAGCACTTTCACGTAATTTCACGATCGGTATAGATATTTTATATTACTTTTGAACCAATAAATAAACACTCGATAAAAATAAGTGAATACAATTAAAAAAATGATAAACCACGCGCGAACGTTTGTTTTCTGTTACACTTTCTGATCACTTGCGACAATTTGTTTGATTGGCCTGTAGTCACTTCTTTTAAGCGTTTTGATTGGTCCGCAGAGTTGTGAGCGCGCAATCGCGCGATATTCAAATTTCGATTGAACAGTAAAATAATTATTTTTTTACCAACTCTACAGGAATCTGAATGAATAATCAATTGTATATATGTATATATATATGGAGCATTCCAAGTGAAATCGAGGAGTCATTTCCCTCGAAGAATCAGATCTCTTTTCGCATTGATTCTACTTCAAAAATAGCCTAATTTTTTTGCAGAATTATTTCATCACTCCTTCAAGTGGCGCGACGACCGTTTGTGTGTGAAAAAGGAATAACTGAAAAAACACAATTTTTAAAATTCTGCAATTTTTTCCACAGATTCTGAGTTATAAATAAGTAATATCTATCATGATTAGAATTTTGATATCTTGCATATTTTTCAAAATAAATGAGAATATTTTTTTTTCAAAAAAAGATTTTTCTCATTTACTTTGGAAAATATGCAAAATATCGAAATTTTCGAAGACATGTTTTATTTTTGTCTATTTTTTTCTCCACTTTCATAAGGAATATTAGAATTTTTTATTTTTATTTTAGAAACAAAAAAAAATTATAAAAAAATTATAAAAAAAATATAAGGCAGCCGCATCCCACTTTCTAAGCATGATATAGATTGCTCATTTATGATCCAGAATCTGTGAAAAAAAATGCAGAATTTTGAAAATGGATTTCTAAATTTTCAAAATTCTTTGTTTACAGATTCGCTTGTAACTTTGCCATTTTTCAACGTAAGAGTCTATGACTATGACAACGTAAGTGCAAAAGAGTTTGTAAAACGTAAAAAAAAAACCATTTTTTCCCGATTTCACGCTGACAGGACCCCCTTAACTTCAATTTGCTTTTTGTCGAGTCCTCACTGTGACCATTTTTCGCAGAGATATTGGACTTTTAATGAAAGAAGATCCTTTCGTGTTCAACCATTGATATCTCAGCAACCAATGATCGCACAGCAATCAGAAGGAGCGTCTCACAAACTTGAATTAATGCTCTGAAAAAATTGTCGATAGTTTTTTGAAAAAAACATTTTTCCCATTCTTGCCATGAATTTGAAAAAACAGGAGAAAAAGAGCTATTTATTGTTTTTTTTTTAGGAAATCAACGGCAAAATTAGAAATACTATATTGATAAAACGACTAATGTTGAGCGTGACTTTTACAGCTCAATATACCCACAAAGACACTGTAAAGTTTCAATTTGATCTACCGAATGTTTTTTTTTGTTTCAAGTTTCAAGCAATCGAATTTTTGAAAAAAATTGAAGAATCATGTTTATTGCCCCTAAACACTTCGTTATCACCATTAAAATGAGAAAATATTTTTTTTGAGCTTTTTCACATTTTTATCGCAAACAACGTTTAAATTTATAAAAGAAAATGAAATTTAAAATTTTTTCGAAAATTTGTTTGAAAATGTTAAGAAATTTTTGACAAAACTCACTCCTTTGAAAATTGTTCAAAGGTAAAATTAAATTTAGGATAAATTTCCCTTTTATTTTTAGTTTCTTGAAAAATGTTTAAGCTTATTACTAAATATCGTGAAATCTTTCTTCAAGAAAAAGTTCAAATTGCATTATCATAAATAACCTAATTTTTAAAAAAATGACCAACAGTAGTTAACACATATTCACAGTCTAATATACATATATATTAGACCGTGAATAACTTTTGAAGGAGAGTGTTTATCGAAAAATCACGAGGAACGTTTTCTTTAGAGCGTTCAATTCCCTACATGCATCGCTCGTTTTGGTATATCGACTTGAAACCGAGGTGAAAAATTTCAAAGATTTACTTTTTTTTCTTGTGTCATTTAAATATAAAAAATAAATTTGCGACGAGAGACCTCTAAATATTAATATTCAGAGCTCTGCTTTAAACAGGCATCTTTTTTCCCACACGGAAATTTATTTATTTAAAATATATGCAAAATTGCGTACGAAATATATTCAAAATATAATTACCGTATATAAATGAATATATTTAAAATATATTTCTTATAGATGTGTAATATATTTATTTGGATAGATTTTGCCGCTTTTCGCATATGTACGTATATCTTAAATATATTTAAAATTTATTTAAGATATATGTAAAATGTACGATACATACATACAATATATATATTTTATATATATGGTGCATACATATGAAATATATATTAAATATATGTTGCATGTATTCCAAATATAGTTGAAAAGTGGGCTACATACATCCCGAATATGGGTTGAATATGCGATACCCGTGTGGAAATTTCCGAAAAATCGGAAATTCTCTAGGAGAATCAAATACAAAAGTACGAGTTCATGAGAAGTCGGCAAGAACTCCTTATATGGCTTCATTTACGCCGGACTTCTGTTAATATTCCGTTCTCGCGCCCGCCTTTATAAGCATACTCGTCGCACCCTCCGTATGGGGATTCAGCGGTTGCCGCTCTGTGACATATCGCGGCTAGTCTGGAAACTATCGCGATGCTGCCTATACGTTACGAACATGTAGCAGGCGCCCGATCGCTTGTTTTCGCGGGATAATTATTATAATGTAAATAATAATGAAAAGTATGAATACAATAAACTTGAATGATTAAATAAATATTATGTTAGTTAGTTATGCTACCATATATGTTGCAAATATGTGTGGATTCAAAATATATGTACAAATATTCAAAATATATCCACATATATTTTGCGTATATTAAAAATATATAAATTTCCGTGGGGGCTTACTTCCCTGAAGATAATTAATTGGAGATTGCGAATTAAAAAAATAGTCTCATTTTTTGAAAGCATAGTAATGATGACCATACGAAGAGCAAAATTCTGATAAGGATCGAAAGGTCTCGCCTCGTGAGAGGTTTCGATCCTCAGACTTAGTATACCTATATAAATATCTCTGTCTCGCTCTCTTGCTCTATATCTCCCTCTCTATATCTATATACATATTTATCGACGCTTATTCCTGTACACCCAGTGATAGAATATATAGGTATAGACATTGTAGCGATGGCCGTACGGAGAGCGAAATTCCGGTAAGGATCGAAACCGCTCGACTCTCGAGGTGTTTTACTCCTCGAGGAGTTAAACTCCATCGAGCCCATGCGCATTCGATCCTCGATGATCAATACGTTCAATGAGTTCCGACGGGGGATCCCATTGACTCAGTATACCTATATATATCTCTGTGTATACGTATATTAGACTGATTCACGAAATTGGATTTTTTTTTTTGAAATCTCCGATTAAATACTTTCGGGGAAGTGAAAAAGATGCCTGTTGAAAGCGGAGCTCCGAATGTTGATATATTTAGGAGTCTCCCGTCGTGAATTTAAATTTTAGATTTAAATGTTGCAGGAAAAAAAATTCAAACTTTGAAATTTTTACCTCGACTTTGTGTGAACTACTGTTGGTTATTTCTTTACAAATTAGATTATTTACGATAATGCAATTAAAACTTTTTTTTCAAGAAAGATTTCACGATGTTTAGTAATAAATTTCAACATTTTTCGGGAAACTAAAAAAAGGGAAATTCACCCTAAATTTAATTTTAACTTTGCATATTGCATAAGTCGAGGTATGACATTTCAAAGTATAAACATTTTTTACCTGTATTACTAAAATGGAAATTCGTGATGAGAGATCTCAAAATATTAATATTGAGATCTCTGCTTACATATGTATATATACGCCCGTTCATTTCTGTGCGCCCCGTGTTAATGTATATAGGTATAGGTATAGTAATGATGACCAAACGGAGAGCAAAATTCAGGTAAGGATCGAAACGTCTCGCCTCGTGAGAGGTTTCGATCCTCAGACTTAGTATACCTATATATAGCTCTGTTGCGCTCTCTTGCTCTATCTCTCTCTCTCTCTCTCTCTCTCTCTCTCTCTCTCTCTCTATTTGCCGATTTTTTTGCGGCCTTTGATCGGTTTTCTTTCGCTTATACCAATATTATCATCAGCGGTGATCTTAATTGCAACCTTCCTTCCGATAATTTTGAGGTGGTGTTTCTTCGCGAAATAGTCAGCTCTAAATCTCTACACATAGTTAATTCTGATGCGACTTTCCATACGCCCACGTCAGACTCCTGGCTAGACGTCTTTATCATTGACAGTCCTTCTAGCAAAGTCACATTCACCAAAACTGACGTACCATTTATTGCTGGTCACGACTTACTTGAGCTGGTTTATCGCCTAGATATAGCGAGCGTATCTGATCGCGCAATCACTCGAAGGAACTTTAGACGTTTCAGAAGCTCCGATTTTTTAAATTCAATTCGTGCTACGACTCTAAACAATCATCTCATCTCGAATAATCCCTTTCACTCAGAGCTTGATTTGGAAGCTTATTCCGTAGCCTTATGCGATACTATTCTCTCAGCTCTTAATGCGCATGCACCCTCAAGCACCTTTCGTGTCTGTAAACCATATGTGCCATGGCTCACTGAGTCTTTAAAATCACGTATAAGGCGAAGGAATATACTTTATAAACACGCTAAAAGATCTGGTTGTCTTGGAACTGGCACTCTTTCGACAATTCAGGGACTCTCTTAGCTCAGATATTAAATCCGCTAACAACGAATACTATCTTAGTAAAATAAATGAAACTGATCCCTCCAAGCTTTGGAAGGTCTTAGCCACCTTAGGTATAGTGAAGCCGTCCTCCTCCGCCTCTCCAACTAACTTTTTCTCCCTTGGCGAACTGAATGAGTATTTTGCTCGCATCTCTTGTTCATCTCCTCCTTGTAATCGCTCTGATTTCATACGTGTAATTACCATAGAGCCTGAGACGCATACACAGTTTGACTTCTCTCCTACTACCTCTGATACTATTCTTGCCATCCTAAACTCCTCCTCTTCTTCCCACTCCTCTGGTCCTGATGGTCTTTCTCCTTTCTCCATTAAAACAAGCTCTCCCCACTTATCTCCTTTGCTATCAACTCTCTTCAATCATTGTCTCCGTTGATCATATTTCCCCGCTATGTGGAAACGGGCTTATATTCGTCCTCTCCTCAAGGCCAATCCTCCTCGATCCCTCTCTGACTGTAGACCGATCGCTAACCTTTGTGAGTTATCGAAAATATTTGAAAAGATTATGCATAAGCAGATCTCTGACTACATTGAAACTAATAACCTTTTCGATCCTCGACAATCGGGTTTTTGAAAACGCTTTAACACACAATCAGCTCTTTTAAAACTGAATCATGACATCCGTCGTGCTGAGGACGAACGAAGACTAACTATACTAGTTCTGTTTGATTTTACAAAGGCTTTTGACACGGTTTCTCATGTTAAACTTCTTGAAAAGCTATGCAGACTAGGTTTTTCGAACAGGGCTCTGGAATGGATGTTTTCTTACCTTACTGGCCGCTGCCAGGCTGCCATCGATAATCAGAATAACCGTTCATCTTGGCTCAACGTAGACGCGGGTGTCCCTCAAGGTTCCGTTCTTGGGCCTCTCTCTTCTCGCTTTTCATAAATGACATCGGAACTAGTCTCGTACATTCTGAGCATCTTATCTTTGCTGATGACACCCAAATTTACTTAAGCTGTCCCCCGTCTCAACTTGAACACGGTCTAGCTTGCATGTCTCGAGATGTCCAAGCTATTGCCCAGTATGCCTCCGAAAATGGACTTAAATTGAACCTCCAGAAGTCTAAAGTCCTCATAATAGGTAGTAGCTCTTACATAAATAAAGTTGACTTTAATCTCCTTCCTCCCATTTCGGTAAATGGAACTCCATTACCTTTCGTCTCTGAGGTTCGTAACCTGGGTATCATTATGTTCTCGAATCTATCTTGGCGCAGTCACATCATGCTCATTTCCAAAAAAATAAATTTCTCTCTTTTTAATCTAAAATACCACCGTAATAGTCATTCTTATCAAGTACGTATCACCCTCGTTACCTCTCTGATTTTCCCACTCTTGGACTAATGCTGCCTAGTTTATAATGACCTCACCGACGAATTAAACACCAAATTAGAACAGCTTATTAACTGCGGAATACGCTTCATTTTCAATCTAAGGCGTGACACCCATATCTCCCCCTATCGACGGCAGCTGGGCTGGCTAAAAGTACGGTCAAGGAGACTATATTTTCTAGGAACCTCCGTTTTTCATATCCTTCATGGCATGGCTCCCGCATATCTTTGTGGATTGTTTTCCCGTCCACCCGCTCCTAGGCATCCCAGTCGTCAAGCCATTCCTAATACCTGCCTCATCCCCCCTCATCGAACTTCAACCTACCGCAACTCTTTTGCGCTCTCTGCAGCCTATTTCTGGCATTCACTTCCTCCTGAGGTGACTAATTCCCCCTCTATTGATTATTTCAAGGGACGCCTGTATGAGTATCTGTTTGAGCAGGAAGGTTTCAGACCCTAGCAGTGCTAGTTCGGGAACTCAAATCCACGATCTTACTTCGTAACTCTACCCTTAACTCTAAGCTATGTCTCTAAAATCTCTTAACTGTAGCAGATAAAACCTACTCTAGTTATCAAGTTCATTATCGCGCATATTTATCAGTATTACTGATAATCATAAACTTATAAAACTTATAAAAAGATAAAAATTATATTTTTTCTTCGTTCTTTCTTATTTGTAGTATTAAGTTGTCAACCCATACTATGTAATTGTACCACTTACCATAACCTGTACTTACACTCTATCTATCTAAGTTAAGCTCTTATGTATTTCACTATTTGCCTCACGGGTCATCCAAGGCAAAAATAAATAATCGATCTCTCTCTCTCTCTATATATATGTATCTATATACATATTTATCGACGCTTATTCCTGTACACCCCGTGATAGAAAATATAGGTATAGACATTGTAGCGATGACCGTGCGGAGAGCAAAATTCAGGTAAGGATCGAAACCGCTCGACTCTCGACGAGTTTTACTCCTCGAGGAGTTATACTCCATGGAGCCTATGCGCATTCGATCCTCGATGATCGACACGTTCAATGAGTTCCGACGGGAGATTCTATTGACTCAGTATACCTATATATATCTCTCTGTATACGTATATTAGACTGATTCACAAAATTAGATTTTTTTTTTGAAATCTCCGATTAAATACTTTCGGGGAAGTGAAAAAGATGCCTGTTGAAAGCAGAGCTCCGCATGTTGATATATTTAGAAGTCTCTCGTAGCGAATTTATATTTTAGATTTAAATGACACAGAACAAAAAAATTCAAACTTTGAAATTTTTTACCTCGACTTTGTGTAAACTACTGTTGGACATTTCTTTAAAAATAAGGTTATTTACGATAATGCAATTCAAACTTTTTTTTAAAAAAGATTTCACGATATTTAGTAATAAATTTCAACATTTTTCCGAAAACTAAAAAAAAGGGAAATTTACTCCAAATTTAATTTTAACTTTGCATAACTTTCGAAGGAGTGAGTTTTTCAAAAAATCTTGAGAGACCTTTTTTGTAAAGCGTTTCATTCCCTATAAGAATATGCATCGCAGATTTTGGTACAGGGACTTGAAGTCGAGGTATGTCATTTCGAAGTTTAAACATTTTTTTTTCCTGTATTATTTAAATGGAAATTCCTGATGAGAGATCTCAAAATATTAATATTAAGATGAGCTCTGCTTATATATTATATATATAAGCAGAGCTCTCGATATTAATATTTTGAGGACTCTCATCGTGAATTTCAATATTCCATTTAAATCATACAGGAAAAAAAATTTCGAAATTTTATACGTCAGCTTTAAGTCAATGTACCAAAATTTGTGATGCATATATTTTTATGGAATGGAATGCTCTACAAAAGAGGTCTCAAGATTTTTCAAAAAGTCCTTCAAAAGTTATCCAAAATTAAAATTCAATTTAGAGTAAATTTCACTTTTTTATTTAGTTTCCGGAAAATTTTTGAAAATTTTTATTAAATATCGTGAAATCTTTCTTGAATAAAAAGTTTGAATTGCATCAACATAAATTATCTCATTTTTAACGAAATTACCAGCAGTAGTACACATATATTCACAGTCTAATGTACATATATATTAGACCGTGATTAACTTTTCAAGAAATGAGTTTATCGAAAAATCATAAGAAACGTTTTCTTTAGAACGTTTAATTCTCTACAAGAATATGTATCGCTCATTTTGGTACACTGACTTGAAGCCGAGGAAAAAATTTTCAATGTCCAAAAAAACATTTTCCTGTGTTATCCAAATGGAATAATTATGAAACAACGCGCAAAACAAGTTTTCCATTTCTTGTGCAATTTTTTTATTTATTTATTTTATGTATTTCATTTGCTACAAATTTTTTATCTAATTTCGCAACATTTCCACTAATCATTCTTGAAAACCAGCAGGAATTACAATCATCGCTTAATTCTACATTGATGGAATTTTTACGCCTTTTTTTATTCTTCGTTTCAACGTCCGCACAAAATTCCTTATAGTTACTTCTAACAAGGAGCACATTATTAACATTTCTTTCGCTAATTCTACCTCTTAACGTTGAGCCAATGTCTATACCTATATATTCTATCATGGCGTGTACAGAAATAATCATCGATAAATATGTATATAAATATATATATACAGAGAGAGATATATATAGAGCAAGAGAGCGAGACAGAGATAGATATAGGTAAACTAAGTCTGAGGATCGAAACCTCTCACGAGGTGAGACGTTTCGATCCTCACCTGAATTTTGCTCTCCGTATGGTCATCATTACTATACCTATACCTATATACATTAACACGGGGCGCACAGGAATGAACGGGCGTATATATACATATATAAGCAGCGATCTCAATATTAATATTTTGAAATCTCTCATCCCGAATTTCCATTTAAATAATACAGGAAAAAATGTTCATACTTTGAAATGTCATACCTCGACTTCACGTCCTCGTACCAAAATCTGCGATACATATTCTTATAGGGAATGGAACGCTTTACAGAAAAGGTCTCTCAAGATTTTTTTGAAAAACTCACTCCTTCGAAAGTCATGCGAAGTTAAAATTAAATTTAGAGTAAATTTCCCTTTTTTTTAGTTTCCGGAAAAATGTTGAAATTAATTACTAAACATTTCAATACGCTATGAGTCCAATTCAAAAAAAAAAAAATTTGGCTCATAGAATTCCAAAATCTCCATTTTGGAACAAACCCCAAAAATTTTGTTATATTTGATTAGATTATTCTGAATTTTTTCAGATTTTACAAAGAAGTCTCTTAAAAAAAAAATCCAAAGAACGCGTGACCAAAAAATTCTGAAATACTTTGGAAAAAACAATTCCAATGTGTTTTTTTATATAAAAAATTTCGAGGAAAATCGAAATGATCTAGGCAAGATTTTGATCGGAATGTCGTGGAATGACACGACAAAATTTTGTTTCGATGATTTCGATTTTTCTCTCAATTTTTTATATAAAACAACACTTAAAAAAAAATTTCCTAAATTTTTTCAGAATTTTTGGTCACGCGTTCTTGGGATTTTTTTTTTTCAGAGACCTCTTTGTAAAATCTGAACAAATTCAGAATAATCTAATAAAATATAACAAAATTGTTGGGCTTTGTTCCAAAATGGAGATTTCAAAACTCTATGAGTCAACGTTTTTTTCAAATTTTTCGAATTTGACTCATAGAGTATTGAAATCTCGGTTATGGAACAAAGCCCAAAAAAATTGTGATATTTTTTAGATTTTTCCGCATTTTTTCAGATTTCACAAAGTTGTCGCGATTAAAAAAAAAAAAATAATAATAATCAATCCAAAAAAAGCGTGGCTTGAAAATTCTGAAAAAAATTGTGACATTTTTTTGAATATCCTTATTTATATAAAAAATTTAGAGGAAAATCGAAATCATCAAGGTGAGATTTTGATCGAAATACCGTGGAATGCTACATATATATATGGGTCATTCCACCAATTCTTGACTAAAGTTGTGCCGGGGGGTCTAAATTCTGGATAACAAAAATTTTTATTGGAAAGTACATAACAAAGAGAGCTTTCATGATTTTTTTCAATTTTTTTCGTCCAACCCTTTCGAAGATACAGTAGATCGAAAATTGCAAGATTTGCAATTATTGACTTTAGATATTAAAAATATCAATCCCTTGTCAAATTGCTAAAAATATATTAAATATTGGTTTTTGCGTAGAAAAAGCTCAGCTTTTTGAAAAAAATATTTTCAATTTCCTCCAGTATCAAGAAAACCCCCAAAAATGAGGTCAAAAAGTAAAATGTGCTTTTTCGACCAATGTATCATTTTTAATATTTTTTTAAATATTTTTTTCGAAAAGCTGAGACTTTTTTACATGGGAGAGGTATGTTTTGATTTTGGGAATATTCAAAAATAAACCATAGCAAAATAAAGTTGAAACTTTTGTGATGAATTGCCGATAAGTATTGTGCTGCCGTCACGGTCGATACACGAACTATCGAATCAAGTTTGAAAATTTCTGTACATAGCATTATATTCAGCGATTATGTAGTGAATATATATGTTTAAAGTGTGAAGTGGATAAGAAATTAAAATTATTATACAAAAGCGATATGACAAGGATCAAATCTTTATTATTTGTACTCTTCTTGTCACTGTTGATGGAGAAACATTTCTTACAATAGCAGAACTTTTATCAGTCTTGGCATTGTATGACTGGGCACGTGAGTCATTTAAAAATATTGATTTCACTTTCATTTCAAATGAGAAATACGAAGTATGCGTAGCACAGCTAAAGTCAAGATTTACTAATGCTGTGGCTGTAAAAAAGACGCAATCTATGCATTGTATTATCCTTGATGCAGAGAATCATGGTTCTGCTATTGTAAGAAATGTTTCTCTGTCAACAGTAACAAGAAGATTACAAATAAATAAAGATTTGATCCTTGTCATGTCGCTTTTGTATAATAATTTTAATTTCTTACCCACTTCACACTTTGAACATATATATTCACTACATAATCGCTCAATATAATGCCATGTACAGAAATTTTCAAACTTGATTCGATAGTTCGTGTATCGACCGTGACGGCAGCACAATACTTATCGGCAATTCATCACAAAAGTTTCAACATTATTTTACTATGGTTTATTTTTGAATATTCCCAAAATCAAAGCATACCTTTCCCATGTAAAAAAGTCTCAGCTTTTCGAAAAAAATATTTTTAAAAATATAAAAAATGATACATTGGTCGAAAAAACGTATTTTACTTTTTGACCTCATTTTTCGGGGTTTTCCTGATACTGGAGAAAATTGAAAATATTTTTTTCAGAAAGTTGAGCTTTTTTTACACACAAACCTATATTTAATATATTTTTAGAAATTCTACAAGGGATTGATATTTTTAATATCTAAAGTCAATAATTGCAAATCTTGCAATTTTCGATCTGCTGTATCTTCAAAAGGGTTAGACGAAAAAAATTGAAAAAAATCATGGAAGCTCTCTTTGTTATATACTTTGTAATACAAATTTTTGTTACCCAGAATTCAGACCCCCCGGCACAACTTTAGTCAAGAATTGGTGGAATGACCCATATATATAGATATATGTTATTATTTGTTGATCCGGTTTACGAAAGCCCGGCTTGCGTTAGTGCTTACCTATCGACTGTATGTATCACAATTTTTCGTTACATTCATCACTGATGATAATTGTCAAGCAAAAATGCGAATAAAAGAATAACAGGAAATGATAATTTAGAATAACAACGAAATTAACGGAAATAAATTACGACAATTCGCAAACATTAATCATGTTAACAAAAATTTGTATTTCAATACACCTGTTTCCCAAGAATTTAAAGATGAAAAAATAATTGTTGGCTTAAAATTTTAAAAAAAGATTGTCGCAACGTAATTAACTATTAACGGTTGCATGCACAAAAGAAAATAAAGCGTTCAAAAACAATCGTCATTTCAATAGTAGAATATTCATTAAAAAAATACGTTTCCATTGAAAAGATTACATTAATCATAATATGTAATCTAAGAAATTTTTGCAGTAACAATTTTGTAAAAGTTCAATGTTTTATTATTTCATGTGAAAATGCCGTTTTAATATTTCATTCAATCGTCAAGATCGTACATATATAATGTAACGCAAAACAAAGAGGGAAACATCCTATGTTCAACGTGATCGGGCCAGGTAAAGATCGAAACCCTTTTGCGTCGCACAGTGGGGCCAAATCCCAAAAAGCTGGCCAAAAGTCGAAAAATAAAGTTTAAGTTTCGGTAATTTTTAGTCGTGGGTTAGGTGGAGGAAGAGTCCGGAGGTTAAATTCTTGGCATCAGCGGGCCCTAGCCCTTATACCTGCTTTTGTACAGCAGTTGAAAGGGAGCCCTCGAGCGAGCTCGACGCGTCGTGCAGTAAATGACCATTTCAACGCTGTATTGAACAGGACGCCAAAACTTTACAATATATCCGATTCGAATTTTTTCGAATGGAATCAACAGCTGAAAATTAGTAGAAAATCATTGTGTAACTGAAAATTGATAATAATAGTTCATGTGATAATAATAAATGAATCATTTGTACGAAAATTCACGGAAAATTACAAGTGAAAATTCTAAAAACGTAGAGAAAAGTTGATAAGTTCCACAGTGTTCCACGAGCTGACCTATCACATGTTGTAGATGTATGTATTATTGAATGGAAAACATCGAAAAAGGCTGCGCTTGGCTGCGCGCGTGTCATTGCTACGAGTTTTTGCAATATAAAATATCGTACGGGAGACCGGGGACAGTTGTAACAATCTGTATTTTGGCTTTTCCTGGACCCAAAGTATAATGCTTACGTAAATCACACGTATACCCCTGCATAGAGCATTTAATGGTCTACAAAATGGTTCTATGTTGAAGTCTGTAACTAGAATTGTAAAAAAAGTATAGGCCTTTATAAAAAGTGTAAGAAATTGTTACAACCGTCCCCTACCCCGGGGCAGTTGTAACAGCCGATGGGGTCAGTTGTAACGGTCGATGGGGCTAGTTGTAACATAAAATTTTAACACCAAATTATATCTTTCATTGTGACCAATATTATATAATATTATTACAACATCAAACATTATTACAGGGATATATTATATTACGGTCACAATGACAAAATCTTAACACATGGAAATAGTCATATCGAACTGATAAAAATCATGAAATAATTGAATAAAGTCTCAGACACACCAAACTTGTCAAAGAAACATGACATATAACTCAAAGATACTTGCCGTGGTTGCCTGTATAGATTTTCCATTTTTGATCTTTTCATACGCTTCTTCGTACGTTGACATGTCGGCACAGACTCGTTGTGTGATTCTTACGCGTTGCAGAGGCATTTTTGCACACAGAAACTTAAAAAAAAAGTCCGTTCGACGTTAGATTCAATGTTTAGATGTGAAATTATCATGACAACTGACAGCCGACAAACTGTTACAACCGTCCCCGGCAAAATTGTTACATTTGTCCCCAGATGGTTTTTTCTTCTTCAAAGTTAGAATTTGATTAATTTTCTCAAGCTGGAGACTTTAAAAACCGCGAAAATTGACACAAAAATGTCTAAGGAAGCTTATGAAAAAAAATAATGACTATATGCAGCACAGTAATCGAGATATTCATGTTTATCGAAAGCCGCAAAAGTTTACTTTGGGCCTGACAATACCAATACAACTCTCGGGTCAAGCCTGTTTAGTGCAGATGTCTCCTAGTCTAGTAACTAAATGTGAGGAACTGCAAGAAGCATTATGTGCCTGCGGGACACGGTGTCACCTACTATAGTTTGGGAGACATTCGCTATGTTACAACTGTACCCTGTTACTTTTGTCCCCGGTCCCCCCTACATTAACGACGCGGAATGTCTTTCTTGAATTGAACCTTTTTCTTGAATTTTATTGCGGTCTTCATTGTACACTGAAATACATTGGCACCCATCCAAGCAGCGTGTCGTGGTCGGTCGAGTTGAAGAGCGCTATATCTATATATAAGGGATTCTCTGTCAACTTAGCCACTTTTTTCGACCATCTCAGATGTGCCCCATAATTGGTTATATTAAAGTGCTACTAATTTGGGAATTTCTTCACATTTTTGAATTAAAAATTTTACAAATCGCCGTTTTCTTTCCAAATGAATATATCTCGGAAATTTGAAGTAATTGAAAAAAAATGTCTGCACATGAAAGTTGTAGTTTTGTGTTAGCATTCGAGCGGAATATTTGAAATAGTTTTTACGTTCCGGTAACGCTGATTTTTTACCAAAAAATAGAATGATTATTTTTTTTATTCAAAAAAGGCCACTTTTTTTGACTGAAAAAATTAGTCTTTCAGTATATCTGACGATATCGCGAAAAGATCACTAGAGTGACACGGATCGAGGTTCTAGGGTAAAAAAATAAAACCACACAAATTAATTTTTTTTTCTACCAAAACCTGTGGCTGAGTTGACAGAGAATCCCTCATATGCCTCTTAGTTATATGGTTAAGCCCCAGAGGGGAGAGAATATCAGAGAGTTTAATGTATTGAGTTCTATGGACTGTAATTCTTTTTTATGCATATTTTATTTTTATTTTCAAATAATATTTAAAAATAAATAATAGAAACGAGGTTGAATATGGAATTATCCATCTATATAGATATTATATTTTTCAATTTTAGAATTAGTCGCTGATGACCGTGGAGGATGTGGCTTAACAAGGAAGGAAATTTTTTCGATCACGAAAGGTCACCTGAGTGGAGGAGTGTCTGAAACGTATGCAATAATCGAAAATTTGGTGTCCACAAAATTGCAACGCCCCTTCGCTCTATCAGACAATGCAAAAACTGCCCTCCGCACGTTGTTGCACCTTTTGCATAAAAAGTGGCAGCACGCATCAAGACATGAAGAGAGATTTCTGAAACAATATTCTGAGTGGTTGAGCGTGTTTGTTTCTTTCGAAGAATCAAAAAAATCTTCGGAAAAATCTGCAAATTTGGGTCGGCGTTCTTCAGAATTTGTAGAGTCTAGTGACCGGACAAAACAAAGGAGAACTGAAGAATTACGCACAAGAAATACTACGGACGAATTAACGTATGCCACTCAAATGAGCCTTCGATCATCCGGGAAATCAGATGCTGCCAAAATTGTCCGTGATGTGGGACTGGGGAGCCCATCTTGAGCTAAGAAGTATAAGGAGTCCATAGATACCATTCGAAAAACGACTTTATCTGCGAATGCTGCTTTGTCGCTCATAGTCGAACTAAAATTGGCACAATTGGAAATAAAATGGCAATATCAGCAGCTTCGGAATAGAAGCAAAGAGCAGAGCTGTGATTTATTTCTGCCGTATAAATTGCCATATAAAGCCAAGCTTAAATGTTATCCGCCTAAGTCAGATATTTCGGTTAATGAATGTAGTGCTGAGGTAAAATTGCAAGCTTTGCTGCTTCACACAGCTGATAGAATATTATTGACACAGATGGATGTTGTCAAAAGTTTGTCGGCTGAAAATGTTTGCAGCTTGATTTTAATTTGTAAGTCGGGCTGCGATGGCACTTCCGGCCAAAGTACGTACAAACAAAAGTTCACCAATGATGATGGAAGCAAGTCCGATGCTAATATTTTTTTCACATCAATCGTTCCACTGCAGCTTGTATCTGACGACCAAGAAACAAACGCAAAGCTTGTTGTATGGAAAAATCCGAGGTCGTCATCTCCTCGTTTTTATAGACCAATCAGGATCCAATTTTTTCACGAGAGTTCTGAAGCCACTCATGAAGAAATGGCGTATATTCAACAGCAAGAGAAGAATCTTATGCCTTTCGAAAAGATCGTAGATGGAAAAGAAATAAGAGTTTCTTTCAGACTGGCTTTCACGATGATAGACGGTAAAGTTTGTAACGCTATCACGCATAATAAGTCTGCTCAACGATGCTATTTATGCAAAGCAACTTCAAAAGACTTTAACAATATCGACGCAATTCTAAAAAAGGAAGTCTCTAAAGAGTCTCATCTACAGTTTGGATTGTCAACTTTGCATGCATAGATACGATTTTTCGAATGCTGTTTGCATATAGCATATAAGCTTGGAATTGAAAAGTGGCAAGCGCGTAGTCATAACGGGAAGGAACAAGTAAATATCCGAAAAACCAACATACAGAAAGGTTTCCGTATGGAATTAGGCCTGCTAGTCGATCAACCAAAGCCTGGTTTCGGTAGCTCGAATGATAGAAATACGGCTCGAAGATTTTTCGAAAACTCAAGCATTTCTGCTGCGATAACAGGGATAGATGAGGACTTGATTGAGCGATTCCATGCGATATTGCAGACAATTTCGAGTGGCCATGAAATCGATTTCCTAAAATTCCAAGATTATGCCTTACAGACAGCTCGGAACTTTGTGCAATTATATCCGTGGTTCTACATGCCAACTTCGGTACACAAGATATTGATCCATGGTGCAGAAGTGATAAACTCAGCAATATTGCCAATAGGGCAGATGTCTGAAGACGCCCAAGAGTCTACTAATAAGTACATTAAAAAGTTTCGTGAAGATTTTGCAAGAAAGTGTTCCCGAGCCAAAACAATAGAGGACATTTTTTTACGGTTATTATTAATATCCGATCCCTTTATTTCGAGTTTGCGCGAATAACCTCGAAAAAATACAAAGTCGTTCCTTCCAGAAGCACTTTCATTGTTAGTTGCGCCACGTATACCAGCAAGTACAGGAGGTTCCAGCGATTTAATGGATGAATCAACTGATTGTTCATCATCTGATTCTTCAGATGATGATCTCTGAACTTTTAATTGACTGATTGTATGTTTATGCTATTATATATCACATATGGATATATTTTGTACATTCTCTATAAAAGTGATTTATGTCGAATGCGCCGTTTTGTTTTTATTTCAAATTTTAACTTCGGATTCGTAATCAACGCCTCCGAAAACCCCCGAGTACTGACTTTCGGCCGAATTTATAACGCTTTCGACTATTTTCCAGCTTTTTGGGACTTTAAATCCGCCATTTTGTTTTTATTTCAAATTTTGACTGCGGATCCATAATCAGCGACCCCGAAAACCTCCGAGTACTGACTTTCAGCCGAATTTATGACGCTATCGACTTTTTGCGAGCTTTTTGAGACTTCAAATCCGCTATTTTGTTATTATTTCAAATTTTGACTTCAGATTCATAGTCAGCGACCCCAAAAACCCCCGAGTACTGACTTTCAGCCGAATTTATAACGCTTTCGACTTTTTGCCAGCTTTTTGGGACTTCAAATCCGCCATTTTGTTTTTATTTCCAATTTTGACTTCGGATTCATAGTCAGCGACCCCAAAAACCCTCGAGTACTGACTTTCAGCCGAATTTATAACGCTTTCGACTTTTTGCCAGCTTTTTGG
This sequence comes from Alloplasta piceator, assembly GCA_946863875.1. Classification (NCBI taxonomy): domain Eukaryota; kingdom Metazoa; phylum Arthropoda; class Insecta; order Hymenoptera; family Ichneumonidae; genus Alloplasta; species Alloplasta piceator. The sequence continues at coordinate 23,774,908 of OX333076.1, forward strand.
GACTTCAAATCCGCCATTTTGTTTTTATTTCCATTTTTGACTTCGGATTCGTAATCAGCGACCCTAGAAACCTCCGAGTACTGACTTTTAGCCGAATTTGTAACGTTTTCGACTTTTGGCCAGCTTTTTGGGATTTGGCCCCACTGTGCTCTGGGGCTTAACCATATAACTAAGAGGCATATGAGGGATTCTCTGTCAACTCAGCCACAGGTTTCGGTAGAAAAAAAAATTAATTTGTGTGGTTTCATTTTTTTACCCTAGAACCTCGATCCGTGTCACTCTAGTGATCTTTTCGCGATATCGTCAGATATACTGAAAGACTAATTTTTTCAGTCAAAAAAGTGGCCTTTTTTGAATAATAAAAAATCATTCTATATTTTGGTAAAAAATCAGCGTTACCGGAACGTAAAAACTATTTCAAATATTCGGCTCGAACGCTAACACAAAACTACAACTTTTATGTGCAGACATTTTTTTTCAATTACTTCAAATTTCCGAGATGTATTCATTTAGAAAGAAAACGGCGATTTGTAAAATTTTTAATTTAAAAATGTGAAGAAATTCACAAATTAGTAGCACTTTAATATAACCAATTATGGGGCACATCTGAGATGGTCAAAAAAAAGTGGCTGAGTTGACAGAGAATCCCTCATATATAGATATAGCGCTCTTCAACTCGACCGACCGCGACACGCTGCTTGGATGGGTGGCAGTGTATTTCAGTGTACAATGAAGACCGCAATAAAATTCAAGAAAAAGATCCAATTCAAGAAAGACATTCCGCGTCGTTAATGTACGAAATTCAGAAAACTATGTTTTATATTGCAAAAACTCGTAGCAATGACACGCGCGCAGCTAAGCGCAGCCATTTTCGATGTTTTCCATTCAATAATACATCCATTCACAGCATGTGATAGGTCAGCTCGTGGAACACTGTGGAATTTATCAACTTTTCTCTACGTTTTTAGAATTTTTACTTGTAGTTTTCCGTGAATTTTCGTACAAATGATTCATTTATTATTATCGCATGAACTATTATCATCAATTTTCAGTTACACAATGATTTTCTACTCACTTTCAGCTGTTGATTCCATTCGAAAAAATTCGAATCGGATATATTGTAAAGTTTTGGCGTCCTGTTCAATACAGCATTGAAATGGTCATTGACTGCACGACGCGTCGAGCTCGCTCGAGGGCTCCCTTTCAACTGCCGTACAAAAGCAGGTATAAGGGCCAGAGCCCGCTGATACCAAGAATTTGACCTTCGGACTCTTCCCCCACCTAACCCACGACTAAAAATTACCGAAACTTAAACTTTATTTTTCGACTTTTGGCCAGCTTTTTGAGATTTGGCCCCACTGTGCGTCGCTATCCTGGGCGTACAGAATCGCTCGTAGCGACACTCGTCGTTAACGGCAGTTAACGATACCGTTAGCTAACGAAAGTCGTGTACGGAATCCGCCTACTGCGAGCTCTTGACGTTCTTCGACTTTTTTTTAAATAGCAAGGCCATTGGCCTTCAAGTTCTTGTTTCCGTTTTCCATTCGTCGAAATTTGTTTTTGATTGTTAAAGACCTGAAGTGCCACTGCGAGATTGTAATTGAATAGCGTTGCCAGGATCATTTTCGTTATTTTTGTTCTTGGGCTCGGTCGAATGTTGAGCGTTTTGTTCGCCAACATAGGAAGATAAGGTATACGTCGCCGCCGCCTTTTTGCTGGTGTGGAAAATTTCTTCAAGTTTGTCGTAAAACTCAAAAGACATGTGCTGTCTACCGCTCTTCTTATTATTGTCGATGCACTCTTTATATATTTTCTGGAGAGCGTTCATTTTCCACCTTACTTGATCTGCTGTCTTCTGTTAAAAATCAAAGCAACCAGCTGTTAATGAAATCATCGTTACGAGTCTTTGCTAATCAAATTAAATTCCAATTTCAAGTATATATAGACATATTTTCAACTAATAGTCACAGTGATGATGGTTAAATTAACAGTAGAGCCAAAGTATCACTATCATGACAGTAAGAGCGTTGAAAAGATTCATCGTTTAACAGTTCTCAATTGTCAAGATCGCTTGCTAACAAAAAAAGTTGGAAAAAAATATCTTCCTTTATAATTATAAATTTTGCCCTAATAGATACTCATACATATGTATTTCATACCCGGGAAAAAAGTTCATATCTAAGTGAATATAATCATATATATTTCAGATATTGTCATATATATATCAGATATATCCATATTTGATATTGTACAGTATCATATATGATTCGGTCTGATCATATTCCACATCATATATGAGGGATTCTCTGTCAATTCAGCCACTTTTATTTCGACGATCTCAGATGTGCCCCATAATTGGTTATATCAAAGTGCTACTAAAAAGCATTCTAAGTGAATTTTTTCAGATTTTTTTATTCAAAATTTTAGAAATCGCTGTTTTTTTCCAAATGAATATATCTCGAAAACTTGAAGTAACTGAAAAAAAATGTCGATACCTCAAAGTTGTAGTTTCGTGTTAGCATTCGAGCGGAATTTTCGAAATAATTTTTACGTTCCGGTAACGCTGATTTTTTACTAATAAAGGGGGAAATTATTTTTTTATTCGAAAAAAGCCCTTTTTATTTGGCTGAAAAAATTACAGAGTCTTCCTGTATATCTGACGATATCGCACAAAAATCGCCAGAGTGGCACGGATTGAGGTTCTACGGTAAAAAAATGAAACCACACAAGTTATTTTTTTTCTCTACCGGAACCTCGATTCGTGCCACTCTGGAAATTTTTTCGCGATATCGTCAGACATACTGGAAGCCTCTATAATTTTTTCAGCCAAATAAAAAGGGCTATTTTTGAATAAAAAAATAATTGCCCCTTTTTTTGGTAAAAATTCAGCGTTACCGAAACGTAAAAATTATTTCAAATATTCCCCTTGAAAGCTAACATGAAACTACAACTTTTATTTGCAAACATTTTTTTTCAGTAACTTTAAGTTTTCGAGATATGTTAACGAGGTTCCGGTAGAAAAAAAAATTAATTTGTGTGATTTCATTTTTTTACCCTAGAACCTCGATGCGTGCCACTCTGGCGATTTTTTTGTGAAATCGTCAGATATACTGAAAGACTCTGTAATTTTTTCAGCAAAAAATGGCCTTTTTTAATAAAAAAATAATTATCCCTTTTTTTGGTAAAAAATCAGCGTTGCCGGAACGTAAAAATCATTTCAAATATTCCGCTCGAATGCTAACACAAAACTACAACTTTTATGTTGTAACACGAAATCGTGCACATATGGACAATTCGGAAATAATGTCGGTAGCGGGTTGGATAGCTCAGTTGGAAGAGCACTCGACCGGCAATCGAGAGGTCCCGGGTTCGAATCCCGGTCCCGTCCCTCCGCATTTTTTTCTGAATTGTCCATAACGCAAAAAGCGTTATAAGACATTTTTTTCAGTTACTTCAAGTTTCCGAGATATATTTATTTGGAAAAAAACGGCGATTTCTAAAATTTTGAATTAAAAAATCTGAAAAAATCACATATAATGCCTTTTAGTAGCACTTTGATATAATCAATTACGGGGCACATCTGACATGGTCGAAAAAGAGTGGCTGAATTGATGGAGAATCCCTCATATGCATATATAAGATCATATCTGGTCAAATACGGTATCTGGCCTGACCATATATGAAATCATATCTGTTTATATTTGGCTAAGTACCAAGGCGAGTTGGTACCATAAATTCGTATCTGAAAATACATGATGTGACATGTGAACGTATCTGTTCGTGTAAGATCATGTCCGATCAAATACGGTACCGGACTCTGCTATATAGATCTCATATACGTTTATATCTGATCAGGTACCAAGACGAGTTGGCAGCGTGAAGTCGTATCTGAACATACATTATGTGATATGTGAACGTATCTGTTCGTATAAGATCATATCCGATCAAATACGGTACCAGACTCTGCTATATGGATCTCATATATGTTTTTGTCTGTCAGGTACCGAGGCGAGTTGGCAGCGTGCAGCCGTATCTGAACATATATGATGTGATACATGAGCAGATACGTTCATATAAAATGCTATCCCATCAAATACGATACCAAACCTGGAAAATATACGAAGTCATATACACTCATACCTTATCGTAAACACGTCAAGTGATGAGTTATTTGTAAACCATGCTTTTGAGTGGGTGAGGTGAAAAGAAAAAGTACTGGTTTAATTAGTTTAATATCACATAAATATATGAATATATATTTATGTGATAACCCATGCCCGCTGTATATATGTAAACATCTTAATATCTTAATGACTGCTCCAATAAAGGTTTGATCTGTTTCCACGGGGTAAGATTTGCTCTGATATAGTCGGAGTCATACCTGGTCTGATAGTTCAGATAAACTATGATATATTATATCATATGGACACGTCTATTGTTCATACATGTCCACGTCTACTGGGATCCACGGTATTTTATTTTTATACGTTCAGATCTAGTCCGGTAGGATCAAATATGTTTGACATGATCAGATCTGGTCCAATAAGATTACATCTGTCTGACATGATCAGATCCAGTCCAATAACATCAGATCTGGTTCAACAAGATCAGATCTTGCCTGGGGATTTGATCTGGTCAGACCTGTTGCGATATGGACGGGTCTACTCTTAAAATTATAAAAATGGCCCGGATATGATCATACATGGCCAGATATATGCATGTATGATCTGTCATGACGCTGCATGATCAGACCTGGCCATTTTTCTTGTCTGATCATATCTGATTTTAGAGATATAATTCAGATACATTTAGATATGTTCAGATATGAACTTTTTTTTCTCGGGTAATGACAAAGAAGAACTTAAAATCAACCGTAACTCTTAACATATTTACCTCAATTCCGAATTGGTGCAAATCTTGTGCTATGATGGTCCAAATTTTGTTTTTTTTTTACGAGGGTTTTCGACGATGTGGCTGTTTGCTTCATACAAACTCAAAAGAGCCATTACGCCATGTTTCGTCCATCCAACATCTATAATATTAAAAAAATATTGGAATAATCTTATATTGTACATAATAATATCTTATATTGTACATTTTACACACCTACTCGTATATTATGAACACTTTCTTTTTCATACTACTTCTAATTGAAATAGCGAGTTTTTATGCCTATTGAGGCAGTCGAAACGAGAAAATTTCAGAATCATAGCGCACCGGTCTGAAATTTGATTGTTTCGGCTAACTCAATAGGCATTGAAACTGGCTGTTTTAATAGAGGTAGCATGAAAACTTGTATTTCGTAAATATAAAAATATAGAAAGCAGTATTCTTTGTTATACTGCATAAACGCCAATTTCTTTTCTTTCTTGGATAAAAACCAATTTTGGGGTTCAAAATGTCAAAAAATGGCAGGGTACTTTTCTACTCGATATTGCGTCACGAATCTACCCTCACGGTATTGACCTTTATTCAAAGGGCACCCAGTATATATAGAATTTACTTACTAAGTGAACTCTTAGCAATTTTTTTAGGCGGCTTTCTGTTAACCGTCTCATCGTTTTGTGTGGAATCTATAACAAATCATTGTCAATAATTAATAAATCACGTTGCATCGATATGGATGGATATGATTAATATTCTTACCGATATATTCATCGAGGTATTCCTCGCCTTTGTACATGTTTCGATACGTATACTACGCTCGTTTAACCTCACTTTCTTTTTCTCTTTCTCTCGCACACTATCTATTCGGCGAATTACGCGTTGTCACGTTAATAATTATTTCGATTATTTGACCAATTTTCAACACGCCAAACGATTATAAAACTCAAATAAGAACTCTGTCGTGCTATATATTAAATGCGCGCGGTTCTGCAGTGATGCTCAGTGACGCCAAGAAGACTCTTGAGAGTGACGCTTAGCCATTACCAATCTTTTTACCATAGTTTTTTCCGGTTACACAACTAAAGTATTGTCAACACTGACATATACCACACCAAGAAGACTAAAAATAAGGAGAGTCAACTCGAGGAGTGGGGCTGGCACAAAATACGTCGGCAGCAGGCTGCCCCACTCCTTGACCAGCATTATACGCAGTGTCGCACTTTTATACTACCGCGCATACGCGGGTTGGTTTCGTATGATCCTCGGTTTCGCGCAAGACAGAATGATGGCGCAAAAAGTGCGCAGAAGTGTACTGCGCATACTGCTAGTCGCGGAGTGGGGTAGCCTGCTGCCAACGTATTTTGCGCCACTTTCGCACGACTCGACAAGCCGCAGTTGTCTCTCCTTATTCTAGTCTTCTTGTGCCACACGCTCATACACAACTTTTCAGCGTGTCGTTTTAGGGCGACACGGTGAGACAGTAGTCGTAGTTCTTTCTCGCACTAGTGCGATAAGTAAAATCGGGCTGATTGCGCATGCGCAGCATTTTTATTGCATCCCTGGCTGTAAAACGCCATTTCTGCCGCTCTCTGCATGCATGAGGAGTAGCACTTTTCACGCATGTGTTGCATAAAATATTTTATAGTTCGTCCAACAAGTTATCGGCAACATTGAAAAACGACCTAAGTAAGTAAAACACTTTTCGCTTTATAGAAAATTGATTAATTTTTGGCAGTGCCAATCAAATTTATTCCACGAGCTAACCTTAATTATCTGTAACCGCTTGCAAATCTCTTATTAAATCATTAATTCTTTTGCTAGAGTCGGTAGACATGGAATTGCATTCTACGTTATCTGCTACGACAGCACATATAAGTTAACAAACGAACCTTTGTTCCAATGATATACACCGATTCATTTAGGAGCACCCGTATCAAAATTTTGGTTTCCTAATTAGTTCGAAGTACATGTTCCGCCAATTCTAAAACAACCGATTAAAATTTGATAGGCAACTATAAAAGACGCGTCGTTTTCTTGCACGAAGCAACGTTGTATTTTGGTTGCTGCGAATGGTTTCCTTCCATACTTATCTGTAAAGAAGTTTTTTGGGAAAAGATGAGGAAGCAATTTGCAAGTTTCTACGTTTCAAGATCTTTTTACTTTTCGTGTTATATCTGAATAATATTAATTATCTTTTGGTGCAAAAGACATAGAAATTCGTTATGAACATACTTATTTAAAACTAAATTAATGAAGTCCACATATTTTAGCTAGTTGAAGAGATAATTTTTTTCGTCAAACGTCGCATTGGTAGATTTTTATAGCGACTCCGGTGTTTATTATTATATCGTCTTATACTTAATGCTTAACGACCCTGGTGGACACGAGCCCAACGAGGCTATCATGAAAATATTTGAGACTGGAGACGCGTTTACAGTTCGTGGTGCGAGAGAGCATCGGCGAAAACCACACAGCGAAGACGATAAGCAGAAAGATGCATGCATCGTCTATGTGCGCCGTTTACATATTTACATAATAATTTATTGCAACAAAAACGAAAGGAGAGAGTGAGAAAGAGGGAGAAATGTAAAAAGAAGGAAGAACGGGATAAAAAAATAAAAACGAGCGAGCAAAGGTATCCTTTATGAAAATTGCCTCGTGTTTTACGAGCATCGGGGCCGCGGAGACCGCCTACAGGCTCGGAGCCAACAGATTGATGAACGTTTTTCCACGGCGCCTGTTCATCTCTAATCAAGTAAGTCCTTGCTTGGATATCTTCTAGCCGCGAGCTGCATATAACGGCACACACACTCTTCCTCTCTCTCTGATTCTCACACACATATACAGGCACGCACACTCGTCCGCACGCACTCACGCACACGCGCACACACACACACACACACACACGCACACGCACAAGCCGACTAACCAGTTTGCGCTATGCAAACTCAATTTCTCAATAAAAGCAACATAATTTGCATGTGTCAACTTTGAAAATCAATTTAAAAAAACATCGCTTAGAATAAAAACTTCAGAATTGCAAACAAATAAATGTCAAAATATGTATAAAGTGCAGAAATATAGTTTCATGATTATATAAAAACCGTTTCTCATTTGTCTAGCGTATCATCCGGGATATTACACTGTTAAAAAAATTTATTTGATCCAAATAAACGAAGTTACTTGAGTGGCATTTACTTGAGACAAACCGATTTTTCTTTGCATTTAATAAAAACAGAAATTGCGCTCAGTAAGTAATTTTCTTGGTAGCAGTTGTTTGGTCAAAATAATCTAATTCATTGATACTAGTTACAGTTATTTCATTCGAATACAGGATTTCTACGAACAGCAAGGCACAAATATTAATTGGAAATAATTAATATTTTTGAATGTAATACTTTATTTGGTCAACATTAACCGGAGTTATTAGTTGCGAATATGTAATATTTTTGATTGGATAAACCAAAAATACTGTAAGCAAGTAATTTACATTTTTTACATCAATTGTGTTTTTCTTTGGTACAAGAAAATATACCCTGATGCAAAGTCTTGGCATCCTGGGATAAAATTACTTGATTGAACTACTTCAAACGATCCATCGGAACATTCTGTTTTATCAAGCCAAATAAAAATTATTTAATATTAAAATAGGATTTTTTCATTTTAAAAATCAGTATTACTTATCTGAATTGATTATTGCATGTGAGCGCAATATTTAATTCATTTAACACAAATTCAAGTTATTAGCTGTGTATATGGAAAATTTGTGATTGAATTGACCAAAATTTTTTAACGCAAGTAATTTAAGTTTTTCATCTTGCCGTGTATTTTTCCGGTACAAGAAAAAGTTATGTATTATTATAACACGGTATTCTTATTTTGGTATTATTATAATCATTGATATTATTATTCATCTGATTCAATATTCGATTTTTTTAATTAAGTTAAAAGACAAGTTGAACCAAAAAATGGCCTTTGAGCAATGAAAATAAATTCTTAATACTATTTTGGTTCGTATTTATTTCTCGGCCTGTGTTCTATAAATATGATATTTACATTAGTATATTAAAAGTAGTCGGTGGTGTTGTTGGTAGCGTCCCAGTCTTAGGTCGTTAGGTAGGCTCGATAAGTAGGAAGGTTTCAAATCCCAGTCTGGTCTCGTTCATATTCTAAGGTCCACGAATTGCAAGAAAACTCAATCATCCGGGAAAATCCACGAACTTTCAAATTACCTATTTTTTTAAAATTTTATTCATGTTGAATTTGAGGATATGCGTAAAAACGAGGGTCGCGGGTTCAAATTCCACTGGGGGCGAATTTTTTTTTCTTAAAATTTTTTTTTTTTCGTTACTTGACCCGTAGAAACTATCAATTGTGAATATATGGAACTGATTTTCATCGTAACAACTGATAAATATATGGAAAAAATAAACAATTCTGCATGAGTGGTCTAAAACAATATTTAATTGGACCAATAGATTTGGGTTTGGAAGAAACTGATAGCATGTTCCATTCAAATGAGCATTTTCTAGATCCAGAGAAAGCATTTTCTAACTTCTATGGAACCATACACGGCACCAAAAATTAGTAATCATTTCAAGAAAAGTATTTAATTAATCGAAAGTATGACCTGTATGAGTACAAGCAATCATTGAGTGTGACGAAACAGTTCAATTTCCGGAACCACGTAGTCGGAAGCTTGATTTAAATTTCAATTTACTTGAATGAAGTAAATGGGTTCGATATCTTAGTAGCCCGTACATTCTCGTATAGTAACTGTGCATCGTTTTAAATTATTTCATATTTGCTCTCATTGAAGAATGAAATTTCTATCAAAAATATATTTACTTCATCCCAATAACGAATTACGGGATAATATACAAACAATTAAATTACTTGCATAACATAAATTTTGTTTGTCTCAAAAAAAAAATTTAACAGTGTAGTTACCACTTGAACGATGGTAAAAAAATTTGAACCGTTCCCCGGCGAATGGGTTAATGTATAATATTTAAAGAAAGTTTTGCATAAGACGGGAATATGAATTATCCTGCTCTTGGTTTTAAAAAATAAATCTGACACCATGGATCCCGAATCAATAAAGGTATTGAACAAACAATTTAATAATTAATTAAACAAAAAATCAGTCGTCAATCTATTGCATTCGATTTATTCATACACCGTAATATAGAAAAATGTGCACTTTGAAGTAAATATATATGGAGTTTGCGTGTTCTCTTTTAGTTTGTTGGCATGAGATTGAAATAAATAAAAGATTGTCGTTAGCGTGTCATTTTTTTAATTTTGTACATATGTCTATTGAGTAATGATACGAAATTTAGAAATGGACTATCATTTTGCGTCATATTGTCGGCAACAGCACGTCACTCGAGAGCAAGCCGTGGCGTCAATAAGCAGCTTTCTACTTCCGCATTAAGCTCCATTATAACGATACGACATTACGTAATAATGTTGCAATAATGCTGCAAATATGCAGCGCGGCGTGCTGCACATTTGTAGCATATTTGCAACACGGCGTGCTGCTCATTTGCAGCATATTTGCAACCCGGCGTGCTGCACATTTGCAGCATATTTGCAACACGGCGTGCTGCACATTTGCAGCGTATTTGCAGCATGGCGTGCTACAAATTTGCAGCATATTCGCAGTTCACTGTGCTTTAAATCTTGTTTTGACGTTATATTGGCGTCACGTTGTGCTGCGTGTTTGCAGCGTTTTCGCAGCACGTCGTGGCGTAAATGTGCCGTGTCATATTGCATCAAGCTGAATTTTTTTTAAATATTAATCGGACTTTACTTAAATGCCCTTGGCGTGGCTTCATATCGCATGTGAGAACAATAGCGAGGGGTGTGCGACACGTTGTGACGGCTAGCTGAACTACAACATAAACAGCACGACGTGCTGCAATTAAGACGCGAATACGCAGCACAACGTGCTGCAATTAAGACGCAAATCTGCAGCACAGCGTGCTGTTATTTTGCTGCATTCTAACGTAAGATCTTAACATAGTTATAACGCAAATCTGACGGCACGTGGCGTCCATACGCTGCTTAATTCGGAAGTAGAAAGCTACTTAATTGTGACACGCTACGCCGTCAGAATTGCGTTACTGTGTCATCATGCGATTTTCTACAATACGTTTGTCTATCTGGGAAATTGATATTATATCCATATTTACTGGGACGATGGCTTAAGTTGTAATGTTTTTCTGGGGTTCGTATGTTTTATGACCTTCACTTGATGGATAAATGTCTATTGAATTACTCAATTTAAACTTATTCGGTTTGCATACTTTAAAAAACTATGCGGCAAGAAATTAAAATGCCCTCTGTCAGTCAAACAACATGGTTCCACATAGCCTCACGAGGCCGCGAAGAAATGTTGTGCATAATTAGTACCTAAATAGTGGTCAAAACTGTTTGCTATTAGATATCACGAAAATGAGGAGGAAAAAAATTGAAATTTGAGGAATAAACTTGACATTTTTTTTTAAAGATGGAGTAAAATTTTCAATAGAAAATAAATCTGAAACTGTGAATCCTGCATTTGTGCATGGATAAAAAAAAATTACTAATTACAAGTGCATGCCACTTGATCCAATATAGAAAGGTTTGCACTTTTGAGCAAATATATAGATTTTGCGTGTCCTGTTTGTGTTCAGAACTTGCTTTCGATAATTAATACGAATGATCAAGTAATGCTATAATATTGAAACTGACGAATATGAGGAATTCCGAGAATGAAAATAAAGCGAGAAGAAACGCTTTTCCCATACCTCGTAGGGGATAGTGACGAATACGAGGGAATTTTAAAGAGACCCGAGGACGCGAGATGACGGACACCGGTGATGAACGGAGAGGCGAATCGCGAATAAGCGGTGAAACTTTGGCTAGCCCCGAGGTATGTAATCAACAAGATGAGATGTGATGAGCGAGGGGTTACCTACTGGCGTACAGTCATTTCGTGTTTGTTTTGTTAGTTAGCGAGTCGTTATGCCCTTCTCTTGGCGGGGCATCACCGGAATCCTGCTCTCTTCCCTTCCACATATCATGCTACTTGTATGGCGTCCGCTTCTTACCCTCATAATACACTCCCCTACTATATGTATAATTCGGTCTGTATATCGGCCTGTGTGCAGCAAATTTAGCCATACTCTCGATCAGAATTGTAGAATAAACCTGGAATTCTGAACGAGTAAAGGGCCTCTAATTCTAGAAGTAAATTGATATTAGGTATTCATCATGATAAAATCTTCTGTTGTAAAATAACAGTCACATTTTTTTAGTACAACAATACCTACTACCATGATTATTTTTTACAAAAGTATGACAAAAATATGAGCCACCATGTGAAAAAACTTTTTTTTTTGCAGAAGGGAAGTGAAATTAATTAAATTAATTAATAATTATGATTGATGAAATAATTATAATTAATAATTAATTAAATTAATTTATCACCGGTAAAGAATTTCAAGCAATCACGTTACGGAATTTTAGCGGTAAAAATACAGGTCGAATTTTCTGCTTTCATCCCTGTTTGCAATTATTGTTATAGTTTATTGTTGTTTATTTTTGTTTATTGTTATAGTTATCTAGGTATAGGCCATGTTATACTTTTGCACGCAAATTCAAAAATTTTACATTTCCAAATTTTTTTTTCTCGACTTTCCGGTTTTTCAAATATGTTTCGTAAATTTTCTTAAAAGAATATGCAAAATACGAATACTTTCCGCTAGATGTGACAAGTATCGAAAAGCCCAAAAATTCGAATTCAAAAATCCTTAAAAACTTAGAATTCAAAGAATATCCAGAAAATTTTAAATAAAAAAAACCAAATCACACAAGCCAAGCAAAAAACTTGGCAAGTTATTAAAGACCATAGCAAACCAAAAAAAACTTGGTGTTCAGGGTTAAGAAAAATAAGCCCGGGAGCCGCTGCAGGATTTCCACGAGATGAGATAGAAAATTATTACACTTACTTATCTTGTGATAACACAGATTGGTGTCAAGAGTATATTTTGCAGTCAAGTAGTTTGTTCACGTAGAACTGACGCATTAGGGCCCATTCATTAATTACGAAGGATTATTTTGGTCGCTATAAGCCCTCCTTCCCCCATATAAAGACACATAAAATTTTTTGGACTCCTCCTTTCCCTTCTTACGTAAGATTTTACCGAGTTTTTCTAAAAAGCATTTAACATAGTTAAATGTCGTTGGAAAGGGGTCAGTTACACTAAAATCATATTAGAATTAAAGGTAAGATTTTGAATAATCTTAAAGTAAGGAAACAAATCAGTCAATAAACTATAACCGAATATAATACTTTGCGCAAAATAATGAGGACTAAATTTGAAACAATCTTATAGGAAATGAGTCAAAGAGTAAAAGTTAATTCAGTTCAGATCATCAATCGTTGTCGGGGCTGAATTATATGCTGTTGTGACCGTTTGAATTGAAATTGTTTTAATAATTAAATGATATAATTGCGTGATAGTAGTAATTGAAATAAGTTTAATATACGAATAAATGTACTATAAATGCCATTTATGAGCTTTGAAACGGCTGAATATCAACACTCTTAAAATTTTCAAAACTTAATAAACAATAAAAATTTCCAATATGAGAATATGTTAATGAATTGTACATTAAAAATGAAAAAATAGATCCCATAGTTAATTCGCCTAACGCTTTGCTCTCAAATGTCCATCACTCTACATGGCAAAACGCACATTCTGTCTTGTAAAATATTACGTAAGAATAATGGCATTTACCCCTGTTCCCCCCGAGGTAAGATCATGTGGAGATTTTTTAACCACCTCCCCTCTGGATGCTTACATAATTAATGAATTGTTATGATATTTTCGAATTTAACCGCTATTAGAGCATCGCTTTTCATATTGTGAAGAAGAATCTTGAATATTCTCGCTTAATATTCACGTGCATCCACGATAATCATCGTAATCCAGGCGTCGACGCATATTTCTGCGTAAATCGTGGATGTCATCGCCGTTCAATATTTAAGATGAGTATTCGATATTTAAACGATAGACCGTTAAGAGTGGAAAAAAATCGTTATAAAAATAAAGGGTTACATTTAAATATAAACATTGTACAAGATTTTTCTCAGTGAACTATTCTCGTAGTTTTTCTCTAGTTTACTCGGTGATTACCTCTATTGTTTATTCTCATGGTTGGTGCTAGGGCACTCGTTCAATTGTTTTCTTTTTTATTCTTTCATTTGTTTACTCCTTCGTTAAGCAGCAGAGGCGTCTGAACTTGGTTTTTCCTCGGCAAGCGTATTAGTTCGTAACCCTGCACGCCAAGTTTTTTTGGTTTGGTATGGTCATTAATAACTTGCCAAGTTTTTTACTTTGCTTGTATGATTTGGTTTTTTTTATTTACAATTTTCTGGATATTCGTTGAATTCTAAGTTTTTAGGGATTTTTGAATTCGAATTTTAGGGATTTTTAATACTTGGCGTATTTTTTTACTTCTTAGAAGTATTTTTTGATTGATTTCACTTCTTTTTGAAAGTTCTCTCGAAGTATCTTTCCTGTAGGGATGTGCACAAGCGCGCTTGAGCAAGCTCGAGCGCAATAGTCTCCGCTCGAGCGGTTCGAGCAGTGCGAGCGCTCGAGCGGTTCGAGTGGTTCGAGCGCTCGAGCGGTTCGAGCGGTTCGAGGGCTCGAGCGGTCCAAGCGCACAGTGGGGCCAAATCCCAAAAAGCTGGCCAAAAGTCGAAAAATAAAGTTTAAGTTTCGGTAATTTTTAGTCGTGGGTTAGGTGGGGGAAGAGGCCGAAGGTCAAATTCTTGGCATCAGCGGGCCCTAGCCCTTATACCTGCTTTTGTACGGCAATTGAAAGGGAGCCCTCGAGCGAGCTCGACGCGTCGTGCAGTAAATGACCATTTCAACGCTGTATTGAACAGGACGCCAAAACTTTACAATATATTCGATTCGAATTTTTTCGAATGGAATCAACAGCTGAAAGTGAGTAGAAAATCATTGTGTAACTGAAAATTGATAATAATAGTTCATGCGATAATAATAAATGAATCATTTGTACGAAAATTCACGGAAAATTACAAGTGAAAATTCTGAAAACGTAGAGAAAAGTTGACAAGTTCCACAGTGTTCCACGAGCTGACCTATCACATGTTGTAGATGGATGTATTATTGAATGAAAAACATCGAAAATTGCTGTGCTTAGCTGCGCGCGTGTCATTGCTCGAATTTTTGCAATATAAAACATAGTTTTCTGAATTTCGTACATTAACGACGCGGAATGTCTTTCTTGAATTGGATCTTTTTCTTGAATTTTATTGCGGTCTTCATTGTACACTGAAATACATTGGCACCCATCCAAGCAGCGTGTCGCGGTCGGTCGAGTTGAGGAGCGCTATATCTATATATGAGGGATTCTCTGTCAACTCAGCCACTTTTTTTCGACCATCTCAGATGTGCCCCATAATTGGTTATATTAAAGTGCCACCAATTTGTGAATTTCTTCACATTTTTAAATTAAAAATTTTACAAATCGCCGTTTTCTTTTCAAATGAATATATCTCGGAAATTTGAAGTTATTGAAAAAAAATATCTGCACATAAAAGTTGTAGTTTTGTGTTAGCATTGGAGCGGAATATTTGAAATAGTTTTCACGTTCCGGTAACGCTGATTTTTTACCAAAAAATAGAATGATTATTTTTTTATTCAAAAAGGCCACTTTTTTTTACTGAAAAAATTAGTCTTTCAGTATATCTTACGATATCGCGAAGAGATCACTAGAATGACACGGATCGAGGTTCTAGGGTAAAAAAATGAAACCACACAAATTAATTTTTTTTTCTACCGAAACCTGTGGCTGAGTTGACAGAGAATCCCTCATATGCCTCTATAAAAGTGATTTATGTCAAATGCGCCGTTTTGTTTTTATTTCAAATTTGAACTTCGGATTCGTAATCCCCCGAGTACTGACTTTCGGCCGAATTTATAACGCTTTCGACTATTTTCCAGCTTTTTGGGACTTTAAATCCGCCATTTTGTTTTTATTTCAAATTTTGACTGCGGATTCATAATCAGCGACCCCGGAAATCTCCGAGTACTGACTTTCAGCCGAATTTATGACGCTTTCGACTTTTTGCAAGCTTTTGGGACTTCACATCCGTTATTTTGTTTTTATTTCCAAATTTGACTTCGGATTCATAGTCAGCGACCCCAAAAACCCCCGAGTACTGACTTTCAGCCGAATTTATAACGCTTTCGACTTTTTGCCAGCTTTTTGGGACTTCAAATCCGCCATTTTGTTTTTATTTCCAATTTTGACGTCGGATTCGTAATCAGCGACCCTAAAAACCCCCGAGTACTGACTTTCAGCCGAATTTGTAACGTTTTCGACTTTTGGCCAGCTTTTTGGGATTTGGCCCCACTGTGGCCCGGTTCTAATATTAACGTGGCCCCCGCTCGACGCACCAACCACAACGCCGAAAAAAAACTCTTCGTGAAAACTTAATGCGAAGCGCGGAAACATTTTTAAAAAAACACTCGATGCTGGGCTAGCTCAAACCACGACGTGAATATGACTAAAGTTGCAGAAAGCATAAAACCCCCTCATCAACGAAGAAGGTGCAGATGTTCCGCCTCTCCCTCAAAATCTTTGTCAGCAAAATTGCACGCGCGAATGTAAATAATGTTGCTCCATGACCGTGAACTCAAACTTGGAGACACGCGTCGCAATGGGCATATAGACGAAATAGATACGTGCAGCGCGTGACAACGACTGAGGCATAAAAGGGCGTAACGGTAGTGCAAAATACACGCGTATACTACGCTGAGAAAAAAATTTAATTGAAACAATTGAATTTGGCATTGATTCAATAGAATCTGTTATTCAATAGTGCCAAGGAAATATTTGATCGATGGAATAGTATATAGTTTTGAAAAAATTTATTCAAGTCAACGATATATTTTTTCGTTCTGCAATTATATGGTGTTCTTCGTATCTTTCTCTCGTTTGCCGTAATATGAGTTTTCTTTGAAAGAATAGTAGAACATATTGATAAGAATAATTCGAGATTCAATTCAAACATAAAATGTATTGTGCAGAATGAAGATTTATTTGGACGAATTGTTTATGGAATCTGTGCAATCATATATGTACTTGAATCACTTCTCGACTTATTCATACAGAATATATGGAATGTTTCTGCGATACATTTTATATTTGACAGAAGCTCATAACTAATCGAATAAATTGTTTTTTTAATTAAGTCAAATAAAAATTCTGTTAGTTAAAACGTCGGTACAGTTAGTCAGATTAAACGGAAAGTTAAATAAATCGTAAATGCTTGTCCCTGAAACCGATATACGATTGGTCCAATTGCTTTTACACGATCAATTGAACTGAACATTTGTCTACTTTAAAAACATATTTATTCGCAACAAAGTATTTTTCAGTCATACGAAAATCATGTTTATTCCAAAAAACTTCGAATTTGATTAAATAAAAAAAAAATACTGTTACTCCAATTATATATTCAACCATGTGAAATGTATATTCGGTCCACACGAATAGATTTTTGTTTGAGATATAATAATCTTTTGTTGATTTAAGAAATGTCTAATTGTTAAGCTTATTTGTAGGGTTATTTCAATTAAATATTCGTTTTTTCCAAACGATTATACAGTTTTTATGGCAAAAGATTAATTCCACAAAAACAAATATTCGGTTGTCGTAGTACTGTATTTGATCATTATTCCGGTACTGCGGCAAGCGTAGTAGTTCTTCTTCCAAGTGGTAGGCGAGAATCGGGACCGTGCTGTAACTACAAGAATTTATTTATTGACAATTATTCATACCATGTTACCATATTATTTTGTTTCAATACTTACCTTTCGTTGCGGAATTTTTTTTTCCACCGAAGACAATTCGGTGCTCTGGCGTGGATTCGAACTCGGGACCCTCGGATTACCAGTCGGTTGCTCTGACCACTGAGCTACACTAAGCTGCTTCCAACGACGATTCGAATCGTCCTCATATGTTGTACTTTCATATTTATTCATGAAAATAATCTTTCATTGTTACAACGACACATTGATTCATTCAAGCCTGTCCCAATAAAAAAAATGCCAGAACTTTTTTTTCGAATTGAGAAAAAACACTCCGTTCGAATGAATTACTGTTGAATAAAATTGAGCAATAAACCAATCGAACAAGCCGAGTCCATGTAAGAGAAAGTAAAAGATTTGTTTTACCGACAACTTTTCGAACAAGTCTTTCTCGTAAATGTCGAAGAATTTAAAAAAACCAAAGATTTATAGGCCCTGCGTAATACACTGATGCAGAGGCTAAGACTTTTATTTTGCCCTATATGTTGCTGATCTTCGAGAAAGACTTATTCGAAAATTTCAGCTATCTGTCTCGAACTGATGTATAAGCTAATCAATTTTCACATCCTCTTATAGCTCAAACGTGCGACTACAAGCCTAATATAAGAAACCTATCCAGATATTTCAACGGTCCCGTGGTAAAATTGGTAAGGTGCTCGATTAGTGTAGCCAAGGTACCGAGATCGATCCTCGGTAATTGACTTTTTTTTTCGTCCGTTTTTTTTATATGTATACTTATCTGGTTATATCAATATCACAGATGATAATGGAATAAACAAAATTTGTGAAGAAAAATAGATCCCATCGTTATCCCATTATCTACTTAGGCTTAAAAGTTGTAGAATGAATGACAGTTTTTTACAAAAAAATTTTAAGAAAATGGATCAGTACGTGTTTTTGTAAATCAGAAATTTATATTTAACCCTTGAAAATCTTATAGAAGCACGATTTGAAATTTTTTTTCCATATTTTTTATCAAAAGTAAGTTTGAAAAAAAACCGTCCCATTTGGCCCATTTTTCGCTAAGTTATGGATGTTAAAAAAAAAGATACGTTATTTTTGAAAAATCGATATCTTGAAAACGGTCGATTAAAAAAATTGAAAAAAATCATGAAGACCTCTTTCAACCAATACTAAAACATAAAAAATTTTGAAAAAAATCGGAGATGCAAAAGCTGAATGGTGTCCGGTTTGGTTTAGAACGCCTCATATATATGTTTTACATTCTTTTTGTATAATTAATACACAATCACATACTTGAAATGCGAAAAAAGAAAATAACAAAAAGGTCAAAAGTTTATACTCTTATTGCAATGAAAAATGTGCTCGAACAGTCAATAGTCAAAGTTTTCAAATGATCGAAATAATGGATTAATCCAATGAAAATATTTTACTTGAATCTAACAAAAGTTGCAATGCAATAAACTGCAGCAATGTATTTAGTTCAATCATCTATTAGTAGTCTTTCTAATACAATATTAACTCCCATCGAGTAAGTAGATTCAAGACTAAATAATGTTGTTTCAATTCCACATTTAGTTAATGTAATCGTATATATATATATAATTGAACTGTCTACGTACAACAATAAAAAATCACTTCCGTTCAACTACTTCGTTTATTTGTCAGAAGCACATAATTACTCTGAACAAGTCCGCCAATCAATTTGATCAGGAATGTGATTACTTTCAATCAAAAGTTTATACTCTTATAGCAATAAAATATGTGCTCGAACATCAATAGTCAAAGTTTTCAAATGAATAAAATAATGGATTAATCCGATGAAAATATTTTACTTGAATCTAAGAAAAGTTGCAATGCAATCAACTGCAGCAATGTATTTAGTTCAATCATGTATAAGTAGTCTTTCTAATACAATATTAACTTCCATCGAGTAAGTAGATTCAAGACTAAATTATGTTGTTTCAATTCCACATTTAGTTAATGTAATCGTATATATAATTGAACTGTCTACGTACAACAATAAAAAATCACTTCCATTCAACTGCTTCGTTTATTTGCCAAAAGCACATAATTACTCTGAACAACACCGCCAATCAATTTGATCAGTGATTTGATTTTTTTCAATCAAAACTTTATACTTTTATAGCAATAAAAAAGTGCTTAAACAATCAATGGCTGAAGTTATTAAATAAACGAAATAAATGATTAATCCGACAAAAGCATTACTTGGGACAAACAAAAGTCGTAATGAAATCCGACCGCAGCAATTCACTTAATTCAATCGATTCAATTCAATTAATTCAATTAATACGTAGTTTTTCTAATCAAATATTAATTTACATTGAGTACGTAGATTCAAGACGCCATTATTTTTTGGCAATACAATATTTTATGGGCTCAATCGCATATATTCTTCAGTCAATGAAATGTATAGTTAGATTTAAAAAAAAAAATCAAAATCATTATGCTTTTGAAAACAATGACAGTATTGTTGAACCACTCACATATTTACTTGAGCGGAAAACATTGCAATTGAATTGATTAAATATATTCCAATAACATCAATTTAATTGAATCTACATTTTTTTTTCTCAGTGCAGCGAGCCTAATACAAGCGCTCTAAGGTATATATTTTACATACCCCATGCACTAAAATGAACCATTTAAAACTTGAATAAAAATTTTGAAAAGAAAATATTATCTATTATCTACAAAATAAAAACATTTTTAGCGTTAAAAAACATTGATTGAAAAATATCGAAGTTATTTAGCGCTTTTTTTAATCTCTCTATTTAATCATAATATCTTTCGCTAACGAGCGGCGGACACGAAGATCCGCACAAAGCGGAGACCGAGGAGTATATGAGGCATTCCTTACGAACCGACCAATTCGTGACACTTGCCATTTTTTATTTTGTTGAAAAATTTTTTGTACGTACTGAAAGCAGTCTTTCAGAGTTTAAAATTTTTGTCTGCACGCTTTTCGCCACGAAATTTTTTTCAAAATTTCACACAATTTTTAAATACTCGTAACTTTTCAAAAACCGATTTTAAGCAATTGCTTTGCAACATCTCTCGATGAAAATTTTGCACCACAGTCTTTTTACAAAAATTTTGTGAACGAGAAATTGTTTCGCATAATTTTTTGGCAAAAAAAATGGCTCGCAAAATTTTCGTAGAGAGATGTTGCACAGCAATTGCATAAAATCGGCTTGTGGGTTACGAGCAAAATTTTGTTCACAAAATACTTAGTTTTGAGCAATTGCTTTGCAACATCTCTCTATGAAAATTTTGCGCAAAACAGTCTTTTTCCAAACATTTTGTGAAATTGCAGAAAAATGCTGCAGAGTTATTGCGTGAAACAATTTTGTCTGATAAATTTTATAAAATAATTTGCGTGCAAAAATTTTGCGCTTGCAAAAAATTGTTTCGCAAAATCTTATTAAAAATGTTTTGCATAATTTTTTGCAAAAAAAAAGGTTCGCAAAAATTTTGCAAAAATTGTTTTGTAACATTTTGTTCACAAAATAGTTTTACGCAATTGCTTTGCAGCATCTCTTGACGGAAATTTTGCGCAACAGTCTTTTTCAAAATTTTTTGTGAAATTGCAGAAACATGCTGCAAATTAATTGTGTGAAACAATTTTGTCTAATAAATTTTGCAAAATAATTTTTGTGCGAAAAATTTTGCGCTTGCAAGAAATGGTTTGCAAAATTTTTGCGAAAAAAAATTGGTTCGCAAAATCTTGTTCACAAACTAGTTTTGAGCAATTGCTTTGCAACATCTCTTGTCGAAAATTTTGCGCAACAGTCTTTTTCCAAAATTTTTGCGAAATGGCAGGAACATGCTGCAGATTAATTGTGTGAAACAACTTTGTCTAATGAATTTTGCAAAATAATTTTTGTGAAAAAAATTTTGCGCTTGCAACAAATGGTTTGCACAATTTTTGCAACAAATGGTTTGTAAAATTTTTGCAAAAAAATTGTTTTGCAAAATCTTGTTCACAAAATAGTTTTGAGCAATTGCTTTGCAACATCTCTCGACGAATAGTTTGCGCAACAGTCTTTCTCCAAAAATGTTGTGAACAAATTTGCTTGCATAAATTTTGCAGAAAAATATTGCAGATTAATTGTGTGAAACAATGTTGTCTAACAAATCTCAGATTTTACCGACTTTTTTAGTTTTTGCGCAGCACTTGCAAAAAGTGGTTTGCGAAATTTTCGCAAAAAAAATTGTTCTGCACAATCTTGTTCACAAAATCGTTTTGAGCAATCGCTTTGCAACATCTCTCTACGAATAGTTTGCACAACAGCGTGCTATTCTTGCACACGTCACAAAGGACTCGATAACATGCTTGGAACGACCTCGCTCCACGGCTGAGTCCCTCTCGAACGAAACCAACAGGGCCAAATGTTAACTTGTTGTTAGATTTTAATTCTTTCTGTATTTCCGAACAATTCTCTCGAGCGAACGACGGTTCCCGCCGTCACCGACATCACGTCATCGAGGATATTCTCACCACCAAGGAAATCGATCGGGAGAGCATCGAGGCTAACGAGAGGGATATTCAACGCACTCGTTACCAACACCACCAAGTCTCGCAGCTCATATACGTGAGCCTCTCTCACCACCATCGAAGAGAGCCACACGCACACTCACATCGGTCTTCGTGGTCGCTCTCGGCATCATCGCTAAGAGAGCGCCAAAATCCAACTCTGTCACGCGGCTTCTCGCCGCTTTTCGCCGCTCAAGAAGAAACGTCATTATCATTATTATTGTCACTCGTCCCTAATTTGGGAGAAAATCGATCGCGCTCTCGTTCTATCGCTCACGCTATCGATCTATCCGCCGCCTCGAATATCGCGCCAATCGATTATTAGATCGCGCTCAAATTCGATACTTATTAACCAAGGGCGGGGGTAAACCGAGCTTACGAGGGCGATTACGAACGTTCTCTCGAGGACTCCTGCCGAAGTGTTGAACGAGGAAGGACGTTGTTACCGTGGCGTTATCGAAGACCGTTGCTCAAGAAAGCGCATCCACCGAATATATCAAAGATTGAGCTCCTGCTACCTTACGGGACCTTTCGGAAGAGAACAAATCGGTAGGACTGTCGTTTTGCTCGTTTTGGTTGTGGAATTGAGGAAAATCGTGAGTAGAGGCATTTTTTAGGGTAAAAGAGTCCCAAAACGAAGCGATATTGTCGTGACGGCACGTTAACGCCCGCTAATTCGAGTCTTTACCGCGACTAAAATCTTTGTGCGTTCCGTTCTCGTTGTTTAACTGGTAGAATCGCCGAGAGGGATTTATTTTTGTCATTACGCGGAGGTGAGGGTCCACTAGGTTAATTAATTATAGTTCGTGTCAAGTTCTCGGTCAAAGGTAATTCATGGAAAACGTGTTCTCGAGAGGCAACGGCCATTTTATGCAAGCGCGTCGTAGAAAGGAAAACCGTTGAAGTAACGGCCATTTTGGATTTGAGACGAAATTGGACCACGAGGCCGAGAGGATAATTAAGGGAATTATCATTCACGTTATCTTTTGTTACCTTACTTGGTTACTTCCTTTTGCTATCTCGGGGTACCTATTGTTATCGTTAATAATTGGAGGAAAGTAACAGAGTGGAAATTATTGATCGAGAAGATTTTGATACTTCGAAAGTAAAGAAAGCGAAAGCGAGATCTCGAAAGTATTCCATGAGACATTTTTAGTTAGATAAGCGATTAAGATTGTATAGAAGCGAGACGCGAGCTTGTTATTAACCATTAAGGATTTTTGTCTGAAAAAGGGAATTTCTGATATTTTGAGTTTTGGTAATTTTGACTTTTGATTTTCGTTTTCGTCTCGCCTTCTGCGAGACGACATAATAATTTCAGTTAAATAAAGTACTTGTTGTGTTTCCCGAACTTCGTCATAAACGAGTATTTATTTGAGCAATTCCAACGATCCCTAACCACGCCCCTCTACCATCCTCAAGGGCAGCTAGTCGGCGAAATTAAGAATTCATGAGAAAACTCAGGGTAATATAAATTTGCTATCGTGATTTATTGCGATAGCTGGCGCCCAATCCTTGAGCGCTCTCGTGAGCTGTTTTGTGACCCAAATAGTCGGCTTTTCATCGTTCGAGAAAAGTCACGTCACAATATATATATTGTTTTTCACACTTATAAGTTCTTGATATGTATTTCATGTACTCAAAAATAAATTTCACTGCCTTTGAAAAAATGTTTCTATCTGCTTTGGCGTGCTTGCTCTCTTAAATACGAACATTGAGAAGGCGAATAACAGTTTTTTCGCGTTCGGAGGAGCTCCAAAAGCCTCCACCTTATTCGGTCGCATGACATTGTAATCATTTTAAAGTTCACGCATAAGGAAAACAAAAAAATGAATTTCGTTGGGTTTGGGGCAGCTGTTTTTCACGCAGAGTGCACGGTCACAGAAAATAATTTCAAAGTTTCCGCGCAAGGAAACCTCAAAAATAAATTTCGTTGTTAAAAAAAAAATATATGAAAAACTTGACCGTTTACCCAAACCCAAAAATAGATAAAGATTCTTTACATGCTCCGAGAAGCACCAAAAATCTCCGCAATGATTAATTAAACGGTCATGCAATTGTAAATGTGGTTGTGGTGAGAAAAATGAGGAAACTTGCAAATTGTATATTGTTTGTCTTATTAGTCCCATCATAGAATAATTCCATTAACAAATATTTCATATACATTTAGCTCCAATATTATAAAATACAAAAATTACTGAAAACGAAAAAGTCAATAAAAATTGTGCGCTTCCATTTATGCCAGCTGATTTTTTGTCTTGCAAAATTGAGCCAATTATTAAAAACCTGAACTTCCTCGGCTGCGCAATGTAATTTTTTATTTTTTCCGCATAAATGAATGTTGCAGTTTACATTTTTATATGAATTAAATCGATTGTCCTTCATTAGATCATTGTATTTTGGACAATTTATTAACTCGAGATTGTACGATTCAAATCCTAATTCTCTCAAAATGTCTCTTTCTATAGTACCGCCTTTATAACCAACTAAAATAGGTTGGTCATGATCACTTTTTAAATTAGCACTGATAACATGTGGAACGTCATCCCGTGTCCAGATTTCAGAGTCAAAATTTTTAAAGGGGATACCGTGGACGAAGTTGGTCACGTAGGCCACTGATTTACTATCATCGAAGCTTAAATCGCAGAACCGTAAATTCAATCGAAAGCTCGTTTGAAAAACATCACCCGATGTGCAGTTGATGATGGTCAGCTCTTTATACATTAGCCTCCTCTGAATGTAAAATCCCTCGATGTCAATTATATGAGTAATTGTGTTAGCTATATTATCCTGTAATAATAACAAAAAATCACACAATTATAATCATTTAGTTTTATATTGACAAGCGCTTATTATCGAATATACAAAAATCTTTTAATTTTATCACCATTTTAAGGGCAACTACAGATGATTCATCGAATCCCTGTCTTGAGCGCAACGATAGCTGCGGCGGTAAATTTGGCGAACCGGGACTGATACTGCACCCATTGTCGGTAGCTCTGATGTGCTTGGATCTCAGAATATTGTCAGTATTACTGCTTAACCACGGATAATGTTTCACCAATGCTTCATGAAAAACATTTAAAGCACGCGGTCTGCTACAGCCTGAAAGTATGTCAAGCAGAATCTTGGCTCTGCCCTCCCTCGTTTGTCCGGAATTAATTTTCTCAACATCCTTCTTTGTCAGCACGTCTTTACTGTCCAAAGGACGTAAAGTATCGTTGTACACGTCGATATCATTGATGATTCCTTATCTTAATTCATTTAGTATGTCATGATGTAATTGATTCATCTTCAATCACGATGCCCTGTACGGTGGGTGAAGCAGGCGTAATTAATTGCAGTTTTTGTTGCGGGAGGGGAAAGAAAAACCAAGTTACGCCAACGCCACAACTAAATACTCTGATCGTACGCGGATTTCTAACTGATTTGAAGCAACGGCGGAAAAATTAAAACATATACCGAGGGGCGTATTTATACTGTTGGTAGAGAGGGGGTAATCGGAAGTTTAAAATAGTGGGGAGAGAACTTCAACTGAACATGAATCTGCATACTGTTGGTAGAGAAGGAGCTATAGGAAGTTTGAAACTAGTGGGGGGAGATCTTGAAGATACCGTATGCTTTTAATGTTTTTCATGAAGCCCTGATTCGTCAAATTTACCACCGCAGCTATCGTTGCGCTTAACACAGGGATTCGATGAATCATCTGTAGCTGCCCTTAAAATGGTGATAAAATTAAAAGATTTTTGTAGATTTGATAATAAGCGCTTGTTAATATAAAACTAAACGATTATAATCGTGTGATTTTTTGTTATTATTACAGGATAATATAGCTAACACAATTACTCATATAATTGACCTAGAGGGATTTTACATTCAGAGGAGGCTAATGTATAAAGAGCTGGCCATCATCGACTGCACATCGGGTGATGTTTTTCAAACGAGCTTTCGATTGAATTTACGGTTCTGCGATTTAAGCTTCGATGATAGTAAATCAGTGGCCTACGTGACCAACTTCGTCCACGGTATCCCCTTTAAAAATTTTGACTCTGAAATCTGGATACAGGATGACGTTCCACATGTTATAAGTGCTAATTTAAAAAGTGATCATGATCAACCTATTTTAGTTGGTTATAAAGGCGGTACCATAGAAAGAGACATTTTGAGAGAATTAGGATTTGAATCGTACAATCTCGAGTTAATAAATTGTCCAAAATACAATGATCTAATGAAGGACAGTCGATTTAATTCATATAAAAATGTAAACTGCAACATTCATTTGAGCGGAAAAAATAAAAAATTACATTGCGCAGCCAAGGAAGTTCAGGTTTTTAATAACTGGCTCAATTTTGCAAGACAAAAAAATCAGCCGGCATAAATGGAAGCGCACAATTTTTATTGACTTTTTCGTTTTCAGTAATTTTTATATTTTATAATATTGGAGCTAAATGTATATGAAATATTTGTTAATGGAATTATTCTATGATGGGACTAATAAGACAAACAATACATAATTTCCAAGTTTCCTCATTTTTCTCACCACAACCACATTTACAATTGCATGACCGTTTAATTAATCATCGCCGAGATTTTTGGTGCTTCTCGGAGCATGTAAAGAATCTTCATCTACTTTTTGGGTTTGGGTAAGCCGTCAAGTTTTTCATTTTTTTTTTTTAACAACGAAATTTATTTTTGAGTTTTCTTTGCACGGAAACTTTGAAATTATTTTCTTTGAACGTGCACTCTGCGTGAAAAACAGCTGCCCCAAACCCAACAAAATTCATTTTTTAGTTTTCCTTATGCGTGAACTTTAAAATGATTACAATGTCATGCGACCGAATAACGTGCAGGCTTTTGGAGCTCCTCCGAACGCGAAAAAACTGTTATTCGCCTTCTCAATGTTCGTATTTAAGAGAGCAAGCACGCCAAAGCAGATAGAAACATTTTTTCAAAAGCAGTGAAATTGATTTTTGAGTACATGAAATACATATCAAGAACTTATAAGTGTGAAAAACAATATATATATATATATATTAGGGCGATTTTTTTTTTCGACTTTTTTTCATTTTCATCCCTCCCCACCTAAAATGCTGTTCCATATGTCTAAAAGAAACTACCCTGAAAGTTACAGCCCTTAATATTAATGTTAAGTACTCGCCCTTCGCGTGAAAAGATTTCCCATCTAAAATACACGTAAATAAAAAATTTTTTTCTTCAAATTGCTATAACTCCGCGGCATTTCATGCTATCATATTGTCCTTGGTCGCAATTGACGCAGAATTGAACGGTCTTCAAAAGTGTCCTGAGCAGCATAAGTGTAATTTACACTGGTGAGATGGTACGAGTCACTAAAGTTGATTTTGACCCACACTTCTCGTTTTTTTGCTGTTATTTTTGAAATGATCAGCGTTATCGAAAAATTGCAAAGGAAAGTTTTGTTGGAAATTTAATTTCCTACAAAAAAGGTCCTATAGACCTACTTGAGAAAATTGATATTTCTTGAGATATTGAACCTTAATTTATTTGCGGTATAAAATTTTTACGGTTTATCGAACCAAAAGTTCTTAATTGTTGATATTCCATATCATTTCGCCACTGGTGATATGATATGTGATATGGTGATATGATATGGAATATCAAAAAATTGAAACTTTTGGTTCAATAAACCATAAAAATTGTATACCAAAACCAAGTTAAGGTCCAATATCTCAAGAAATATCAATTTTCGCAAGTAGGTCTAAAGGACTTTTTCTGTAGGAAATTAAATTTCCAACAAAACTTTCCTTTGCAATTTTTCGATAACGTTGATAATTTTGAAAACAACAGCAAAAAAACGAGAAGTGCAGGTCAAAATCAACTTTAGTGACTCGTACCATCTCACCAGTGTAAATTACACTTACGCTGCTGAGGACACTTTTGAAGATCGTTCAATTCTGCGTAAATTGCGACCAAGGACAATATGATAGCATAAAATGCCGCGGAGTTATAGCAATTTGAAGAAAAAAGTTTTTTATTTACGTGTATTTTAGATGGGAAATCTTTTCGCGCGAAGGGCGAGTACTTAATATTAATATTAAGGGCAATAATATTTTAGGTGGGGAGTGAAAAAAATAAAAAAAGTAAAAAAAAATCGCCCTAATATATATATTCTTTCAAGTTTTTCCAAAAATTTCAAAAAAGAATCTACATTCTTCGTTAAACTAGTTATTAAGGAAAATTAATTATTGTTTGTATTGAGTTTTTCTATGCTTCGAATAATAATAATGATGAAACAAAAAAACACGGTTTATCGACGAAAAAAAGTTTTCCTTTATTTGAAAAATCTAGCGCTCGTACAATGCCTGGTATATATTTAACCACTTTTTCAACGATTTTACGTTCGCATTAGCACAATTAAACTTTCAGTCGAACGAATGCAACGAGCAGTCCGTATTTGGCGCTATTTTTGGTAATTGTTGCAGCGATGGACAGTCCAAGGTTTCCATGTCAATAATCTCCATGAAGGGATCGATTACTTTCGATAGTCAGAGTGATTTCTCCAATCCTTTGAGATAAATTATGCGAGTATCCTCCAAAAAATTCTTATAAATAATTGTTGTTTATGAGGATGCGCTACGTTTTTTCAGATTTTTATTGTATCGCGTAGTACGGAAATTTCAATCAGATAAAATTTTTGGCTGGAACAGTAGGGTTAAAGCATCCTTGACCTTTTATCATCTTATGATAAGGAATGCGAAGCTCCAAAATAAATACGATTCAAGACTTGGTTGGATGGTAGAAAGATTTTAGAAAGGAATCGGTAGACAAATTTTTGAGGTAGCTGAATATACTCAATTCATTTTTTCTGTTTTGTTAACATCAAACAGCCGAGATACCGTCCATAAATTAAAGAACCTCTACGTTGAATTAGACCTGATCTTCTACGCCACTGTTACTGATCGATCTATCGATAAATTATGATAGGGAACAGACATTTTTTTGAATCTTTATTCTTCCGCAAAATGAAATAGCGGAAGTTAGACTGTGTACGCCATTTTGGCAAAAACGAAAAAGTCGATCAAATCTGAGCACCCGTTAGAATGAAAACAAAAATTTGCTCATATTGAAGAGCAATTTGTGCTTGACAAGCGTGCCAAATTTCACTTCAATAACTCGAAGCGTTATAAATGCAGCACGCTTATATTTGGAAATAGCAGAAGTTAGTGTTTACGCCATTTTGCAAAAACGAAAAAAGTCGGTAAAATCTGAGCACCGTTAGAATTAAAACAAAAATTTGCTCATAATGAAGAGCAATTTGCGCTTGACAAGCGCGCCAAATTTAACTTCGATATCTCGATGCGCTTAAAATGCAGCTCGTTTTTATTTGAAAACTTATTTCCAATCGGAATAAAATTATTTTTGACTTTTTAGTCATTTTTGTATTAACAACTAATAAAAGTTTGTCTTTGAAAAAAATTTCGTTCATTTATTTTCTTCTTTTCAGTATTTTTTTCAAAAAATGTTTCGCCAAATTTTTTGCACATAAATTATTTTGCAAAATGTGTTGGACAAAATTGTTTCACCCAATTAATCTGCAACATTTTTCTGCAAAATTTATGCAAGCAAATTTGTTCACAAAATTTTTGGAAAAACACTGTTGCGCAAACTATTCGTAGAGAGATGTTGGAAAGCAATTGCTCAAAACTATTTTGTGAACAAAATTTTGCAAAACAATTTTTTTTGCAAAAATGTTGCGAACCATTTCTTGTAAGAGCTTCGCAAAAACGAAAAAAGTCGGTAAAATCTGAGATTTGTTAGACAAAATTGTTTCATGGAATTAATCTGCAATATTTTTTGTGCATAATTTATGCAAGCAAATTGGTTTACAAAATTTTTGGAAAAAGACTGTTGCGCAAACTATTCGTAGAGAGATGTTGCAAAGCAATTACTCAAAACTATTTTGTGAACAAGATTTTGCGAAACAATTTTTTTTCGCAAAAATTTTGCAAACCATTTCTTGCAAACGCCACATTTTTTTCACAAAAATTATTTTGCAAAATTCATCAGACAAAGTTGTTTCACACAATTAATTTGCAGCATGTTTCTGCAATTTCAGAAAAATTTTTGAAAAAGACTGTTGCGCAAAATTTTCGTCAAGAGATGCTGCAAAGCAATTGCGTAAAACTATTTTGTAAACAAAATGTTACAAAACAATTTTTGCAAAATTTTTGCGAACCTTTTGTTTGCAAAAAATTATGCAAAACATTTTTAATAAGATTTTGCGAAACAATTTTTTGCAAGCGCAAAATTTTTGCACGCAAATTATTTTACAAAATTTATCAGACAAAATTGTTTCACGCAATAAATCTGCAGCATTTTTCTACAATTTCACAAAATGTTTGGAAAAAGACTTGCGCAAAATTTTCGTAGAGAGATGTTGCAAAGCAATTGCTCAAAACTAAGTATTTTGTGAACAAAATTTTGCTCGTAACTTTTCAAAAGCCGATTTTATGCAATTGCTTTGCAACATCTCTCTACGAAAATTTTGCGAGCCATTTTTTTTTTGCAAAAAAATTATGCGAAACAATTTCTTGTTCACAATTTTTTTTTTTAAAGACTGTGGTGCAAAATTTTCATCGAGAGATGTTGCAAAGCAATTGCTTAAAATCGGTTTTTGAAAAGTTACGAGCATTTAAAAATTGTGTGAAATTTTGAAAAAAAATTCGTGGCGAAAAGCGTGCAGACAAAAATTTTAAACTCTGAAAGACTGCTTTCAGTACGTACAAAAATTTTTTCAACAAAATAAAAAATGGTAAGTGTCACGAATTGGTCGGTTCGTAAGGAATGCCTCATATACTCCTCGGTCTCCGCTTTGTGCGGATCTTCGTGTCTGCCGCTTGTTAGCGAAAGATATTATAATTAAATAGAGAGATTAATAAAAAAAGCGCTAAATAACTTCGATATTTTTCAATCAATATTTTTTAACGCCAAAAATGTTTTTATTTTATAGATAATAGATAATATTTTCTTTTCAAAATTCTTATTTTAGTTGAAAATGGTTCATTTTAGCGCATGGGGTATGTAAAATATGTACCTTAGAGCGCTTGTATTATAGTACGAGAGCCCACGACCAAAATTTTGGACTCATAGCAATACGGCCAAAACCGGATCTAATTGATAGATTATAATGTCCTGAGCCTAAAAATCCTATAATCAGACATTTTCCGCGTAGCATCTGACCTGACCAAATTTTCAAAAAGGTCCACAAATTTTACCGACCTGTATCATAGCAATCCGTCCGATATTGAGAATGTAGTTGAATGATAACTGTAAGATACCGAAAAAACGTTTTTCAGACGCCAGCAGCGTAGCGCGTACTCAGGAGACCACTTTGAAAAATTAAAAATGATATAAAAAAAATTTATCATAGCAATCCGTCTGAATATCTCCTTCACGACTAAACTTGGGTCAGTTGATGCGAAAGAATCGGTTTTCAGAAGAAAATTTGAGCACAATAAATTTTGAGACCGTTTTGAAAATGTTAAAAAATTTTACCGAACGGTAATATAGCAATCTGTCTGAAAATTGTTGTACGTGATAAAATAAGTTATCCAGATGTCGAAAAAATTTAAATCAGACAATTTTAGTGTAGCACCTTGATAGTCAGACAACTTTTCTATACTCCGAAATCATTGAAAAATCGTATTGAGGCGTTTTGAAGTGTACATTACAAGCCGATGAATAAGTTGTGACCCTCAAATTATTTGCTGATGATTTCTAAAGAGCTTACCCAAAACCGTCGAACGGAAGACCAAGTACTTAAATAAACTGCTCAAAAGTTAACTGGGATAAAGTTAAAGAAAATACTCTTTATTTAAGAATACAATATGTGAACTTTTTATTCACTGTCAGACTCATAATCATCGTCATCGTCGTCATCGTCGAAGTCACTTTGCAGATCGTCATCGAGATTTTCAACGTCATCTTCTACAAGAAAAAAAAGTCAAAATTAGACAAGATCACTCATTGTTTACATAAATGTTGCAGTAAAATAGTCATGTAAATTATACCTTTGGGATCTTCGTCCAAAATAACGTCGCTCAATTCCGGCAGTTGGTTACCGGAAAACCACGAAAAATGCAAGCGTTCCTCATTTTCATACCATCCACAATCTGTGGGGTTGAGATTGGTTGGATTTTTCGTGTTGGCGTTGCTCCATATTTGCGCAATGTATTTTGTTCGCAACAAATGCAGCTCCAATACCAATTGCATGGTGGTAGACTGCAGGCATCGTAATTTTGTAAGTCCAAATTGAGAGTTGCACATTTCTCATTATTCACTTTGTAGGTTTTCGTAAAAATGTTGAACCTAGCCAAATCGACGTCAGAAATTTTCTTTTCGTTGTATAATCTGCACGTGAATTCCTCTAATACGTTGAATATATCCTCCGCATCAGAAGTAGATGTTCCCAATGCAGCGAAAGCTTGGTAGCGTACAGAATTCCAGTAAGGAACGTAACAAGCGCCGGGGCATTTGCCGGGGGACTCCGAAAAATTCTTTTCGTTTTTGGGGTTATAGGCGACATTCGAAATGTCTGAAAATAGTATTTTGGTAATCCCGGCAGCCATACAAGAGGTTTAAAAAAAATTCAACCGGATTGCTATGATACAGTTCGGCTAAATTTTTTGACATTTTCAAAAATGCGCTCAGCCTATATGCTACGCGCAAAATGTCTGAAAACGAACATTTTCGTCATAAACTGAGAAAATCTATGTACATTTTCAAAATCAGACGTAAAACGATAATACCGGTTGCCTTTTTTTTGACACAGCAGAAATGGCCTCCCACGCAGCGACGACACTTTTGACCGTTACTACCCACTTAGTAGAGCTCAAAAGCATATAATCTAACGAATTTATATGGTTTTGGCCGTGAAAGGATCGTACATGGTTTTGGTCGTGGGCTCTCGTACTATTAGGCTCGTTGGTATACGCGTGTATTTTGCACGCCCTTTTATGCCTCAGTCATTGTCACGCGCTGCACGTATCTATTTCGTCTATGTGCCCATCGCGACGCGTGTCTCCAAGTTTGAGTTCACGGTCATGGAGCAATATAATTTACGTTCGCGCGTGCAATTTTGCTGACAAAGATTTTGAGGGAGAGGCGGAACATCTGCATCTTCTTCGTTGATGAGGGGGTTTTATGCTTTCTGCAACTTTAGTCATATTCCTGTCGCGGTTCGAGCTAGCCCAGCATCGAGTATTTTTTCAAAAATGTTTCCGCGCTTCGCATTAAGTTTTCACGAAGAGTTTTTCGGCGTTGTGGTTGGTGCGTCGAGCGGGTGCCACGTTAATATTAGAACCGGGCGTATGATTGTAGCTTATGAACAACTTGTTGTTATGATGCAAAAATTCTACGTGACGGATAAAAAAGGGAGGGTCCTCCGGGATCACGAGCGAGTCCCCGGTGAGATCTGCGTGGTTGTTCGGAATTTCACGGCATTTCGCGCTGAGATAGTACATTCG
Organism: Alloplasta piceator; assembly: GCA_946863875.1. Lineage (NCBI taxonomy): Eukaryota > Metazoa > Arthropoda > Insecta > Hymenoptera > Ichneumonidae > Alloplasta > Alloplasta piceator. The sequence continues at coordinate 23,808,720 of OX333076.1, forward strand.
GACGAGTCATGTTACACGGAGTTGTATTTAGCCGATTTCAATGAAAAAAATTGGTGTGCCGTAGTGTGGGCAGAATATATGGGTGCATCTTAGCCCTTGATAGCGAAGAGGGCGTTTTGAGGGTGCGGCTGCGAACGTCGGAGGCTCAAGACATGGGCCAACTCGTCCACGCGGTCCTCAACGACGCTGAGGAGCTGCATAATGGCGACAATACAGACGAAGATGTCGAAGAGAGATCGCGCGCGTTCGTGCGTGTGTTCGTGTAGGTGTGATAATTAGTGTAAAATAACAATAATAATAAAAATAATAAATTTAAAATAAACTCAAAAATAGTATCACCGGCAAGAACATTGCTCGAAAAAAAGTGTGTGTATGTGAACATTGAACGAAAGAAAAAACAGCGCGCAAAAAGCGGGAGAGCGGCAGGGGAGGAGAAAGAGGAAGAGGAGGAGGAGGAGGAGGTGGAGGAGGAGGATAAAGACGACAAACCGCGGTGAGTAATATAAAAAAGAATTACGTATGTGTGTGTGTATGTATGTGTGCGTGTGTGTGTATGTGCGCACGTGCGCTCACTGCTCTGGCAAAAGTGGTGGGGGAAGCTTGGGACTAATATCAATCATTTTTCCTGCTGACTGGACTAATTAATTTGTTGATTCAACAAATTTTTTTTCTCAGTGCTTCCTGTATTAAAAGACATGCATGTTTTGAATAATAAAATATGTTCTTGATTCAAACAACATATTACATATAATTGATAACATATTGTTAGATTCAAGTAAATTCGTTTATTGAAACAGAAATTTATGGAATTGACTGCAAAAAATGAACCAAATAAATATATAAGGGAACCAATCTAATATGTTTTGGCAAATAATGAAAAAAATGATTTTTTGCCCTTAAAACTTTATTCCATTGGTTCTAGTAATCTTTTCTCTCAGTGCAGTAGCATTTTATATGCCGGTGTAGTGACCAATGGGTACGCCAGATTATGCAGCGCTCAAGCGCAGTGCGCTGGTGTCAGAATTCCCCCTATACGTACTGTAAGCGTGTACATAAAGGCGGAGACACAATGACAAAAATAAGGAATAAGAATAACTTCTTGTTCTTGTCATTGTGTCTCGGGCTTAAGCGTTCAAGATAATGCAGCAAAAATTTGCTTTCGTTTATTGATGATTTTTATCTGTCATCGTAATCAGGGCCGTTGTATTATTTACTCAAATTATAATGTTGAAAAATATGACATATGATTTTTTAAAGTGACAATTTGTGCAATTCGATCGAGTGTAGTGTGGTGTATTGTGTGGGGATGTTTTTTTTCATTATTTTTTCATTTCAGGAACATAACGTTATGTTTCATATAATTTTTTTCTTGCATAAAAGTAATAATAATATTTGAAAACAGAAATTTAAATACTTAGAAGTGTACTAATTATCAATCATTATATTTTGACGAAAAATAACATTTTATCAATTAGTAAGAAATGTCTAAAAATTTTGTCCAATCAGTGTTTTTTGTTGGCGAAAACGTTAAAAAGTTATAAATGAAAAAAACAAAAATATGAAAAATTCTATGTTAAAATTGTTTAAATCATTTTAAACTCTTGAAATAGTTAAAATGTATTAAAATGAAAGTACATGATGAAAATTTAAAAAAATTCGTTCACGCATCTTCGTGCAATGAGTGAAAAACTAGAAAAAAAAGTTATTTTCGTTAAAACAAAATGGTTCAAAGAACTGTAAAGACTTCAAACTCTAGAGGACACTTCTTGATGATCTTATAAAGAAAGTCTATAAGTTACAAAAACATTGTTTCACAGGTTGCGGAGAGCTGACTCTGGCTGGACACAAAAATGGCTTTTCGGCTCAAAAATGGCTGTTTTTCGGGAAATTTCATATTCTACATTGTTTCAATGGATTGAGTCGAAAAAGATTTTGAGATTATAGTAAAACAGTGTATAATATGCCAACATATGTTGGTATAAAGTTTGTATGATTGCTTTCATAAGCAATAAGTTTTTGGAAGGCAATACTAATAAGCACTTTTTATGTATGGTGAGTACCTAAAAACAGTGGCGGATTTACCAGTAGGCCCAGAAGGCCCGGGCCTAGGGCAGCAAATTTTGAGGGCGGCAAGTTTTCAACGACCCAAAATTATTTTTTTAACGATTAAGTATTGGTTCGTCACTCGGATTCAACAATTTATTACGATTAAAAATTGACCCAAAAGTATCGCAGTTCTGTCTACAATCAAAAGTATATCGTAAATAAATCCAATGAAACAGAGTTTGTCTCGAAGATAATCGCGAATTCAAATCCATTTACACTAAACAGTGAACTTGCCGTCCCATAAATATATTTACGAACATCCTAGAGAATCGCATATAATCAAGTTTTTTCCAACATTTGTTTCACTTTCGCATAGAGGATGGTTTACTTTCGTGAATGAATTTTTTTTCGCGATTTTCATGCCAGTGTATTCAAAATATCCCAAAACGTCGAGAAAACGTAATTAGAAAACATCCGGACATGTGCGCGTGTGTGTGTATGTGATATGATCAGGCTCTGAAATTTTGCACGCAAGTAGATCCGCCAATCTCCTTTGTATACCTAATATAATTTCAGAAAAGATCGAACTGCTGATTCGAATTTTTTGGGTTTTCTTTCCGAAAATGTTTGTGAACAGTCTAGGCTTTGCAATTTTTGAACTATCACGCTGAGTTTTTCACACAGATGGACTATAATCCAACACTTTTTGCTATTGAATTTGAAAAGAATCGAACGAAATCTCTATGAGGTATTCCACACTGATTCGACCTGGGTTTAACCCTTTACCTCTCCGATTTTGTCCGCTATTTTTTATAGAGCTGTAGTGGTGTTATAGTGCCTCTGAAGAGCACTCAGGATTTTTTTTCGATTTTTTTGGAACAAGTTAACTTAACTATAATTTTAGAAACAAATTATTTTTAGTCAAAATTTAAAAAACTAAAAAAAATTCCAAAAATCCCGTTTTTTATATGAAAAATTTCAGACATTGAGCCAAAGTGGGCAAGGGTTTCCTTCTGTTTATAATGAGCTATTTCGATTTTTTAAATTTTTTATTCAATTCAAAAAGGAACCTGAATTGTGTGGGCCGTTATCCAAACATTTTTATATGAATTGAAGGTGTTTAAAAAAATGTTTGGATAAGTTCTGCACTAAATTCTGGTTGCTCTTTGTATTTTTTGTGACGGTCCAGCATATTAACACACATGAAATAGACGACACGAACGAGCATTTCATTATTTTTCTCTCGTTCCGTCTCTGGGCCCGTCACTCCCTCCCCGACGGACTCCGTCATATCTGGTGTCAGAAGTCTCCGAACCACGCACACGCCACACACGGCCTGGCAACGGCAATTGGTAAAGAGGAGACGTTCCTAACCTCCCTGACCAAGAAGCTACGCGGAACTCTGCACTATCGACGGGAACGTCGATTACCGAAAGTGGAGGTGTGTGACGGTCCAGCATGTTAACACACATAAAATAGATGACACGAACGAGAGAGAGTATGAAGTGGCCGTAGCGCAGTGGTTAGCGCTCTTGCTTCGCAAGCCAAGGGTCCCGGGTTCGATTCCCGGGACGACGATATTTCATTATTTTTCTCTCGTTCCGTCTCTGGGCCGTCTCCGTCACTCCCTCCCCGACGGACTCCGTCATATTTAAAAAAAAAATGAAAAACGTTGTTATAAATAGAAGGAAACCCCTGCCAACTTTGACCCAACGCTTGAAATTGTTCATATAAAAACGGGATTTTTGTGATTTTTCTCAAATTTTTTTCAATTAGATTGAAAAAAAAAAATTTAATAGAAGGGAAACCTGAATTGAGCAGGTCTTGAACCAAAAAATTTTTTTAAAAACCTTCAATTCACATAAAAATGCTTAGATAAAAAAGCTTATTATAAACAGAAAGAAATCCCCGCCCACTTTGACTCCACGCTTGAAATTTTTCATATACAAAACGAGATTTTTGTTATTTTTGTCGGATTTTTAAATTTGGGCTAAGAATAATTTGTTTGTAAAATTATAATTAAGTCAAATCGCTCCAAAAAAATCGATAAAAAATCCTGAGTGCTTTTCAGATGTACTACAAAACCATAAAAAACCGTGGACAAAATCTTAGAGGTGAAGGGTCAGACACAGGTTGAATCGATGTGGAACGCCCCATATATTGTATCAAATTTTGAAAATTTCGAAAATCATATTTTAACCGTTTACCTCGAGATAACTTTAAGGTATTGGTATAATATTTTTTGCTACATATGGGATAAAATATAAATACACTGTTTTAAATAAAATGACTATTTTTGTTTTTGCAAACAACATTGATAAATCGTCAGAGTATCCCTAAACAAACACCCTGTCCAAATATGAGCCCTTAATATTAATATTTAGAGGTGGCGATTTTCAATTTTCTTTTTCCATTTAAATAACATAGGAAACAAATTTCTAAACTATAGAATTTTATTACTTAAAAACGAATTACTGTACATAACATAAATCAATTTTCGATGACAAAAATATTTAACAGTATAAAATTTATGATGAAATTTCATCATATATTTGTGATATACTCGTATATTTTATTAATGAACAATAAAATTAATCATTCATCGTTGATTAATTAAAAAATTTTTATCAACATTCTATTGAAAATTTGCAGATAGTTGTTTTAAAGATGATAATATTGGGTATTTAAGTGATATGATATTTTTGGGATATTTTTGAATTCGAATTTTCGGGATTTAATACTTGGCGTCCTTTTCTTTACTTCTGAGGAGTATTTTGTGATTGATTTCACTTGCTTTTGAAAGTTGTTTCGAAGTATCTTTCCTGATTTAATTTATTAACATGAATTTTATATAAATTGGTGTTGAAATTGTCGAAAATGCAGAAGAACAAAAAATGAAAGTGCATGGCTTGTTGTGTATACGCAGTTGGAAATACAGTACAGTTATTTCGGTACATTCTTTGTATATCAAAAAAATTTAAATTATTTCAATTGATCGATATCTCTTGTGATGTAACTATATTTGATAGGAATGCCTAAAATTATACAATGAGAAAAAAATTGTTGAACGAACTATAATTGTAGTCGCATACGCACGACTAAATATTTATTTGGTATAACTAAATAATTAGTTTCTTGAATAATTCTGCGCTTCAGTTGACCAAAATATGATTCGTACAAAAAAAATTTGAGTCGCACAACTGAATATTTAGTCGTGCGTATGCGACTAAAGATTTAGTTCATTCAACCATTTTTTTTCTCAGTGTAGTAGATGCCATTTATATTACAGGAAATATTCGCTATAAACACAGTGTGAAATTTAATTATAATCTAATACGCAGATATTCTCAAACAATGCTTTGTAAAACCTTTCCGTAGATTCACAATTATCGATAAAAATAAGCAAGAAAAATAAATTCCTATAACTATCACAGCCCTATGATCCAAATTGTTGATGGTACAATATACATGGCGTTAAGAAAAAAATTTCCTTCCCCCATATAGGCTCAAAAGTTTTATTAGGTATAAGAAAGGGCGTGTGAAAATATGGGCTCTTAATATTAATGTTAACATCGTACTCATCGCATTTTTCAATTTTCCACAAGAATAACATGGGAAAAATTATTTTTACGTCTTCTGATTTTTATGACTAACAAACAATTCATCATAAGAGAAATCTACAGACAAACTTGGTAAAGAATTGAACGCTCTACAAATAAGATTTTGAGTTACTTTTTGATTAGTCCACTCGTTCAAAAGTTATTCAATGGCAAAATTTAGATTTTCGTAGATTTGGCCGATTTTTGGTTATTACACCGGAACTATTAGTTGTATCGACAAAATGTGCATAAACTTTCGTGTGAAACATAAATCAAGGTTTTGAGTCATTGTAACTAATAATTCTCACTATAGGAATAAAAAAAATGGAACGCTTTAAGAAACTTGTGCAGCAGAAGTTTGCTTAAAAATTTCATTTTTATATTAAGAAAATGACATTTATTGTAGTGTAACAGAAAATTATTATTTGATTTTATTTTTAAATGAAATTAAAAAAAAATTTATAAGCTAAATTCTACTGCACAACTGTCTAAAGGCGCTCTATTTTTTATTATTATTATAGTGAGAACTATTCTTAAACATTTCTCGAAAGTTTAATTTGTATTTTACATGAAATTTTATTCACATTTTGACGATGAACCTAATCGTTTCGTTATGAAATCAGCCAGCTCTTCGAAAAATTGAAATTTGACATTGAGTAACTTTTAAACGAGTGAACTTATCAAAAAGTAACTCAGAACCTTTTTTGTAGAGCGTTCTATTCTTTACAAAGATTTGTCTGTAGATTTCTCTTATAATGAATCGTTTGTTAGTTATGAAAATCAGATGACGTGAAAATAATTTTTCCCATGTTATTCTTATTCCAAAACGGCTCACGCAAGTCTTTATTTAGATTTTTTTTATAGAGCGTTAACAAATATAGCCTTAAATTAAAGTTAGATTGTGGTTTAGCTTAAAGTTTAAGTTATATTTCGGTTTGGCCTAAAATTTGAGTCAAAATTTGGTTCAGCCTGAAATTTGAGTTAAATTTTGGTTTAGCCTGAAATTTAAGTTAGATTTTGGCTTAGCCTAAAATTTAAGTTAGATTTTGGTTTAGCCTGAAATTCGAGTTAGATTTTGGTTTAGCCTAAAATTCAAGTTAAATTTTGGTTTAGCCTAAAATTCAAGTTAAATTTTGGCTTACCCTAAAATTGAAGTTAGATATTGGTTTAGCCTAATATTTAAGTTAGATTTTGGTTCAGCCTAAAATTTGAGTTGAATTTTGGTTTAGCCTAAAATTTGAGTTAGATTTTGGCTTAGCCTAAAATTTAAGTTAGATTTTGGCTTAGCCTAAAATTTAAGTTAAATTTTGGTTTAGCCTAAAACTTGAGTTAAATTTTGGTTTAGCCTAAAATTTGAGTTAAATTTTGGTTTAGCCTAAAATTCAAGTTTGATTTTAGTCTAGCCTAAAATTTAAGTTAAATTTTGGTTTAGCTTCAAATGTAAGTTAGATTTTCATTTAGCCTAAAATTCAAGTTAAATTTTGGTTCAGCTTCAAATTAAAGTTAGATTTCGTCTTATTAGCTATATATAATGCTATATATTTATAGATATGCTTTATATAGATAGAAAATGCTATTTAAAGAAATCAATCCTCGAAAGACCACCTTAATATTATTTGAGATCTGAAATAACGACCACCCTAATATATATCATAATATATGTAGATAAAGCATTTAAAGAAATCGAATCTCAAATAACTATTCAAATATAAGTTGAGGCCTGAAATAGCGGCCACCTTTGTTTTGTTTTGTTTGTGAGAATTGTCCGGGCACTCAGTCCTAGTGGACCATTGTGCCCGGGCCCTTTGCTGGGCAAGCTTATTGGCCTGTCGGACCCATAGGCAAGCCGGCCTCGCGCGCAAAGCGGAGAAGCCTGCTCGCCCCTGTGTTCTTCAGGCTGAATTCAAGGATGACAGGTGCCCCAAGGACGTCATTTCTGACGCCCGTCAGCCCCCTGTACCTTGTAATGAGATGGAGTGGTGTCTCGTCTCCATCTTTACATCTTTGACAGACTGGTTCCTCTGCAAGACCCAGTCGCATGAGATGCTTGCCTGTGTGCCAGTGTCCCGTGACTAGTCCCACGATCACCCTGAGTTGGGTTCGGTCTAGTTCAGCTAGCACGGTCCCTAGCATTGCTGAGGGCCCAGAGAAGAGTTCCTTGGTGTGCCTCATCCCTGGATCCTGCGCCCAGAGTTCCGCGAACTGATTCGCGGCCCATCTCTCCGTTATCTGTTTCACAAGTCCCATGGCAACACCTGGGCGGTCGCCATGGTCTGCCATATCGGGTCGCGAAGCGCCGAATCTGGCCAACTCGTGAGCCTTTTCGTTACCCTGGATACCGCTGTGACCTGGTACCCATAGCAATTTCACCCTGTTGACTCTAGCCACTTGAGTCAGCAGGTTTATACAGTCTCTCGCCAGCTCAGACCTGACCACCACATCGAGCAGCTGTCTGAGCGCAGCACAACTGTCGCTGCATATGTAGAGATGTTTGCTGCTATATCCCCTACTGAGGATACTACGGGCACAGGCCCGTATAGCTGTTTCTGTTCTGTTCTGTTTCTGTTTCTGTTCTCTGCCTGGAGAACGGAGACGGTGTGGCTCAGTGTGAAGGATAACTCCGTCCTGGGCCCCTCGCTCCAAACTCCGGCCTCAGTACCTGTCTCCGACTTCGCCCCGTCTGTATACCAGACTGGTCCGCCGGGCGACAGTAACCTCTCCTGTTCCTCGGTCCATGACTGCCTGTCAGGAAAGAGGACCTGGTAATTGTGGTGAAAGTGGTGTTCCTGCGGGCACCAGTCCCCCCCGAGCCGGATAATCTCCTCGAGATCTCCCGCCCTTTGGAGAACCGCGGTGTGCCCATATGCGGCCCGAGTCCACCTACCACTGAAGAGCAGCCAAATTGCCGCGTTTCTTGTGGGCCTGTGGTGACAACCCTACGAAGACGGGCCACGGTAGGCAGGGCCTCCATCTCCCCGCAGAATTTTTCCCAGGCTTTTCTTTTGGAACCTTTGACCAGCTTTTTGTAGGTCCTTTGTGTGGCCCTATAAATCGCCCAGGCGGCTTCCGCCATGGTATTCATGGCTCGATTTAACAGGCGTCGCGAGTCAGAGCGTAGTTTGCTCAGCTCTCTGCTCCACCATGCAACTTTTTTCGTGCCTTTGCGCTCCCTCACGGGGCACGCGGCCTCATAACTCTGGATGATAGCCGAGGTCAACGTGTTGACTCCACCCCTGATGTTGAATAGAATCCGGCGATGGTCCGAGAGGGTATCTTCGGCATCCACTCGCCAGCTTTCTATCCATTGTGCCACCCTTGGAGTCCCCAGCGTGAGGTCAATGACCTGTTGCCTCCTTGCCGTGACAAAGGTAGGTCTTGAACCTCTATTGAGGATCTCCGGGTTAGTCGTTGAGAGGTACTGCAGCAGAGCTGAGCCCCTCTCGTTTACGTTGGAACTGCCCCAAATGAGATGGTGCGAGTTTGCGTCGCACCCTATCACCAGGTCCAGTCCTTCTCTCCTGCAGTGGTCCACCAGGACTCTCAGTTCCCTCGTCGGTGGAAGTTCCACAGAGTCGTACGGCAGATACGCTGAACACACGATGAGGTCTGTCAGTGCCCCCCCTAGCCTCAGTTTCACTGAGGCCACTCCCAGATCTTGACTGCAGAACCTGCTCAGCTTTAGAGCACTGTGTCTTTTGTGAATGAAGACACAGGCCCTTGGGCCGGACTCTGCTGGGTCATATATTAACGACCCGATGTTGCGATCTATCCCTTTTACACACCCCCCGTAGACTCAGGATTCTTGTATCATGGATATGTCTGTCTGCTGCACCGCAAGGTCCCGGCTTAAGACAGCTGAGGCCGCTTTGCAGTGCTGCAAGTTGCTTTGGGAGCATTTGACGATGTCCACGCCTTTGTCCAGCGCTTTCATCGCCTTGCTCCGTAGGAGAAGAGGGGCCTCATGAGCCATTTCTCTCCTCTCCTTCAGCCACTCGGGCCGGCGATTTATCGTCGGTCACCCGTGGCGCTACCTGAGAGCCCGTCAGGGCCCCGGCAAGGGTCAACTGGACCCCCCGCCTAGTCCCTGCCAAGCCCTCTCTCTGTACCGCACGGATCCCGGGTGGTCTACCCCTAGTCCTCGCGGTGCCTCTGACCCTTTCCTGTCGGATGGGCAGATCCCCGAACACCATGGTCCCGACGCGTTTAACTGTCAGGCCCTCGGCACCGGGGCCCTGTACCCCCGACATAGATTGGAGGTCATGCCCGACCTCCATATCCTCCCTGTCCTGCGCCACCGCTGCAGATGGCAACGGCTGGACGTTCGGCTCCACAACGACCTGGACGCTCGGAGTCAGCAGTGGCTCCGAAGTCCGGCCGCTTTCTTCCTCGCCGCGGCAGGTCTCGTGGAAGCGAGCCCACCGCGGGTCGGGTCCGAAGCTGGGGCCCGGTACCGCGTCAGCCGATCCCACCATCGCCGGTGCAGTCGGCATCTGCATCGCACCCCGCCCCGGTCTCTCCCGTGCAACTTGTGGGTTGGCAGCCCGCTCCCCCTCCCCGGCTCTGTGATGGGCCTCTTAGAAACGGGCCCTTCCCAGTCCGAAGTGAGGGGCCAAGCCGCCCTCCCTCAGCCTCTCCAGAGAGTGGCAGTCGACTCCCAGAACCAGGTGGACGGAATCCCGTATCACCTTCCTGTCCCACACCCTCCACAAGGGAGTCTGTAGTCCAGGGTTCTGGGGGCCCAAGAGACTGAGGATGACATCGGTCCCCTCGGTTGGACCGGGGAACACCGCCGTCATCCTCTTTAACTTGAGTAGGCGCTCCTTCTCCAAAACTTGGAGAGAGGCGCCCTCCCATGGCTTTAGGCTAGGAACTATCGTTCTTGACCATACTTTCGCTGGCTCATCGGAGCAAGTCACCCACAAGACGCCACGGTCGCATCGGGTCCCCTCGAAGCACGGAACTGCCCGCCCCGTGGGGATGGCACGCAGCGCCTCGAGGAGTCCCCGAACGACCATCCCGTCCTGCCCCTGGCCCAGAGCGGCTTCCGGGTAGTTGGCAGGCGCAATGGCCAACCTCCTATCCGCGGTCACCGCATCACCGTAACCAGTGGGCTGAGGGAAGAGCTTGCCCCTCTTTACCACCTTTGCCAGCTCCGGTGCGGCTCGCGCCGTGTCTACTGCACACACTCATATTTTCCCACTACCACAATTACAAGCCCCTCTCTATAAAATCGTATCACATCGCTTATACACGGGCTTGTATATCTATAAGCGTTCCCACAAAACTGTTGAAGAATTTTTCTGATGACAAATATTCGGAACAATTCCCCCAATATTACTAAGGTATCTCAAAATCGCGTGGGCGGAAAAAAAATAATGGTATCAATGGAAAGCTAATTTTTTTTTTAAGAAAAGTAGATTCGTAAAATGTTGAAAAAGTTGTCTCGTTTTTTAGTAATATCGAATTGAAGTGTAAAAGCGGCGTGGATTGAGGCATATTTGCGTATAAGAGTGTGCGGCATCTCGACTGAGACTCTCAGTTTTTTCAATACTTGGCGTCGAGCCGCTGCCGCGACTCTTGATACTGTGCATCTAGAGTGTTAACATTTTACTATACCCTGATAGAACAAAACGTCCAATGGACGTCCATTTTTTATCCATAGAGCCAGAATACATCCACGGCCCCTCGGGACGTTAAATGGACGTATATTGGACATCCAAAAATCGTCCATATTACAGCTATGCAGGGTCGTAATCTATACGTCAGATGGACGTCTATCTAGCATCCACGGTTGTACCTTATAAGGTGTACATTTAATGGACGTCCATTGTACGTATACGTACGGACGTATATTGTATGTCTATGTATAGACGTTCATTGAATGTCATTTATTCGTCCATATTACAGCTATGCCGGGTCGTAATCTATACGTCAGATGGATGTCTATCTACCATCCACGGTTGTACCTTATAAGGTGTACATTTAATGGACGTCCATTGTACGTATACGTACGGACGTATATTGTATGTTTATGTATGGACGTTCATTGAATGTCATTCATTCGTCCATATTACAGCTATGCCGGGTCGTAATCTATACGTCAGATGGACGTCTATCTACCATCCACGGTTGTACCTTATAAGGTGTACATTTAATGGACGTCCATTGTACGTATACGTACGGACGTATATTGTATGTCTATGTATGGACGTTCATTGAATGTCATTTATTCGTCCATATTACAGCTATGCTGGGTCGTAATCTATACGTCAGATGGACGTCTATCTACCATCCACGGATGTACCTTATAAGGTGTACGTTTAATGGACGTCCATTGTACGGATACGTACAGACGTATATTGTATGTCCTTGTATGGACGTTTATTGAATGTCATTTTTTCGTCCATATTACAGCTATGCTGGGTCGTAATCTATACGCCAGATGGACGTCTATCTACCATCCACGTTGTACCTTATAAGGTGTACATTTAATAGACGTCCATTGTACGTATACGTACAGACGTATATTGTATGTCTATGTATGGACGTTCATTGAATGTCATTTATTCGTCCATATTACAGCTATGCTGGGTCGTAATCTGTACGTCAGATGGACGTCTATCTACCAACCATGGTTGTACCTTATAAGGTGTACGTTTAATGGACGTCCATTGTACGTCTACGTACGGACGTATGTTGTATGTCTACGTATGAACGTTCGTTGAATGTAATTTATTCGTCCATATTATAGCTATGCCGGGTCGTAATCTATACGTCAGATGGACGTCTATCTACCATCCACGGTTGTACCTTATAAGGTGTACATTTAATAGACGTCCATTGTACGTCTACGTACGGACGTATATTGTATGTCTATGTATGGACGTTCATTGAATGTCATTTATTCGTCCATATTACAGCTATGCCGGGTCGTAATCTGCACGTCAGATGGACGTCTATCTACCATCCACGGTTGTACCTTATAAGGTGTACGTTTAATGGACGTCCATTGCACGTCTACGTACGGACGTATATTGTATGTCTACGTATGCACGTTCGTTGAATGTAATTTATTCGTCCATATTACAGCTATGCCGGGTCGTAATCTATACGTCAGATGGACGTCTATCTACCATCCATGGTTGTACCTTATAAGATGTACATTTAATAGACGTCCATTGTACGTATACGTACAGACGTATATTGTATGTCTATGTATGGACGTTCATTGAATGTCATTTATTCGTCCATATTACAGCTATGCCGGGTCGTAATCTATACGTCAGATGGACGTCTATCTACCATCCACGGTTGTGCCTTATAAGGTGTACATTTAATGGACGTCCATTGTACGTATACGTACGGACGTATATTGTATGTCTATGTATGGACGTTCATTGAATGTCATTCATTCGTCCATATTACAGCTATGCCGGGTCGTAATCTATACGTCAGATGGACGTCTATCTACCATCCACGGTTGTACCTTATAAGGTGTACATTTAATGGACGTCCATTGTACGTATACGTACGGACGTATATTGTATGTCTATGTATGGACGTTCATTGAATGTCATTTATTCGTCCATATTACAGCTATGCTGGGTCGTAATCTATACGTCAGATGGACGTCTATCTACCATCCACGGTTGTACCTTATAAGGTGTACGTTTAATGGACGTCCATTGTACGGATACGTACAGACGTATATTGTATGTCCTTGTATGGACGTTTATTGAATGTCATTTTTTCGTCCATATTACAGCTATGCTGGGTCGTAATCTATACGCCAGATGGACGTCTATCTACCATCCACGTTGTACCTTATAAGGTGTACATTTAATAGACGTCCATTGTACGTATACGTACAGACGTATATTGTATGTCTATGTATGGACGTTCATTGAATGTCATTTATTCGTCCATATTACAGCTATGCTGGGTCGTAATCTGTACGTCAGATGGACGTCCATCTACCAACCATGGTTGTACCTTATAAGGTGTACGTTTAATGGACGTCCATTGTACGTCTACGTACGGACGTATGTTGTATGTCTACGTATGAACGTTCGTTGAATGTAATTTATTCGTCCATATTATAGCTATGCCGGGTCGTAATCTATACGTCAGATGGACGTCTATCTACCATCCACGGTTGTACCTTATAAGGTGTACATTTAATAGACGTCCATTGTACGTCTACGTACGGACGTATATTGTATGTCTATGTATGGACGTTCATTGAATGTCATTTATTCGTCCATATTACAGCTATGCCGGGTCGTAATCTGTACGTCAGATGGACGTCTATCTACCATCCACGGTTGTACCTTATAAGGTGTACGTTTAATGGACGTCCATTGTACGTCTACGTACGGACGTATATTGTATGTCTACGTATGCACGTTCGTTGAATGTAATTTATTCGTCCATATTACAGCTATGCCGGGTCGTAATCTATACGTCAGATGGACGTCTATCTACCATCCATGGTTGTACCTTATAAGATGTACATTTAATAGACGTCCATTGTACGTATACGTACAGACGTATATTGTATGTCTATGTATGGACGTTCATTAAATGTCATTTATTCGTCCATATTACAGCTATGCCGGGTCGTAATCTATACGTCAGATGGACGTCTATCTACCATCCACGGTTGTGCCTGATAAGGTGTACGTTCAATGGACGTCGATTGTACGTATACATACAGACGTATATTGTATGTTTTTATGACCCGGTGAACTCCGTATCACCTACAATATATGTTATTACAATTTTTGATCAGTGGTTATCAATCCTATAATCGAGAAGTTTTTGAGTTGTAGCGAGACTAACGAACAGCAATTGATTTATATATATATATATATTTGCAAATTTCGATTTTTCAGCTGAAATTCAGGGTTTTCCGACTTTTTAAACCACTCCTGTATTATAGTGAACAAAACAAAAAAAAAATATTAAAAAATGCATCAAGCCGTTTTTGAGTGTTCCCGAGACTAATGAACAGCAAGTGATTTTTCTATATGTACATGTTGATTTTCGATTTTTCAGCTCGACTTTAGGATTCTCCGACATTTTCTCTTTTAAACCAACCCTGTATTATAGCGAACGAAAGAAAAAAAAAATTCGAATCGGTCAAGCCGTTTTTGAGTTTTAGCGAGACTAGCGAACAGCAATTGATTTATATATATATATATATATATATATATATATATATATATAGATTGATATAGATAGAAGATAGATATAGACGTTCATCAAATGTCATATAATCGTCTATTTTACAGCTATCATATAACAAATCTTTGACTTCCCGGCAGAATGAATTTAATCCATTCTTTTGAAAAATAAGTTAGCAACGGAAATCAGTCAATTATTAGGTCCACTTTATCTCGGACATTACTTACCCAGGTTTATTTGATTTGATAAGAGATACAGCCATATTGCATGACCAGTTAAGTCCAAATATCCCAGCATAACGAGTTAAGTCCAAAGATCTCGGTACAACAAGTTAACTCCGCATATATATGTGTTCAATTTCATGCATTATTTTTATCGATTATTTTATTACAACTATTACATTACAATCGTATTACTTCCATTTGATATCAATCGTATCAATCAATCAATCGTATTTTTAATCGTATCAATCCTATCGGATAGCTAATAAGACTATGCTGTGATTATTATAAGAATAGTCTGATGATGATATTACTATCTGTGAAAGTTAATGCTGTTTCAGTTTGTAAAATTGTATGTTTTATGCGTTATGTGTTCAATATAAAACAATGTTGGGGTAAATAAACTTGATCCTTAGATTTGTTACCTTACAATCATATTCCCGTTATATATTTAACAACAAAACGTTTATTATCCTTTTTGTAGATGTTCAAAATGTGTTCCGGAAACGACGATTAATCCTCTTGGTAGGAGTTGGATTTACATTTACAAAGCGTCCAATCGACAAAACTTGAAACATCTAATAGACGATTCGTCGATTGGACGCTTTGTGAATGTAAGTCCATCATCTACCAACGTCGTAATGACATTCACGAAGCGTCTAGAATTTGCCTCATGGATGTCCATTGGACAAATATCGAACGTTATGTATATAACGTCCAAGGGATGTATATCGAACGTTGTAATGACATTCACGAAGCGTCTAGAATTTGCTTTATGGATGTTCATTGGACGGCTTTCGAAAGTTATTTATATAACGTTATATAAATAACATTCGATATTCATCCATCGAACATCCATGAAGCAGATTCTAAACGCTTCGTGAATGTCATTACAACGTTCAATATACATCCCTCGGACGTACACTGGATGTTCAATATACACCCCTTGGACGTACAGCTTAACATTCACTGGACGTTCAATATATATCCCTTGAACGTACACCGTAACGTTCATTGAACGTTCAATATATATCCCTTGAACGTACACCGTAACGTTCAATATACATCCCTTGGACGTACAGTTTAACATTCATTGGACGTTCAATATATATTAGGGGTGTGCGAATATTAAAATTCGATTCGATTTTCGAATCGAATATTCGATGCATTCGAATATTCGATACATTTTCGAATATTCGATGAATTTTCGAATATTCGATGAAATTTCGAATATTCGATGAATTTTCGAATATTCAATAAATTTTCGAATATTCGATGATTTTTCGAATATTCGATAAATTTTCGAATATTCGATGATTTTTCGAATATTCGATACATTTCCGACTATTTGAGATCACCGATCTTGACAGAAAAAGAATCTCCTTTCAAGTATTTGTATTTGAATATTGATTTACACCCCCGCTCAAAAGTTTGGATACACCTGTCGATATTTCTTGCCGCACTAAAAGTTCCATAACTCCGCAAAAAAAAGATATGTAAATTTTTCAAAAAAGCGTTTTAAAAGGAAGAAATTCAGCTTTGTTTTCCTTCGTTTAAATATTTTCAATGATTTTTTTTCGACCTGGTATGACCTAATGACTTTTGGGCAATATTATTATTGATGAACAATAAACAATAATTATTATTGATCATTGTTGTTCATAGCATGCAAAATGTTTGCAGAATTTTTTCAGATTATTTTTCAAAGTTTTTTAAACATTTTTCTATGATTCGTCGAGGTGTTTTTTTTTTCTTTTTTAATTTGTCGCGAACCCTACATAATACAAACAGGTGAAATGTCCAAATTATTTTGACTTGGTTTGGGTTTGTATTAGGGTTCACGATAAATTTTTTAAAAAAGCACCTCGACGAATTATAGAAAAATTTTTAAAAAACTTTGAAAAAAAATCTGAAAAAATTCTGCAACATTTTGCATGCTATGAACAACAATGATCAATAATAATTATTGTTTATTGTTCATCAATAATAATATTGCCCAAAAGTCATTAGGAAATTGTTAAAGAAATTGTTTAATAAATTTATTAATAACTTTTAGACAATATTATTATTGATCATTGTGGTTCATAGCATGCCAAATGTCGCTAAATTTTTTCGGATTTTTATTGTATCACGGAGTACGAAAATTTCAATCGGATACATTTTTCGCTGGGACGTCATTGTCACAGTTTCGAGCGAAAATGATTTTAAAAAATTCATAGAAAATTTTTGAAATAATTCCAGACGATTCCACGTGTACCTACGCTACTTTTTTTTATCCTTGACATTTTCTCTAAAACTCTATAGTTTTTAAATTACGTTTGATCAACTTGGATTATCTTGGATTAATTTACTTTGAACTAATTTGAATAGCTTTGAGATAACTTTGAATTAACTTGGCGAGAAAAAATCATACTAAAGTTTTTTAGAGACAAAAATGAAACGTTTGCCAACCCTTTGGAATTTACCGTACATAAAAAAGACAAAAAAAAATGTCCTCAAGTTATGCACCCAATTGGCGATGGTCGAAAAAACGTCGAAAAACGGTCACGTTCACAAGTTCGTACCAAGTCGAAAAAAAAATCATAAAAAATATTATAAATAAAGAAAACAAAGCTGAATTCCTTCCCTTCAAAACGCTTTTTTTTTAAATTTGGATATCTTTTTTTTTACGGAGTTATGGAATTTTTATTGCGGCAAGAAATATCGACATGTGTATCCAAACTTTTGAGCGGGGGTGTATATAAAGAGCAGTATCCGATTAACCATCTTCTATGATTCTTTCCATCTTTGGAGATTCGACGAAAAAAATCAGTGTGAGTGTCAAAGTACTCACGAGAATTGATGTGTAAAGTAAAAACATGCTTATAACAGTCTATACTATCGGACAATGCAAGAAAAAAAATCGAATTTATAAATATTTTACAGTGAGATGAACCCCTAATATTACAATTATTCATTGGATTTCTTATACAACATTTAACTTTTTTATTGATGATTTTACTCTGGTCTATTCCGTTTAGAGTATTACGTAATAAACAAGCTGATTGGCTAGTCACCGGCAGTTTGACAGAGGGAACTCTGAACTGCTCCGAGCGGCGACCTAAAGCGTTAACCAAAAACATGTGTTATCGAAAAGTCGATTTTTATTTCGATTTTTTGAAATCATCGTACGTTTGTTTCGACCTTTGATTACTCAAAACCGCATAAAATAACTGATTAGAAATTCGATTACATGAGATCATAAAATACTCAATAAGAAACTCGAATATTCGAAAATAAAACAAATATTCGAAAAAAAATCGAATATTCGAACAGAAATCGAATATTCGAACCAAAATCGAATATTCGAACAAAAATCGAATATTCGAACCAAAATCGAATATTCGAACGAAAATCGAATATTCGAACGAAAATCGAATATTCGAACAAAAATCGAGTATTCGAACCAAAATCGAATATTCGAAAAAAATCGAATATTCGGTTTGATAATCGAATCGAATAATTCGATTCCATTCGATGCCGAATATTCGAAGTTTTCGAATATTCGCACACCCCTAATATATATCCTTTGAACGTACACCGTAACGTTCGTTGAACGTTCAATATATATCCCTTGAATGTACACCGTAACGTTCATTCAACGTTCAATATACATTCCTTGGACGTACACTGCAACGTTTATTGGACGTTCAATATATATCCCTTGAAAGTATACTGTAACGTTCATTGAACGTTCAATATATATCCCTTGAACGTACACCGTAACGTTCATTCAACGTTCAATATACATCCCTTGGACGTACATTTTAACATTCATTAGACGTTCAATATATATCGCTTGAACGTACAACGTAACGTTCATTCAACGTTCAATATACATCCCTTGGACGTTCAATATATATCCCTTGAACGTACACCGTAACGTTCATTGAACGTTCAATATATATCCCTTGAACGTACACCGTAACGTTCATTCAATGTTCAATATACATTCCTTGGACGTATACTGCAACGTTTATTGGACGTTCAATATATATCCCTTGAATATATACTGTAACGTTCATTGGACGTTCAATATACATCTCTTGGACGTACACTGTAACGTTCATTGGACGTTCAATATATATTCCTTGAACGTACACTGTAACGTTCATTGGACGTTCAATATACATCCATTGAACGTACAGTCTGTAACGTTCATTGGACGTTCAATATACATCCCTTGGACGTCAACTCTAACGTTCACTGGACGTTTATGAGACGGACAACTGCGACATATTCGCACCTTCTATGGATGATCCATATACGCCCATGGACGTCAGATGGATATTACAATGTACACTGTAACGTTCATTGCACGTTTAATATACATCCCTTGGACGTACACTGTGTAACGTTCATTGGACGTTCTATATACATTACTTGAACGTACACTATAACGTTCATTGGACGTTCAATGTACATCCCTTGGACGTACACGGTGTAACGTTCTTTGGACGTTCTATATACATTCCTTGGACGTACACTGTAACGTTCATTGGACGTTCAACATACATTCCTTGGACGTGAACTGTAACGTTCATTGGACGTTAATAAGACGTACAACTACGACATATTCGCACCTTCTATGGATGATCCATATACGCCCATGGACGTCAGATGGATATTACAATGTCCAAAAAATGACGTTCACTGGACGTCCATTGGACGTTTTGTTCTATCAGGGTAGTTATTGTAGACTGCGAAAGCCTTTCAAAAAGACCACAGCAAAAATAATAACAATGAAAATATTAACAATTGAAATAATAACAGTGCAAAAAAATAATCAAAAGTATTAGAATCACAAAAAAAACAATTTCTACAAAACTAATTGTTACGTACCGAGAGGTACGCTTCAAGAGTAAATATAATTATTGTAAATCAAAATGCGTTAGAAAGATTGAAGTTAAGCATTCGATTAGTAGATTTGGGCGCCTCTACACCATCCCATACGGGCCCGGCCACTGCTGAAAAGGGTGAGGGTCTCGACAATAATATACAAGTTTTATAGGAATTAATCATATAGCGGAGAATTTATTATATCGAAAGAATATTTGAAATAGGAATGAGAGAGAAAGACGGCGCTTACAATACATGCGACGTCTCTCGAGTACAAAACTGCTGACTTACGTTTGTAGACGGCCGGAGCTCCGGGCTATCGCGCGCTGCGGTGTGTGTGTGTGTGTGTGTATGTCCCGTACAGACGGAGCGAGGATCCCGAGCCGCGCTCGGGACGTCGATCTTACCAATACACTTATGAGTCTATAATCACACTAGAGTCTCTATGCAGTGAGGGCGCAAAGATGCATAATATAAGCACTCACTCGCGATGGCCGGGAGATCCGCGAAGTTGAGGAAATAGATGTAGATATTTGGTTACGTATAGTTATTCGTTGATTCTTTGTTTTATGTTTCGGTTGTTATGTTGTTCTACCTCGGTAACGAGGGATTTTTATAGCTGATGTTTCGCTGGTTTGATGATTCGCCATGATCGTGAGATCATGGCCGCGAAGGGTGATTTATTGGATGACTTTGAGTTACTTATTTTACTACGACTATGGAGTCATAGGCACGATCTTTTAGGACGGACAAACATTGATATTGACCCGAGACTTACGCGTCTACGCGAGCACCCCTGTGTACCGTCCCAAGATGACATACGAGCGGGCGTATGCATCTTATGTGGCGACGCGGGAATTACGCCGCAGCGACTGGCTGAAGGCCGGAGTATTACTCCTTGATTCACCTGACGGTGGGTAGCAAGGTACTGATTCGACTTGTCAACGGTCCTCAGAACGTTGGCGAGTCGAACGAGGATTTTTGCAATTCGGCTTTTTGGAAACGGCGCGTGCATGTCCTTGGTGGCAATGCACGAGCTGGCCCAAGGTGACCGAAAGGTGCCATCGACCGAAAAGTTGCTGATCGTGATTTGCGACACATGGAGTGATCGCGATTTAGGTGATTGCGACACATGGGGTGAGTGCGATACGCGAGCCTCGGGAATGCGCTGGCGAGAGCGTCTGCACGGGAGTGCGAGTCAACGTTCGCTCTTGTGAAATAAGATTTAACCCGAAAAGAGGGACGTGACATAATCACCATTTCGAAAGACAAAAGAAAAAGAAAAAAAATCCAAGCCGTGCAAACGAATGTAATTAGACTTTAAAAGCATCCGGAAGCCTTCAGAGGCTCTGCGAAAGATTTCGGAAAATAAAAAAAATAAAAAATAATAATGAAAATATCAAGGATGAAATTAATAACAATTCAATCAAAATTATAATAACAATTTCTCAAAAAATAAATAATTGAAACAATTCGAAAATTACAAAAAATACAAAGAAAACATAATTTTTACCAAAATAATCACACCCATCAAACACAATCCCGAAATAGTTACGAAAATGTTATGTAACGCGTGCTACATTGGATATAACATTTCCGTTACAAATTCCGTGAATAAAGCAGAGTTTGTTCTCAAATATGTAATTCTCTAAACAAGTCACAGATATGAAAAATCTACGAAGAATAATAATAAAACATCCTCATACCCAAGATGTAAAATATTCAACTCATATAGATGTAACAAACTCAACTCATAGATGTAACACTCAGCTTATAGATGTAACAAACTCGTCTCATAGCCACAAAGGGAGTCTAAGGGTTAACATAACCTCAAAAAATTTTAAGCACATTTTCTTCGAAGATGGCTTAATGGAATTTAAAAAAAAACAGTGGGGCTAGGGTGAAAGCACCAGTGGATCGACGACCCCCAGTAAATAGACGAAATCACCTTTATATTAAAAATTCACAGATACTATTAATCACCGATAAAAAAAAGTACTAGAATTAGGTTAAAAAAATCACAAATGGTGTTAAAACCAATAGTTTAATTTAGTATCAAATTTTGACACAACACAGAATTTTTCTAGTTTGTGGTACCGGTATACCGTGCCAAATGGCGTCGAATACTTACAGAACGGCGTTGTTCAATCGGTGATCAATGTTCGAAAACAATCGTTTTATTGATTTTAAAAGATTAGTGATGCTTTCAATAGATTAAGATAGAATCATCTTCAATTTTTTTGCAAAGTTTGATAATACATTCTTAAAAATATATTAGAAATTATCGAGTTTATTCACTGGTATAGTATCCTAACCTCTTTCCCAGTGAATAAAAATATGCGCTCAGTTATTGTAATTGACAAAGCAGATTGGAAAATTAAATTAAAATATTCCATTCGATCTTAACTGTTGCAAATTTGAAGATTATTTATTGCCCAAAGTTGATGATAAAAATAAATAAATAAGGAGATCATTTTTTGTCTTTATTTGTGAACTGAAAATTTTTATTGTAAACGAACGATATTAATCCATTGCAGATGTCAGCGTGTAAAAAAAAGAGAAAAAGAACATTTATCAACGATTTCAATATGACGAAGAGGATTTGACAAAAGCCCTTGCAGCAGTGCATAGTGGCATATCAATCAGTAAGACAGCGGCAGCCCAATAATATTCTTAAATCGAAATTGTATAATATGCCAAAAAGCTTGATATTTATGTTCTATTGTTCGTTAATAATATTTATATGAGTAATTTCAATGCTGTGATCGTAGTATAATATTCAATCAACATCAATAATAAATTTTCCCTTGTTATAGCTTTCATTTACAATACACGTTCATTAACTGGAGCTTGAGGGTCCATTCACTGGTAACTTCGTCCATTAACTGGTGTTTTCGTGATTTGGCCATGTCTCAATTAATTTCTTGAATACTATTTGTTTTAATTACCCCGAATATTTTTTCTCACTTCAGTGTGATGTCTCGTTTCACCCAGAACAATTCAAAACTTTTTTTCGATTATATTCTTATTTTACGCTCAACTGGAGTATTTCCGTTTCCTTATTCGTCCATTCACTGGTGCCCTACTTGCGTAATTAATTTGTACAGATGGCTTCACCATTTTTTGTTCATTCCATTCAGTCGTTTTCGAGAAATATGTGTTAAAAGTTTCAGTTCTATCTCTCGTGCACTCACGAGAGCGGGAACGCGCGCGCGGGAAGAGGCGATTTAGCCTGGCCATAACACACTCAGCACATTGATGTAACTGCTACGTAACGAAACATGCAATTTTTATTTCATTCGTAATATTATATTTCTTTATAATTCCGATGGAATATAATGAATTCAATTCATTATATTTTTTATAATTCAACTTATTACCTATATATTTTCCTGATATATGCTCCTCAACGGATCCACTTCGCGCGGATCCGAGAAAGTTAATTTGCGCGATTATGGGGGACTGGGACCTGCCTGAATACTGAACCTTTCTAACGATCTAACACTGACACGCTACCACTACGCTATCATCTACTTATTAACCCGTGATGTTTACATTACATTTGGGGTACATGAGTCACTGAAATTTATTTTTGAGTATTGAACGAATTCTTTATAAGAGATTCAAAGTTAATAAATCATTGACAAATGATCAATATTAAAGAGCCGGTTCACGCCGGCGGCGAGGAGGTGATGGGGGTACCAAAAATGTATAACGTGAAATTATCTTATGAATTCATTCATAAAAATTTCAACCTGATCGAAATCTGGTTCGGAGATAATTTTTTTAACCCTTATGGGGTTTTGGCGGGGAGTGTTATGCCAAAATAGCATCGAAAATCATAGTAGACATTTATTCCAGTAGGTTTAGAGTCGAATTACACTGACATATTACACTCACATATCATTAATTACACTCACATATTGTTTGCGTTCCTTAATCTACATAACCTCAAAATGATTCAAGACATTATGAAGTTATGTAGATTCATATGTATATATTACGGACATGTTACAAGAAATATCGTGTCAAATTTATGTAACCCATTATACGTATTTGTTACGTACCTTATACCACGAGATTATAATATCACCAATCGTTTATAATTGTTATAGCAATGTTCTGTCATTGTTACGGATTTGTTTCAAGAAATGTCTTGTAACATTTATGTAATACATGATACGTATTTACTACGTAGCCTATACTACGAGATTATAATATCACCAATCATCTATAATTGTTACAGCAATGTTCTATAATTGTTACGGATTTGTTACAAGAAATGTCTTGTAACATTTATGTAACGCATTACGGGTATTTGCTACGTAGCCTGTACTACGAGATTATAATATCACCAATGTTCTATAATTGTTACAGCATTGACTCGTAACAATTTTACAGGTTCAGAGTGTATGTAAATATCTCGTATAAGAATTACGAGATCTTGACGTATCAATGTTACATATTTGTGATATCTATAGTTTTTCGCAATTCCTTCATCATTCATTGACGTCCTAACTACATATCGTCAAGACGTATTATATACATCTCGCTTACGTGCATTATGAAAAAGTTTTGAATTAACAATGAACACTATAAGACGTATTTATTACATTTCAATTATACGTAAATGTTTCGTAAATTGTCCAAGTGTGTTTGCTGGGCAATTTCTAACAAAAAAAGTCAAAGCCGCGCAGCCAATGAAAGGAGACAATAAAAAACAAGAACAATAAAAATAATAATAAGGAAAATATTGACAATTTCAATTATAACAAGTTAAAAAATTAATAATGAAATAATAGCAATTAAATAATAATAATAAAAACAGTTGAAATACCAATTTTAAAAAAATACAATGAAATCCGATTTCTAAAAAAATAATAATAATTTCGAAAAACAAAAGAGAAAAAATCCAGGCCAGGCGGAGAATATGAGTAGACTTCCAAGGCGCGATGGCCTTGGAAGGCGTTTGGGGATGTTCGGAGGCCACCAAAAATAATAATAATTAAAATAATTACAATTTAAAAGAATAACAATTTAAAAAATCACAACCCAAACAATTTTAACAATTTTTTGGGTTGTTAGTTTCGGTATTAGGCTTCTCTCTCTCTCACTCTCTTAATTCATCGGCAGAAATAATTTGCCGCGTCAGCGAATTGCATACCAGTATTCACTTCCGCGGCGTGTGATTGCACACACCCCGATTTTTTTTCCGACGATAATATTAATGGGAAAAATTTGAAACTTGGTACACTTATTGTGCATGATATTGTGTACGAAACCAAATTTTTTCAATTTTTTTCATTCATATTTTTGTTTATGACAAGCTCTGTAGAGATGCCCAAAAAACGAAATATGGGCATCTCTACAGAGTCATTAACAAAATTATGGATGAAAAAAATTGAAAAAATTTGGTTTTATATACCATACTATGCACAATAAGTATACCAAGTTTCAAATTTTTCTCATTAATATTATACTCGGAAAAAAAAATCATTGATGCGTGGGATAAATACATATATTTTACATTTAAAATTTCAATCGCTCGGAGTATAATATTAATGAGAAAAATTTGAAACTTGGTACACTTATTGTGCATGGTATGGTGTATAAAACTGATTTTTATTATTTTTTTTCATTCACAATTTTGTGAATGACATGCTCTGTAGAGATGCCCCTATTTCGTTTTTTAGGCATCTCTACAGAGCCTTAGTATGGTCTACAAAAGCAAATTTTTTAAATTTTTTTCGTTCATAATTTTGTTAATGACAGGGCCTGTAGAGATGCCCAAAAAACGAAATATGGGTATCTCTACAGAGCTTGTCATTCACAAAATTATGAATGAAAACAAAAAATTAGTTTTGTACACCATACTATGCACAATAAGTGTACCAAGTTCCAAATTTTTCTCATTAATATTATACTCCGAGCGATTGAAATTTTAAATGGAAAATACATGTATTTATCCCGAGCATCAATGATTTTTTTTCCAAGTATTATATTAATGAGAAAAATTTGGAACTTGGTACACTTATTGTGCATAGTATGGTCTACAAAAGCAATTTTTTTCAATTTTTTTTGTTCATAATTTTGTTAATGACAGGCTCTGTAGTGATGACCAAAAAACCAAATATGGGCATCTCTACAGAGCTTGTCATTCATAAAATTATGAATGCAAGAAAATTACAAAATTTAGTTTTGTACACCATGCTATGCACAATAAGTGTACCAAGTTTCAAATTTTTCTCATTAATATTATACTCCGAGTGATTGAAATCTTAATTGTAAAATAGACATGTATTTATCCCACGCATCAATGTTTTTTTTTCCGGGTATAATATTAATGAGAAAAATTTGAAACTTGGTACACTTATTGTGCATAGTATGGTGTACAAAACCAAATTTGTTCAATTTCTTTCGTTAATAATTTTGTTAATGACAAGGTCTGTAGAGATGCCTAAAAAACATTTAAAATTTCAATAGCCCGGTGGCGCGTTTTCCAATTTTCCGAGCGTCTCCAAACTTTATGCAGATTTTTTTTTGATACACCTCGATTATGTTTTTGGGGTGGCAGCGAATTTAATTCACCAATGCCTAAATAACTGTCACCCTAGTATATAAGGGCGTTACACTGTATATTAGGGTGGCGCAAAAAAACCGACTATTTTTTTTTCGATTCTCTTTTTATTTTTATTATTTTTATTATTTTTTATTTTTTTTGCTCATTACGGTAGAATGTTATAGACGAAAAAAAAATAAGTTTCTCAAATTTTTAGCTCAAAATATTCATTTTTAAAGGTCACTCATAATTTTTTTATATTTGTAAGTGCGTTGCATTAGATGTTTTCGAGTGACCTTTAAATATTCATATTAAGATTTGATAAATTTTTTTCTTTCAATTAATAAGGTAATCAATAAAAGTACACCACGAGATGAATAAAAAATTTAACACAATACTGAAAATCTAATTTGTTAATAACTCGATGTTTTGCAAATTACAGTAATAATACGATTGATTATTTTTTTCTTTGAATTCTCAATTTCTTTTAACTTTTTTTTTCATTCGTCGTATCTTTCAACATTACGAGCATGTGAAAGATCTGTTTTATCGACGCTGCAGTAAAACAGAGTGTATGTTAATTTTTGCGAGACAACCATTTCTTGACTATTGAACCGAATGATCTGAAATTTGACCAGGTGACAGGTGATTGTAGAGAGCTTTGTCTAGAGCGTGATGGCCAGAACATAGAAATGTACTTTTTCGGGTAAAATCTGAGCGGTTTCAAACAGAAATGGATCCAATAATTTTTGCATAGCTTAATTTAAGAAAAACACACCACTATCGAGCTCTCTAGAGCTCTCTAGAATCACCTGTCACCTGGTAAAATTTCAGATCATTCGGTTCAATAGTCAAGGAATGGTTGTGTCGCAAAAATTAACATACACTCCGTTTTACTGTAGCGTCGATAAAACAGATCTTTCACATGCACAAAGAAATTGAGAACTCGAAGAAAAAATAATCAATCGTATTATTACTGTAATTTGCAAAACATCGAGTTATTAAAAAATTATATTTTCAGTATTGTTTTAAATTTTTTATTCATCTCGTGGTGTATTTTTATTGATTATCTTACGAATTAAAAGAAAAAAAATTATCAAATCTTAATATGAATATTTAAAGATCACTCGAAAACATCTAATGCAACGCACTTACAAATATACAAAAATTATGAGCGACCTTTAAAAATGAATATGTTGAGCTAAAAATTTGAGAAACTAATTTTTTTTTCGTCTATAACATTCTACCGCAATGAGCAAAACAAAATAAAAAATAATAAAAATTCGATTTTTGACGATTTTTGAAATTTTTAAAAATCTTGAGTGACCCTTAAAAATTTTTTTTCGAGCTCATTTTTGGTGAGGTTTCTTAAAACATAAGAAACTAACATATCATCACAAGTGACTCGAAAAAAAAAATAATCGGTTTTTTTGCGCCACCCTACTGTATATGTATATAATGCATCATTGCATGATGCATTACCGGCAAAATTTTCTTTGTGACAAGTGACAATCTTTAACAAATTCATAACACTACCTACTACATTTTTGAGACTACCCGTTGGATATTGCGGAACGCGCAGAAGGCGATGAGGGGCACAACGAGATGAGCAAGATGAAAGAGCAAGGGAGAGAAAGAAAGAGAGAAAGAAAAAGACCGCTCACTACACTCGTCTCTTAAGTCCCGTCGGGTTTCGATCGAGAAGCGGGAGAGAAAAGAGAAACGCGGAGGAACCTCCTCTACTTGCTTCATGAGATGAGAGTCGGTGGCTCGTTAGCAGCACGAGGGGAGCCAGGCAACACTGTTGCCAGATTGTTATCCCTCCTCTTTCACCTCCCGCCCTTCTCAGCCTCCCCACGTCGGCACGTCATATAAAAGAGGCAACCGGACTCATTGGGGCCAGGATAGCTAGCACGGCACACGGTAAATTCGCGAAATGTAACGTGGCGGCGCATCCTTGCATCCATTATTACGTATCTATTTATTTTTCGTTCTGCTGCAACGATGATTCCCTCGCAATGAGAACATTCGAAACAACCTTGCAGATGGGAATCAATAATCATAATAATAACAATCGTTGAGAAGCCCGGCAAATTTCATGCCAATTCAGCGGATCTGTGAGACCGATTTTTTGAACATAGGAAAGTTTTGCCGTTTGTTATTAATATGCGCTTGCTGGAAAATTATTGAGATAATTCGGATAAAACGTTTAAGGTAAACGTCCCAATACCCGACCACGTCCCAGTACCCGACCACTTGCATCAATATATCAGCAAGTTAAGCGTTCACTTAAGAGAAATCTTAAACTGTGAATTGATTTAATATCCAGGATTCATAATCTACACTGAGAAAAAAAAAATGCAAAATCGTTAGTTGAATACGGCAACTAAATATTTATTAAGTCTAACTAAGCAATTAGTTTCTTGAATAATTCCGCGCTTCGGTTGACCAAAATATTGTTCAGGCAACAAAAATTTGGATTGTACAACCAAATATTTAGTTGTACAATGCACTAAACGATTTTGCATATTCAACCTTTTTTTTCTGAGTGTACGTATACGACACTACTTTTAATAGTTCAAGAATCGTCTGTAATTTAATTTTTGATAAATATGACAGCGCGCGTACTATTCGGGGCACGAAAGCCATTATGATCTAAGCTGAAGTACTAAGGAATCGCGATATCTTATTGAAGCTATTTCGAAAGTGGTTTTTATCGTTTTCGAACCAAGCCCAGCTGTTTTTATTTGGAAAGATACCACTAATTTGATCATGTCATCTCAATTAGCCAAAAATGGGTTTTAAGTACTTAATTTTCACGTCCGGTTATTGGTACATACGGAATGTATCTTGTACCGATAACCGACTATGTGTCCGGAATCCGGATATCGGTACTTGCTTGCGGCTATGTTCAGTTCCAGTAACCGGACATCTGCTAACATGCATTTTATTCGTGCATAACCTCAAAATTTCGGTGACACATTCTTTGAGCAGTGACGCATTTCTCTCAATTCACCCCCTCCCTTCCTCCCACCATGGAATGAGTGGTCGGTGTTTAGGCTCATAATGTGTGGTCGGATATTTGGTCGTATAGAAAAATGGGTGGTCGGGTACTGGTACATTTGCATTTTTCAGTATTTTCGATTATTACGAATAAAGAACTAATTGTAGCAACAACTATACCTTGTGTTTTGGAAACTGGAGACTTCAAGCTTCCCAATAGTCATAGTCGTTACAAAAAATAATTTATTTTTGAACGCGAAAAACAAGTTAACTTTTTCGTCGCCTCTTATCGGGTCCCGTCTGGTCGGGTATTGGGACATTCACCTTACTAATGATTCCTAATTAATTGAAGTCTAATGGAGCATAACCGGGACTATTAAAATTGAATTTATTACCAGTGGGAGTGCATTTTTTTCTCGTTTCAATTCGTAAAGTTGGAAAATGATCATGGCATTCCTGCGAATAATCGGTATTTCATTGACAGAACGGTATCGACCTTTTTGAGCGAATGATATTCAGTATATCATTATTATTCACATTCATTGAATAGTATCAATATGCTGTTTCTATAAGGGGCCATTCATTAATTACGTAAGGATAATTTCGGCCATTTTCGACCCCCCCTGCCCCCATGTAAGGACACATAAGATTGGTGTGACCCCGCCTTTCTTACGTAAGATTTTACCTAGTTTTCCTAAAAAGCATTTAACGTAATTAAATGTCGTTAGAAAAGGTTCAGTTACACTAAAACATGTTATCATTTGACAAAAAAAAATATTTTTATTTTCTTAAACATAATTATTTAGTCTTTGTAAAATGCATATTATAATTAAAAATAAGATTTTCAACAATCTTAAAGTGAGGATCAAATCAGTAAAATCACTACAAACGAATAATACTTTGCGCAAAATAGTGTAAGACTAAATTTGAAACAATCTTAAACGAAATAAGTCAAAGAGTGAAAGTCAGTTCAGTTCAGATCATCAATCGTTGTCCGGGTTGAAGTATATGATGTTGTGACAGTTTGAATTGAAATTTTTTAAATAGTTAAATGATTTAACAGGGTGGACACTAAATCGGACGAAAAAAATTTCCCTGACATTTCCCTAACATTTTCGAAAATTTCGCTGACAAACCATTCGAATTTGTGAAAAAAGTGACAAGGTAGGAACCTGGTATTTTTCATAGAAAAAAAATTGCAAATTGTAAATTTGCACATCGCTTCCTCAGTATTTTTTCTCATTTACAAATCTTCCTCTATGATGAGCAAATAGCCTTCACAATTCTGGCATCCTCATAGAGGAAGCTTTGTATAGTTATTTTTAACCTGAAATCGCAAAATTTTCGGATGCTAGAGCAACCACGCCCTTTTTTTGAAAATTTAAAAGTCGCAAAAAATAGGTACAAGTCAATGAATTTTTGCAAAATTCATCGCAAACAAAGAATTTGTGGGGCTCAGCTTATGTGCCAAATTTCGGCTCGCTACTCCAATGTGGCCTTGAGATATAGCTGTTTGAATGAGAGACAAGCACACACATAACACATACACATGCACATAACACACACACACATGCCTCCGGACATTTAAAAAAAATATGATTCCTCGATGTTTTAGAACATTTTAAACATACTTACATCAAAATCTCGAATACTAAAAATTTTCACGAAAACAAAGCTCCCTCTATGAGGAAGCAAAACACAAAAAAAATGTTCACCCATTATTTTTTTTCATCGGTGCGCAGAAAAAAAAAGTTCGCCCATACACTTTTTTTCTCTCGATTTGATATTTCGTATTTTCCCAGACTGATATTTATTTTCCTGACATTTCCTTGATTTCCCTGACACTCAAAAATTCCCCTGACATCTCCAGGTTTTCCCTAACAGTTGCTATATTACATAATTGCGTGATAGAAAAAAGGATTTTTTTACAAATAATTTAAGTAAGACTAATATACACAAAAATTTACTATAATGTTCATTTCTAAGCTTCGAAATGTGTGAATATGAACACGCTTAAGATTTTTTAAACTTAATAAACAATACAAATTTTTAACATAAGAATATGTAAATAAAATTGTCCATCACTCTATATGGCAAAACACACATTCTGTCTTATCGTAAAATCTTACGTGAGAATGGCTTTACTCCCTCCCCCCTCCCCCAGGTAAGTTCATGTAGAGATTTTTCAAACACCCCTCGGGACCCTTACGTAATTACTGAATGGCCCCCAAGCCTATTCGCGATA
Organism: Alloplasta piceator; assembly: GCA_946863875.1. Taxonomy (NCBI): domain Eukaryota; kingdom Metazoa; phylum Arthropoda; class Insecta; order Hymenoptera; family Ichneumonidae; genus Alloplasta; species Alloplasta piceator. The sequence continues at coordinate 23,840,457 of OX333076.1, forward strand.
TGTAATTATTGCATGCTACAAATAGAAACACTCGTGGGATAGAAATACTATCCAACCACAACGAAAAATAACGGCAATATAAGTGAATGAAAATTATTACGAATCCCCATTTATTATACATTTCACGACTGTTAATAATATTTAGTGGAATTTTTTGAATCGTAAATAATGGAGTTCTGTCAAGGCAGCCAGAGGTTCTGCAACGGAACCGCCACTATTTGTGAAAGAAGAATGTAGAGATAAAAGAAAAATAACATAAAAGTAAATTAGAAACTTACATATTGCTTCCTCAATTATTATTTCCACGGCCACCTTTATGAGCAAATGCGCTGAAGAATTTGGGTTCCACCTCATATATGAAACCTTGCAAAGTATGTAAATACACTACGCGCAACAATTAAGGGAGCAAGAAAAATTTCCAAATTTTTCGGTGATTTTCAACAGGCTTGAACAGGCAGTGAAAAATGGTCGTATCAAGGTAATAAAAAAAGCACTTTAAAGCTCCAAGATTCTAGTTTTCAGATCTTTTGGTCAAAAATTTTTAGGAGCTACGGTTTATACGAAATTGTAAGAAACGGCGCAAAAGAAAATGTTTACTTTTTTATTTTTGGTCCACAGGCTTGGAAAGAATGCAGTCGATTTACCAAATCAAGGGAAAAAGTCACCTTTTTGTACTTTTTTCAACTGCATATTGAAGGTAGAAAAAAAATTTTCTCAAATCTCTTGAAAGAATCTCGTAGGAAATTTATTCCAGTTTTTGAAACTGCCCGATTAATTTCTGTACGACCATTAATTGGTTGCTAAGATATCAGTGGTTACAGACAAAAGGATCCTTTTTCATTCAAACCCGGGATATCTCCGCGACGTAGAACAAAAATGAAAAAAAAAGGAAATTAGGCTGAATAAGCGGGCTACCTGGCCCATGTATTGGTTTAGCTGGAAACATTTTGTCCAAGCCCGTGGAGCAAAAATAAAAAGGTAAAAGAATTTCAAATTTTTTTTTCGTGTCATTTCTTAAAATTTCGTAAGAACCGTGGCTCCTAAAAATGTTTGACCAAAAGATCTGAAAACTAGAATCTTGGAGCTTCAAAATGCTTTTTTACGACTTCGATACGACCATTTTTCACTGAAATACAGCCTGTTAAAAATCACAAAAAATGTGGAAATTTTTCTTGCTCTCTTAATTGTTGCGCGTAGTGTATATAGAAGAAATAAATTTTTTATATAGATTTTTGTATATAGTCTTTTGTATAAGCAAGATGTACCTATCACGTGTAGACAGTCTGTTGGAGCTCCTCGAGTCGAGAGAAATGCCGGTCGTCGGTAAGATAGGAGGTAAATGTACTTGTCTCGCGTCGCTGCCGCGACTGTTCATGTAAAGAAGTACCGGGCAAGTTTCCAATTTTTTAGATTTCATACTTCGAATAAGGTCGAGCGACTTAATAGACATGCTGCAAAGTGAAAACAATTTAACACAAAAAATAACGTCAAAATTCAAATGCTTCATCAAAATTTGATATTTACGCTGTCACTTCTCGAAAATAGTTTGCGACATTTTTCCAGTGACATTAGAAATTCACGCTTTGGCTGACATGTGTTTTAATTTGTGTGGCCAATGAGTGGTGCGTTCTTCATTCGCAAATTTTTCAGTTTTTTCACCAATTACGAGAATAAACGTAGACAAAAAAAAACACCGAAGCTGTAGTATTTCTAAAACTCATGTGATTTATTGAGCTGGTTGTGTCAGGTACCGTTATTAGGTAGGTACAGATCATTGTGCATGAGAGAAGATTCTTGTACCGAATTAAGAAAAAAATATCCATGCAGCAATCGGTAATGCAAAAGAAACCTTTGGAACTCAGTATTCAACTTGCTTGAATTGTACTTTTTTTGTACTATTTGGTATGAAGTTGATTGTACTTACAATAATTTCGTGTGTAGTTTGTCAAAAAAAATTAAGAAGACTTTAAATAATGTTGGCACCCGATTTTGAAAAAAAAATAGCGGTTGATTTCCATTCAAAATCGTTTGTACAGTCCGGCGATAAGAAACTTTCCCCAGTTTCGCACTCGAGCGCTTCCCCGACTCCTTCTCGAACTCCGAGCTCGAGAATTTTGTGCGCGAAACCTCTGGTTAAGAAACCAGCCTGGGAGAGATTATTCGGGCAAAATAGAGTGAAGGTCGTAGTGTAAATTGATGTGTGCGTGCGTGCGTGAGTATCCGTGTGTGAGTGTGTGAATCGTTCGAGCGGGTTTCTTATTGAGAGGATCGCATGCGGAAAAGAGTGAGAGACAGACAGAGGTAGTGAGCGCAGAGCGCGCGCCTGGTGGGGGTATGCGATATATAACAAAAACTCTTACCCTTGGGGTCTTTTGGTTTTTTACCAGGAGGTCGGACTGTAGTTGATTGGAGTATCTTCATTTTCGTTTGTATTAACGAGGAAAATAAAACTCGTAGCCTTTGCTCCACACGTTTATGACTATCCCGGCGGCTTGCCGGTGCATGGCTCCAGCGTTGCATGACCTACTCGCTTCAAAATCGTTTGTAGTAATTATCTTTTCGTTGATAGTTCTTTTCAAACAATCTAAACGCGACCTTATCAGCTTAGGGTCATTCACAGTTCCTCGGAAAGTGACTACAAACGACCCACTCGCTTCAAAATCGTTTATGGTAACTTTATTTTTATTTGTACTTCCTCGGATAGTGACTACAAGCGGCATACTTGCTTCAAATTTGTTTGTAGTACTCTTTATAGCAGGTAAGATTGTACTTTGATAGTTCACGAAGAACTACGAAATGGAAATAAAATTGCTACAAGCGATTTTGAGGCGAGCCGATTGTTGGTAGTCACTTTCCGAGGAACTACGAATAAAAATACAATTACTACAAATGATTTTGAAGTGAGTAGATCGTTCGTACTCACTTCCCAAAAAACCAAAAATGAAAATAAAATTATTACAAACGATTCTGAAGCGAATTGGTCGTTTGTAGTCATTTTCTACGGAACTACAATCAAAAATAAAAATAACTACAAGCGATTTCGAAGCGAGTAGCTCGTTTATAGCGTCTTTTCGAGGAACCACAAATGAAAAATTGCTACAAACGATTTTGAAGCGAATAGGTCATACAAAGTAGGCAGTAATCCACCGGTACACCGCCTAAATAAGAGACCAAGGGCTACAGATGATTTTGAAAAGGAATCAACCACTACATTTTTTTCAATTGGGTGCCGATACTTTGTTAAGTCCCTTTAATTTTTTTTTTGAAGTAACAACAAACGACATTATTGTTATCGCCACTACATACCAAATGGTACCAAAAAAAATGCTAAGCCTGAGCAAGTAGGGTGTCATCCCCTATGGAACATTAGAGCCATGGGACGTCCAATATTCATACATGGTGGATGAAAACTCCATCCCAGAGACGTCGTAGAATATCCCTCAAACTTCTAACTTAAGTGCGAAACAGCACCTGTTCTATGTACTGGGAACGTCTCTTATACGTACCCTGAGACGGTTTTTAGACGGACTAGACCCCAAAAAGTGACGTGTGACTTACGTACTTAGGACGAATAAACCAGTGATCCGAAAGATGTCTAATGATCATCAATTATACGTCCCATAATTTTGATAATTTAATCGTTATTAATTAGATATTATTAATTAATTATAAGCTTTATTACTGATTATAAATATTCGGGGCCTATAAGATATCCATATTTTACTGAAAAAAAGAAAAAAAATAGTTTTCGATTTTTCATGGGGTGGTCACCCATCCAAGTGTTGGATTCAAGAAATGCTGCTTAACTCTTCTGATCTCCAACCTACCTACCTATCTACACTAACTTGACTTATGATAAATTTTTGCTTGTAAAAACCTTATACGATGTAGTTTACTGATATACTTATATATCTTTGTCCTACAGACCTTGAATAATGTATAATCAGTAATGAAATTTATAATTAATGATTAATGTGTAATTAATAGCGTATCAATTGAGGGACGTATAATAGATGATCATTAAACATCTTTTGCAGCATTGGCATTCGTCTTAAACACGTACGGTAACGTCACTTTATGAGGCCATAGGTACGCCTAAAAACTATCTAAGGGTACGTATACGAGACGTTTTCAGCACATAGAATCACTGCCGTGTCGCATCTCCATTAGAGGTTTAAGGATGTTCACGGTCTTTCCTGGAATGAAGTTTTCATCCAACATATATGATTATTGGACGTTCCCTGGCTGTTAGGTTACGTGCAGAAAATATTTACAGCTCCAAAAATATGTGTCATAGACTTAGAATAAACTTCCGCGTTATATCCCTCGATAGACGTAATTTGTACGTCTATAAGACGGTTAATCGGCGTACCCATATCGTAGCTGCCCGAAATACGTCCAATATTCATACATGGTGGATGAAAACTCCATCCCAGGGACGTCCTAGGATATCCCTCAAACTTCTAACTTTAGTGCGAAACGGCACCTGTTCTATGTACTGGGAACGTCTATTATACGCACCCTGAGACGGTTTTTAGACGGACTAGATCCCAAAAAGTGACGTGTGACTTACGTATTTAGGAAGAATAAACCAGTGATCTGAAAGTTGTCTAATGATCATCAATTATACGTCCCATAATTCAAATAATTCAATCGTTATTAATTAGATATTATTAATTACAGTCGAACCTCGCTAACTCGAACCTCTATAACTCGAAAACCTCGATAAGTCTGAGACTCAGTCTGTTCCCTTGCGAAAACCTCTGTAATTCGAAGAAAAAACAGAGACCAACTCGAAGTTTTTCGAACGTATCAAGGACCATTATTTTGCGTCTGTAACTCGAATTTAAAGATACCTGACCTCTACAAGTCAAAGGTTACCTCTATAACTCGAAGTTCCAATGCTCTGACCTTTACAACTCGAAGCGCTTTATGCAATGACGTAAAACGCTACGCATTCTGTCCGCATTTTTTAGTTCCTGTTTTACTCTGTACGTGGCGCTAGTTAGCTCTTAAATATGCTTTACGGCGTGCAGAAGACTACTAGCGCCACGAGTGACGAAATTTGGCGTAAAAAAAGGCAGACTCCGAACGAAGTTCGAACTTTCATAGAAAAATCTATATTAACATTGATGATAACGTACTCGTAGCTCTGTTCGCAGTTGAAAATGCAATTCGCAACTCTGTTTGCGGTAAAAAATGCAATTGACTGCCAGTATAAGTGAAAACAGAGTAAAATAACGGATTTTTTCCTAAACCCTGTCAATGATAGTGAATGAACAACCATGATCTACCATGTACATATGTACTAAAATATATTACATTTTGCATAACTTGTATGTACGTCCCAAAATAAAGAATATTTCCATTATATTTGGCGAATTTTTACGAGCCTCTATAAGTCGAATATTGTTTTGGTCACCCCTATAACTCGAAAACTTCGATAAGTCGAAACCTCTCTTACTCGAAGAAATTAGCTCTGCCCCTGAGATTCGAGTTACCGAGGTTCGACTGTAATTATAAACTTTATTACTGATTATAAATATTCGGGGCCTATAAGATATCCATATTTTACAGAAAAAAGAAATCCCATCCAAATCCCATCCAAGTATTGGATTCATCGTAGCTGCCCGAAATACTTAAATATACATCTAAGGGACGAATCCGCTTTATTGGACAAAACGCGATGGATCACACACGACGTATATTGTATGTACATGCCACGTACTATTTCTTAAGCAACAAATATACGTAACACGGCCATCCATGGAATGTCTATAGGTGGATATTTGATAGCTTTTACTTTAGGATAGTAATTGGACATCTATTGGACGTTCTAGGTTCACATCTATATGAAATACTACACGGAACGTCCAGTAGACGTTCAATTGACGTCCTCCAAATATGATTTTCGTTGATGAACCTGGAACGTCCAATAGATGTTCAATTACTATCCTAAATTAAAAACTATTGAATGTCTACCAATGGACATACCATGGATGGCCCTGTTATGTATATTTGTAGCTCAAAAAATAGTACGTTTCGTGGACATACAATATACGCCCTATGTGATCCATCGCGTTTTGTCCAATGAAAAGTATACCATGAACGTTCAATGGATGTCTGCATTACGTCCATCATAGATGTAGACGTGTGAAGGATCTATGGATGATCGATATACGTCCAATGGACACTCGGTTCCGTGTGAGATGTTTACAAAGATTACAACCAATCATCCAGAAAAGATTATACAGGCAGCATAATCGCTCAAAAGATTCTACAGGCAGTATAATCTATGCATGGTCTACCACCATTTTTTTTTATGAAATTCCATCTAAAATTCTCATACTTAGCGGATTCATCTTCAAAGTATGAGAACTTCTAAGATTCTCAATCTTAGAAGATTCATTTGAGAGTCCATCTAACATCGACAGTGACAAACACTTCACGGAAGAAGAGTTACTATCCACTAAATGGCACTTAAGTGAATTGTATAAAATTAAATAAATTGCTCGACATTGTTTTGAAATATATTTTGCTATTCGTTTAATATAGTCAAATATGATGTTCTGTTGTAGCTTAGGCTAAAAATGATAATTTGGCTAAAATTCTGCTCGGGTAGCTCGTTCGCTTGTGAGATAGATTCCGAGAGCTTATAGTTTCAGCTAGCAACCGCAGCACCTTGCACGCCCTTGGAATCTTTCTCTGAAGCCATTCGATTTTTAAATTAGCGAAGACACCGTTTTTATCGTCTGCATACTACGACTAGGCGGTAAATAAAATTCGTGGATAGTGATCTTGACAATTTCAAAGTTATGTACGATTTGTCCCAAGGTCCTATTCCAACGATTAAAAAACGACAGGAATTAATACCATAAATACACGATCAGAAGATGTACTACAGATATAGAAAAATAACTTTTCTTACGGTGCTAAGGAACTGCGAAAAAACATTCGATCATTTTTTCGGAATGTGCAATTGACAAAAGATCACAAAGTCAATAAAGAAATTTCGGTAAAAAAGTACACTCACATTGGTTACAAGCATGTTATGTAGATGCTACAGAGTCATGTTACAATACTTTAATGTCACTTCGTTCCACCCAATTAACCTTACATAAATATAACCAAAGTTACACTCACATCGTTACAAGCATGTTACGTAACGGCTACAAAACTTGTTTACATTACTGTAATGTAAAAACATTATATACTACACTAGTGGGAAAAATTAAAGGATCAACAAATTTTCCCAAATTTTTAGTGGTTGTTAACAATGACTTTTACAGCTCAATATACCCACAAAATTCCTGTAAGGTTTCAATTTGATCTATCGAACGGTTTTTTTGTTTCAAGCAATCAAATTTTTTAAAAAAATTAGAATAAATTAAATTAAAATAAATAAATTGAATAAAAATAAAATATAAATAATTTAAATTGAAATGAAAATTTTTGAATTTTTTTTTTTCAAAAAACCATCGACGATCCTTGTAGAGCATTGATTCAAGTTTGTAAAACGCCCCTTGTAATTTCTGTGCGGTCATTGGTTGCTGAGATATCAATGGTCAACCAGAAAAGTGTCTTTTTTTTTTGTAAAAGTACCATTTGTTATGTACAGGTTATTTGTTATGTACCATTTGTTATATACAGGTTACATAACTAGTATATAACGTTTTTACATTACAGTAATGTATGTGTTACGTCCTGCGACTTTTGGGATTTCTCTTCGTTCTTGAGTTTTCCCATATCGGGTAATTCTCGAGGAAAATACGGATGGAAAAGGAACACGGTCGAGACAAGGATCCATTCTTACGATGTGGCCATATTCACACAGATTTTCTGCCTCTCAAATTACGGGCCATGAGGTGCCTAGTTAGTCACGCACCAACTCAGACCTCCGAGGAGATTTTCGAGCATATTATTATGACGCCTAAATAAAACAGTCTCCATCATCGGTGGGGCAAAACATCCGCCGGAGATAGGGGACTACAGAAAATATCGATAGGGCCTTTGTGGGGCCAAGCGACACTAATGTTAAAATCTTTGAGAGCGCGTGGCACTCACACCAGCCTAGCGCAATGCTGAGATCCTCACGCACACTAGAGTGCAGCTATACCGTCGCTGTCATATGAGCGACGGCAAGGAATTATATTAGTACGTACGATCAGTGGTTCTTCCTTTTCATTTTATTGGCATAATCAGCCTGAGATCCCAAAAGTTCGCAAAATAGGACGATAACGTGACGATAATAAGACGAAATAGGACGAAAATATCGCCTGGGTGAGGTCATGCGAGAAACAAAGTAAAATTATTTTAACACGTAATAACGTAAAGGAAGAGTTTTTCTTGAGAAAATAGAATTTCGACGCTTAAGGAGGTTCAGTGATCGTAGCGACTCCAAGAAAAAAATTCAATTTTTTTAAATAGAATTGTCGAAACCCTCATACGTGCAACTGCGAAGTTTGCACGAGATGTATCGCATAGTTTCCGAGATATTAATTATTGAAGTCAGTGAATTTACTACACATGAGCGACAAATTCTCGTTTTCCACTCAGAAATCGATTTTTTTATGCTACTTGGAGCCAAGATACGCGTAAAGAAAACTAACGGTTGTATATTCGTTGAATCTTTGCGATCAAAAAGACACCTTCACTTAGAGAGTTTATTGCGTAATAAATAATAAATTTGCAAATATTAAGTCCAAAATGTCAAAAATATTCGTGGAGCAAGACTCCCGTGACCTGAGGACAACCATCTTGCTTGAGGTGTGGCAACGCCGCATACCCGCGAAAATTTGAATTTCGTATTGGACATTTTCTACACGAGATAAAAATATGGATGTGCGAAGCCGTAAATTTTTTTATTATTTTTTTAATAACTAAGGCACCTCAATTTTTCTGCCAGTATATAATATATATCCTAGATATACGAACGTGCTGTAGGAATTTACATGATGGGACAGTAACGCAATTTACGTTAGTCATGAAAAATGCGACGATGCCAAACGTCGAAGATACGATATACCACTGAAGTCAAGCCGTATATTATTACGTTTCTATTGATATCGTAAAAATAAAAGGAATCCAGAAATTCAATGCGTAAAAAATATTTCTCGAAAAATAGACCATATCTACTGATCTAAAATGCAGCGGTCTTGCAGTACAAAATAGACTCATAGCTGACTAGCATAGTCACCACCGAACGTCCTTAAAGATTTTAACGAAAGACAACGAAAGACGTTGCAATAGTTTATTAGGGTAAAAAAAAGGAGGAAAATACAAACAGGGCATATAGGAAAAAAGACGAAAGAACAGAACACCACTGTCTCTTGAAAAGGTCACACACGTGGCCCATAGCAAAATTAGTCATCCTGCGTACAGAGAGAAAAATTATTAAACCCTTCAGTGCAACCTGATATGTTATGTATAAAAAATCTTTTCAACGCTCTGTCGGGAGATTTTTAATCGAAGAAATGCTATCAGCATATTGCAAACATCCGGAGTTAATACATCTGTCAAAAATTGAGATGACGCTAGGAAAGAGAGTCTTTGTCTAAGGGTCCGAGGAAATTTCCTCGTGTCCCGCGGACGGCACGAGGCCTGCTACCCCCTTGAGTCGATTCGTTCTCTCTCGCACAATGAGTCGCTGCAGGGGCGCACGCCATATATGGACACAAAAAAGATATTCACCAAGCATTGCTCAAGATTCAAAGTTATTAAGGCCTTAGGCCACCCTAGCACTTTTGAAAAATTGATTTTTTTAAATTTTATTTTAAATGGACCTCGGAAATGATGTCCCAAAAGTTTATGGCCGGGAAAAATCTCTAAGTACTCGTTTTTCGAATTTCGGTACAAGGCCGTCTGGTCCTACTAAAAACTTCAAACGCCTTTATCTCACAATTGCATTATTATTGAAATTTTTTTTTACTTTAAATGGTCTAACAGGACCTCAAAAATGATGTCCCAAAAGTTTATGACCGGGAAAAATCTCTAAGAACTCGGTTTTCAAATTTTAATACAAGACCGTCTGGTACTACTCAAAACTTCAAACGCGTTTATCTCAAAACTGCATTTTTTCAGTTGGCCGGACTCATAACTCAGACATTTTTCCACCGATTCACTTGAAATTTTGAATATATCTCGAAAACGACATTGTCTGTGGAAGTACGTAGGTTTTTTTTTTTATATTGCATAGTTCATTTGTTATTAACAATTATCTGACGATTTTCTAGGTAGATTTTTCACTTTCCACCTTAGAAGTGCGCCATTTGACCAAAAATCAATATATCGCAAAAATCCTACGTACTTCTATAGCAGTGATTACATATGATCGAAAAAAATTTATTGGCTTATTATGATTAAAAAATTACAGGAGCTGTTAGTCCGGCCGTGAACTCTGAAAAAACGGAGACGTTATCGCGAAAATGCTGCGCAGCCGCCATTTTGAAATTAATCGCTTCAAAAAAAATATTGTAAACAGTCACTGATATGTATGATAACACCCCGTTTTTGTAATCTCGATTTATTTTGTAGTATTTCTGAAAATAAATCCCCAAAAAGCCTATTTTTTCGGTCTCTAGAGTGGCCTAAGGCCTTAAGGGGGTCCTGTCAGTGTGAAATCGGAAAGAAATCGTATTTTTTTTTACGTTTTACAAACTCTTTTGCACTTATTTACCAAGTCATAGACCGAATGTTGAAAAATGGCAAAGTTACAAGCGAATCTGTAAACAAAGAATTTTGAAAATTGAGAAATCCATTTTCAAAATTCTGCATTTTTTTCTATAGATTCTGGATCATAACTAAGTAATCTATATCATGATTAGAAAGTGGGATGCGGCTGCCTTATATTTTTTTGTTTGTTTCTAAAATAAAAATAAAAAATTCGAATATTCTTTATAAAAATAAAGAAAAAATAGATAAAAATAAAACGTATCCTGGAAAATTTCGATATTTCGCATATTTTCCAAAGTAAGTGAGAAAGATCTTTTATTGAAAAAAAATATTCTTATTTATTTTGAAAAATATGCAAAATATCAATATTTTTCAGGACATGTTTTATTTTTATTTTATTTTTTACTTCTATAAGGAATATTAGGAATTAATTTTTTTATTTTATTTTTGAAACTCAAAATAAAAAAATTATTTTAAAAAATATGAGGCAGCCGCATCCCCCTTTCTAATCATGATAGATATTACTTATTCGTAACTCAGAATCTGTGGAGAAAATTGCAGAATTTAAAATATGGTGTTTTTCCAGTTATTCCTTTTTGACACAAACGATCGTCGCGCCACTTGAAGGAGTGATGAAATAATTCTGTAAAAAAATTAAGCGGTTTTTGAAGTGGAATCAATACGAAAAAAGATCTGATTACCTGAACGAAATGACTCCTCGATTTCACTTGGAATGCTATATATATATATATATATATATATATATATATATATATATATATATATATATATATATTAGGGTGAATCGAAAAAACTCAAAACTGTTGGCTACCTTCAAAAATTAAAGATATCGTTGAAACAAAGGTCTCTGTACAGCGGTTCGATTTTTTGAATTTTTTTAGAGGGCGCGCGGGGCGTCCAAACACGCCATTTTTAGCCTTAAATTTACTAAATCACTTATAAACGGAAACCGATCATTCAAAAAATTCTGAATTTTTTATATAAGGTGCCCAGACATGTAGTCTTTCTAACCCATATTTACTGAACATTAACAAATAGTTCATATATGGGGAATTCTTTATCAACTGGGCCACTTTTTTTTTGAACCTCTCCAATTTCTTTAAAAATCTGCCAGTTTGAAATATTAGTAAAAGGAACGTCTGTGGTTTTTTTTTAGATTTTTTTAGGCGTCCGTTCAAGATTTTCAATTTTTCATTACGAACACTGTATCTCAAAAAATATTTACCAAACAAAAAAAAACATACGTTTAAAAACTTTTTTATTTTTTCCACTTTATCGAAAAAAATAAAAATCATAATTTTTCAGCATTGAGAAAATGGAAATTTCGCAAAAAAATAAGAATTTTTTTTTTTTAAACCTAATAGAAAACTTTTGATTCTAGTACTAATTTTACAGGATGTCTATTATTAGGTAAAGAATCTGCGAAAAAAATTTCAGAATGGCACCTCCAATGGTTACGATAAAAAAAAATAAAAACCCTGCGAAATCTCATGTTTTCATTTTTTTTCATCGTAATCACTGCAGATGTCACTCTGAAAATTTTTTCGCAGACTCTTCACCTAATAATAGATATCCTGTAAAATTAGTACTAGAATCAAAAGTTTTTTATTAGGTTTAAAAAAAAAAATTTCATTTTTTTGCCCAATTTCAATTTTCTCAATGCAGAAAAATTATGATTTTTATTTTTTTCGATAAAGTGAAAAAAATAAAAAAAATTTAATCCTTAAGTTTTTTTTTGTTTGATGAATATTTTTTGAGATACAGTGTTCGTAATGAAAAATTGAAAATCTTGAACGGACGCCTAAAAAAATCTTAAAAAAATCACAGTCGTTTCTTTTTACTAATATTTTTAACTAGCAGATTTTAAAAAAAATTGGAGAGGTTTAAAAAAAAAGTGGCCCAGTTGATAAAGAATTCCCCATATATGAACTATTTGTTAATGTTCAGTAAATATGGGTTGGAAAGAGTACATGTCTGGGCACCTTATATAAAAAATTCCGAATTTTTTGAATGATTGGTTTTCGTGTAACAGTGATTTAGTAAATTTTAGGCTAAAAATGGCGTGTTTGGACGCCCCGCGCGCCCTCTAAAAACATTCAAAAAATCGAACCGCTGCACAGAGACCTTTATTTCAACGATATCTTTGATTTTTGAGGGTAGCCAACAGTTTTTAGTTTTTTCGATTCACCCTAATATATATATACCATTGATTATTCATTCGGATTTCTGTAGAGTTGGTAAAAAAATAATTATTCTACTGTTGAATCGAAATTTGAATATCGCGCGATTGCGCGCTTACAACTCTGCGGACCAATCAAAACGCTTGAAAGAAGTGACTACGGGCCAATCAAAAAAATTGTCGCAAGTGATCAGAAAGTGTAACAGAAAACAAACGTTCGCGCGTGGTTAATCATTTTTTTATTGTATTCACTTATTTTTATCGAGTGTTTATTTATTGGTTCAAAAGCAATATAAAATATCTATAAACCGACCGAGAAATGACGTGAAAGTGCTTTTTCGATCTCGACAAACGACACGAGCAGTTTCACAGTGGTTAGTGATACGTCAGTTCATATGTTTATTATATTCAATTATTTGTAAAGACAATGGTATTCGTCGTCTTTACTAAATAATCGAATTGATTTTCATATTTATTTCCACTTTTTTCAGTAAGTGAATTCAATTCCATGCCTTATATGTACAATATAACCTCCAAAGTGTCAACGGATTGGAGGTTATATTATAATAATTTTATAGCATTTTTGGTGTAAAAATATTCGTAAGTATTAAAAATAATTACACAAATAAAAATTAACAAAGCGTGAAAAGCGTGTTAAAAATTTTTTTTTCTGCATGCAATAACCATGTAAAATATTGTTTGTTATGCAGACGCAGTAATCGGTGAAGCGAAGGACTGAGGAAACGTTTTTCCACACCTTCAACTTCGGAGGCTGTTTCCCGAAACCTGGATCTTCAAAAACTCTGCGCGCAATCCTGACCAAACCGCTTCATGGATTTTATCCTACGACGTCTCATTTTCCTTGTAACACTTTTACGGACCGCTTGAGCGCGGCACATTTTTATTATAATCAATATTGTTTTGTGTGCAGTGCTCTAAAAACCAAAAATGGGTCAACGATTCAAAAAGTGGTCTGTAACTCCAAAATAAGGAAAAAAAAAATGTGCCACGCTCAAGCGGTCCGCAAAAGTTTTGCAAAGAAAATGAGACGTCGTAGGATAAGATCCGTCAAGCGTTTTGGTCAGAACTGCGTGCAGCGTGTGAAAATAAAAAATTTATTTATGAGAGAACCGCTGCAACTTAAGGGCTCTAACTAACGTCAAAAGTTGCTACACTCGATACATCAAATTGGAGACTATCTGTGAAATTTCCACAAATGTCATGAACATTTATATTGATGTTCAAAAATCGGCATTTTGACGCTGTCAATCTCCCCTTAAGCTCAAGAGAAATTTTAACTTAAAGCAGGCGTGCGAATCATGCTAAATTATAAGTAGCGTGTGTATAAATGAATGATTTATTTTAGGGTAAACAATAAGAAAATCACTAAGAAAGAAAATTTGAATTAGCAAAAATAATATTCAAGAATAAAAACAAAAATAGAATTATTCCATTTGTTATGAAACCAAAACAGTTTCTAATACTTCAAACCAAGATACACTTCTTTCAAAAACTCAAAACTGCAAATTCAAAATTCGAAATTCAAATTTCAAAATCCAAATTTTCTTTCAAATAACAAACAAAGTCAATCTCAGGAAAACGATTTTAAAAACTGAAATAAATTAATTATCAAGTACATTCCGAAAAGAATGTTAAAATTGAAAAGCTTGGTAATTGAATTATTCTCAAGTGAACAATCATACAATATTGAAATAATTAATTTACCAAATCAATTTGGAGATTTCAATTCATATTGTATAAACAAATTTAACATCGCAAATTATAAAAAGTTAAAATATTTACAAGATCAATTTTATTGAGACATTTTAATCAATAGAAATTATTTAAAATCAGTTTAACCAATGCGCAAATTACAATTATAAATTATAAAACCTGTCATATTCATCAAAATTGATCAGAACAAATTGTTAAAGAAAATTACTAAATTCAACGATATGGCTAAACCAGAAATTCACTTAAATAATTTGCAATTAATGAATTATCAATTCAAAGAATCTTTCTTGCGAGAAGGCGATGGGATAAGTTTGAAAGAGCAGGGGAAATACAGTGCAGTAAAGCAGAGGAGTAGGAAGTATGAAAATTGCCATAGGAAAGAAAGAGAGCCAGCCATAGTAAAAAATCAAACCAATCGGAAGTACTGTAGAGCAAGAAAGTATGAGAGAGCATGCAAGAGCGAAAGAGAATCGAGAGGGATGGTCGAAGCCTCCGTGGTGGGGCCTGAGCGCAGCGAGAGCCCAAGCGAGGGTGGGAGTAAGAGAGAAGGAAGATGATAGAAAGAGACCCCTCGACGCCTCTTTGCACATCGAAAATTTGCGTAAAACTGCAAGATCTAAATCGCGAATTGTTTCAAAACATACAGATTGTAAAAGTATGGAATTATGAGTGAAATTTAAGATAAATTTAAGTTTAATTATCGATTTATTATTAGAAAATTAGAACGACGAGCGAGGTGGAGGGGAGCTCTAAGACGTGCATCGCCTTAAAAGTCAAGGGACAATTTGCCCCTTTCCAAAACTAAGCTGGACCATGAGTATAAAAACGCGAGGCGCAACGCCTAATTAGTTCATTTATTATCAAAAAAATGCACGGTCCAACAACGTCCACGACACTCGTCGTCAAGGCCGCATTGATTTCGAAGTTTTTTGCGACTTAAGAGGATGTGAAAGACCTGTTTTACCATCGTAGCAGAATCGAATTTTCGGCCAAATGCCATTTCCAAATTATCACACCAAATAGGCTGCAATTTTGGGATGCCATCACGGTAATAGTATTCTAGGACCTGAAACTCAGAAAATTTCGATAGCGCGAAAAAAAAAATTAGTCTTATCACAAGTAGGAATCTGTAATGCAGAAATGGATTTTCCGATGTTTGCATTGTTCGATTCCAAAAATTCTCAGTTTTAGGCTCTAGAGCAAAGAAAATTGCAGATACCGAGCACTTGAAAATTGATGTCCGTGACAAATTGTAGAAATGACATTTGGCCGAAAATTGTATGGTAAATGCCGATAAATAGAGCTTGGAATGGCAGACGTTTAGTTCACGAATATTCCGCTACGGACTGTAGCCTTGAGCGCTACTGGTATGTTCGCACAGCACTATATATATAGAGCTAGTATATCCAGAGGAGGCGAACCATACGACCACCTGTAAGTGGAGAGTAGCACTGTCCTTGTCTGATGTGTGATTCAGACAAGAAAGCGACTACTCTCCCTGCACTTTCTTTCTCTTTTCACAGAGCATACGCTCTGTGACTATATACGTAAAGTAGCAGCTATATATGTGTCATTCCATACCGTTTCGACCTGGGTCTGACCCTTGACCTCTCGGATTTGACTCGCAATTTTTTATATGATTGTTCTCACTTTGACAGACACCCAGTTTTTTTTAGATTTTCGAGATTCAATTTGAATCTTTTACAATTTCTTAAACGATTTTATTGATCGACACAATTTAAAAATCTAAAAAAATTCTGAAAAATTGTGTCAGATATCAGAATTTTTAAGCTTAGAGCCAGAGTGGGGAGATTTCTCCTTCTTACTATTTGTTTGTTACCAGCGTACAGCCTTGCTTTATACTAACCCCCCCCCCCCCCTCCTTTCCTGGTAAGGCCGAGCTGCAGCCAACACCCTACATCTTTTTCAACTCTGTGTCGCAATTCTGCCGAGAGTGAAGGGAAAACTGCTGAAAAACCTTCATTGATACAGACGGTAAACTACCTAAGAGACCGTCGGTAGCAGTGCGAGCACGCTCCAGCACGACTATTGTCGGTCGGTTAGGTAGTTACCTCCTCCATTGTGATCCAGTGAGCCAGTCGCTTGCACAGTTAGGTGAACCACTATCCGAGCGATAAGAACCGCGTCGGGAGGCCTCACCGAAACCGTACAATTAACCGCCCACTCATCGCAATGAGGTCTTTGGGATTCCTTTATTTAAGGTGGGGTCCCAACCCACCGGGATTGCAACTGATAAACAACACTTGAAAAATTGGAATATTTTTCAGCGATGTCGCCGGGGTTCGAACCCGGGTCCCGCGGATTACGAGACCCGCGCTCGAGCCACTTGGCCACTGCTCTCCTTTCCTTCTTACTATTTTCAAGCTTTTTCCGGAAAAAAAACGTTAAAAAAATAGCAGCGGGCGTTACTTTACTATGAATGGTTGGTGAAACATTTTCATATGCAAAATCGGAATTTTGAAAAAATTTTCACGACACTCTGCGTTTTATCCTTCGCTTTAATTTTTTCGAGTTGTCGCTATCGTGAAATTGGTCTCGAACATTAGATTTCCGTGCAAATCAATTATTATTTCTTGTTGTTAAAAATCTTTTTATTATTTCATTTTGTTCAAATCCGGCTACGTTTATTATATACATTTGTGCGCGCGTTAAATTTAATTATTATTTTCTTTTCTTAAAATCCGGACAATTGTGCGTGCGTTAATAAATTAATTATTTTCTTTTGTTAAAATCCGACTACGGCTATCATAAACTTTTGTGAGCGATATATCCTATTCATTATACACCGATTACGGTTTTATGCTAGATATGCATTAACTAAATATTTAAAAACTATATCTCTTAATTTCATATTTTAACCCTTTTTCGTTTTATAAACATTGTGCGCGTTATTAATGATGTGTTATACTTTAAAATATATATCCACACATATATATCCATATATGTCGTTGTTGTGTTAAAAACGATTTATACCCATCACCATCATCAATAGAGTCGTTCTATCTCCATCATTCGTCAACCGTTCGTGGTCATTTATCCAGCAGTCACTCATTTTCACCATCGTTTCTGATTCAATTTTCTTCAAATACTCATCAAAAAGGTAAGTAGACAAAAATGTATTCGAGAATGAAAAATTCAAATTGCGAGAAAACATTTTCTCGACATTCTACGAGAAGGAATCCACAATAGACTTTTCGTTCATTTTGTTAATTTGGGAGATAACGTCAAAAATAAATTCAATTCGTTTTAACTTGTTTGAATTTTGTGATACGCGGTTTAAAGTGGTCGTTTTATTTTCGCTCGACACCCGTTGTGTTCCATTCACGCTGCATCCTCCGCGTTGTATACAGGGTATCCCTTATTTGAGTGTAATGTCGTGTTAACGTAAAATTCAGAATTTCAAATGTACGAATCTTGATTACAAATCATTTTTCACAATTAAATTCTTACATTCACAAACTCTAGGCCCTCGGCGAATCAGTTGTTGGTACAGGCTCCCATACCGGCCAATAGCTGTTATCAAAAGGCCCCTAGAGTTACACGAAACACATTCAAAAACAAATCTGAAAGGTTCTGGTGGGTTAGATCAACTGACCCAAGGTACGTCCCGGTCAGTGATTAACATCAAAGGTTCCCTAAGATTACACACAAACCTTGAGACCCGGAACACACAGTCGCCGGTACAGGCTGCCATACCGGCCGGTGACTGCTAATGTGAAACCTCTCAGAGCAACATTTACACTTCTCAGAGCAACCTTTACATTTCTGCCATCAGCAATGTTCGTAAATAATTTATCATGGATCTGATATAACTCTTGAAATTTTTCAACTCATTTCTGCTTTTATTTTTCATTATAATTTAGGCTGCGAAATGTTTGCCAACATTTATAAATCGGTCATACGCGAAATCATTCATGGCTGAGGTAATAACCCACATGGAAATTTATATAAGTGAAATATACGCGAAAATTATATGCGGCGTATATTTATAACCGTCATATATATAGCACCAAAAAGTACTATAATCCATATAAATTCCAGACAGTAAATATATGCGAAATACAAATTTCATATAATTTTATTTTTAATGAAATACTTACTTTGAAAATGCAACATACATGCTACATTTTTTTTGTATGTATCACTGACATACTTTTTGTAGGAAGAATATATTTTAATTATATTTTTCTTACACATGAAAATACATGTCAAATATTTTACCGGTATATTAATAACATATAGACATTTCATTACGTTTATATTTTTATTATACAAGTAAATATATGCGAAATACGAATTTCATATAATTTCATTTTAAATGAAAAACTCACTTACTGGCCCCGGAGTTACGCCAAGGCGTAAGTCGGGGTTTTCATGTATCCGCATAGGGATATCCCGACTTACGCCATGGCGTAAGTCGGGGTATGACAGTATATACAATTTATATGCGACATACATTATCAATACATTCTATGTATACAACTCATATAAAAACAAGCGCCCAATTCTTACATAGATGTAATAATGATTGTATACTTTTGATCTACATAATTTATATGATGCGTACATAATGATCTACAGCGGCGTATATTTTTTATATATGCACTTTGAACGTGGCATACATTTAAATATACAACCGCGTACACTTGATATATATGGCTGGATCCATGATTGCTCGAAGAGCATTTCGGGGTCAAAATTTTGATTCCTTTGCCATTCTCACATCTTATTATATGTTATAAGAAGTGACGATTCACCGAATTACAGCCTTTTTACTCTAGAGGTTTTCGAGAAAAAAAATATTGGGTATTTCCATGTTTAGGAAAGTTAACTTTGTTACTTCCTTGCTCGCTCCTTACGAACAATTGAAAAAAATTATTAAAAAATATTATCCCGCGTAAAAAAGTCAAAAATTTCCGAAAAAATATCAGTTTTACCCTGAGGGTAGTAACTACCCTATAAAAACGTGTGTAAATTAAAAAATCTATGTTTTGAGGGCGAGCACCGAAAAAAAAATCTTTTTTATTTTTTCTTCGGAAAGTTTATGCTATTTTCCACAAATTAAAAAATTAACAGAGTGGGATGAGCAGAGGATCATCGTCGAATAAATTATTTAATTTTTTTTTTCGATTTTTTTTCAAATGTGTATTTTTTTTCTAAAACTACATTCAATTCAACGTAAGAAAAGTTCTATAGCTGTTTTTGCTACTACTAATATGTTCCGAGATATGATTTTTTTAATATTGGACTTTTTATGCATGAATAAAATTCGTATCTCGGAAACTACCGGTTGCAGCCGACATTATTATAGGACCTTTTCTATGTGAAATTGGCTCATACTTCCGAAAAAATACTACAATTGAAAAAACGATGATTCGCTCTTGTCATTGTCATCAACAATTTATTTTTTTCAAGAATTATATTTTTTTCCTATCTTAAGCTAATCAGACGTGAGAAAATCTAAATGTAGTTTGAGTTACTACTCATACATTGTGAAATATGAATTTCTGAATATTTTTCATTTTTATACAATTTTTGCATTCACAAAATTAATATCTTGAAAATCGTCGATTACAGCTATTTTGATTATAGGACTTTTATTTCGGCAATTTGGTTGATTTTGCCAAACAAAAACAACTCAAGTTAAAAAAGAAATGCTACAAATTACTTTTTAAATCAATTCAATATAAAACAGAGGCTCTCAGCTGAAAAAATGACGAATATTCTAAAAATCGATATCTTGGAATCTATAGACAGTAGTTGAATCTAAATCAAAATGTTTCTTACGTCAGATTAGTTGAAGTTTTGAGAAAACTGCAACAAATTTTATTTTTTAAGTTCAATGACAAAAATTCATATTTCGGAATGTAGGAGTAATAACTCAAACTACATTTAGACTTTTCTCACGTCTGATTAGCTTAAGATATGAAAAAAATATAATTCTTGAAAAAAATAAATTGTTGATGACAATGACAAGAGCGAATCATCGTTTTTTCAATTGTAGTATTTTTTTCGGAAGCATGAGCCAATTTCACATAGAAAATGTCCTATAATAATGTTGGCTACAACTGGTAGTTTCCGAGATACGAATTTTATTCATGCATAAAATGTCCAATATTTAAAAAATCATATCTTGGAACATATTAGTATTAGCAAAAATAGCTATAGAACTTTTCTTACGTTGAATTGAATGTAGTTTTAGAAAAAAAATATACAATTGAAAAAAAATCGAAAAAAAAATTAAATAATTTATTCGACGATGATCCTCTTCTCATCCCATTCTGTTAATTTTTTCATTTGCGGAAAATGGCATAAACTTTCCGAAGAAAAAATAAAAAAGATTTTTTTTTACGGTGCTCGCGCTCAAAACACAGATTTTTTAATTTAAACACGTTTTTATGGGGTTGTTACTACCCTCAGGGTAAAACTGGTATTTTTTTCAGAAAATTTGGACTTTTTCACGTGGGATAATATTTTTTAATAGTTTTTTTCAATTGTCCGTAAGGAGCGAGCAAGGAAGTAACAAAGTTAACTTTCCTAAACATGGAAATACCCAGTATTTTTTTTCTCGAAAACCTCAAGAATAAAGAGGCTCTATTTTGGTGAATCGTCACTTCTTGTAACATATAATAAGATGTGAGAATGGCAAAGGAATCAAAATTTTGACCCCGAAATGCTCTTCGAGCAATCATGGATCCAGCCATATATACTTTATACGTAGCATATATGCACCCGTAAAGCCATGTACATTTCCCATTTATACAATTTATATGCTGCATATATTATGAATACATCCAATGTATAGAACTCATATACAAACAAGCGCCAAATTCTTGAATCTGCGACTTATATTTTCCATATATTTTAAATGTATCGGACATACGCTGCATACATGACTCTTATTAATGCAATACAAGTAAAATATATTTTCTGCTTATATTTCACTTATATAAATTTCCATGTGGGAACTTTTAACTGGTAAATTTTAAAATATTAGAATATCATGTGGCTTTTCCCAGAAATCGTTTACTTTTCAACTATCATTAGGAATTATATTACCTCATCAAGCCGATCAATTAAAATACACTCTCAAGGCCATCCTGAGCAATTTTCCGAAGGGTTAGGCTCAAAAAGGCTACCTGTCCAACATAACGCAGTTCTTCCGAAAAACATGTAAAGGAAGGGTTTGCCCCTTCTTGAGCGAGATGGAAAACTCGCCGATTGGGACGCAACGGCTAATGGGCGTACCAAAGTGACATAACAGTAAGGTAACATGACTTTCTAACGTTTATATAACATGTTTATATCAATGTGAGCTTACTTATGGTGATATTTATGTAATATTAATGGGGTATAACTGCAATATTGCTGTCATATAAATACAATATTACAGTTATGTTGAAAATATATTACCATTTATGACTTGTTAAATTACCTTGCAATATAACTGTTATGTATCGGGTATTTAACATGTTATATAACACATGTTATATTGCTAAGTAGGAGATTGTGACTTACATGTAACATCTAAGTAATATTACCTTCTACAATCGGTAACAATGCCGTTACATTGCGGCAACATTACCGCGGCCACTGGGGTTTGACTTGGAAAAATTCATACGCACTCATGAAACGATTGTGAGTCTGTAACCATTAGAAACCAGAAGGGTTCACCTTTGGTTGTCACCACGCATCGAGAGTATGTTTGGCAACAGGCTAGTGATCGGGTGTAGCCTGTAGCATATGCAATATATATTTATTCGGTCAATTGCTCTCACCACACAGCAAGGAACCAATTTCAGCCTGAATTCGTAATATTATTCTGATGAAACTTTTTAGGTTCATGATCTCCGCGAATACAATGTCTTTCCATGTTAGATGCAATAAAGACCCTATTCTAGAAATCGTACACCGGTTATCAATAATAACCTAGCAGTGTGAGCGTCATGAAAGCTTGACAATTGAAAGACGCAGTACGGAAGTGGCCGCAGCATTGCCGTTCCTTTCTTGCCTATGCATACAATCGAAGTCAAGGCAGTGACCGTTTATTGTTATTTATAGATGAAATTAATTTACATGAAAGATATTGCTTGTCAAAAATAGAATTTCTTTTTTATGTCTCATTACAAAAGGTTTTATTATCCAGGCCGACTAATTTTTTTTTTCAAATTCAGCCGATCATCCTATTTAACTAGCACGCGGCAGAACGATTACTTTAATATGTGCAGCTGACCGCACTATTCTATTTCTATTTCACTAAATCGTTATTGAGAAATACGTGTTCACACTCACAATTGCGGAAAAGCAGAAGAGTGTTTCCTACCCAGATAGAACACTGACGTATATTATACGTATATTAGACGTTGCCAGATACGTATATAATGCGTATTTAGTACGTATACTGAAGAGCGAAATGTCCGGCTAATCTCCGTATAATATATATATATTCTACATATATTACACGGTATATTTTATGTATACGAGACGTCGAAAATACGTAGAATATACGTAGAATGCCCAGCTAATATCCGTATAATGTATGTATATTCTACATATGTTAAACGGTATATTTTACGTATACGAGACGTCGAAAATACGTAGAATACAAACGGAGAATATAAACAAATTATACGGATACTAGCATATATATATACGATGAAAATCAGTTCTATATTCACAATTGATAGTTCTTGAGTGTCAAGTAACGAAAAAAGAATTTTTGAAAAAAAAAAATTTTTGCCCCCAGTGGGATTTGAACCCGCGACCCTTGTTTTTAGGCATATCCTCAGATTGAACATGAATTAAATTTAAAAAAAATAGATAGTTTTGAAGTTCATGAATTTTTCCGACCGCTTTAGTTATCTTGCATATTCGCGGACCTTAGAATATGTACGAGACCTGACTGGGATCTGAAACCTACCTATCTATTGAGCCTAACGAACAACCTATGGCTGGGACGCTAACCACTACACCACCGACTACTTATGGTATTCTGATGTAAATATCATATCTATAGAACACAGGCCGAGAAAAATCACGTGCCAAAATCGTAGTGAGAATTTATTTTCATTACCCGAAGGCCGTTTTTGGTTCGACTTGTCTTTTAACTAAATCAAAAACTAAAATATTGAATCACATGAATAATAATAACAGTTATAATAATAAATAGTCTTATTTCCAAAATCAAAAAGGCCGGAGACCACGGGATGTGTGGCAGGCTAATTTTAGTTCGATTTTAAATAAACTCATAAAAACACAAAAATAATAATAATAAACAATAATAAATATTATTATTATTGTTATTATAAAAAATTATTGCTCTCAATTGTAGAAATCAGTTTTTATTCTTAAATAACAATAATATTAAATGATAATATACTCAATGAACGTATAATATTCGTATATGTATTAAACGTTCATTGAATAGCTTCAGATTTAAGAATCGCAAACGTAAGATAATAAATATATATATTATATGTATATGAGATGTACAAAATGCCACCGAGATATGTAGAAAAAAACAAGTCCAATATACGTATATATATACTATATACGTATATTGGATGTGTTTTTATCTGCAGTATCTCGGTGGAATGTTGTACATTTCATATATATATATAATATATGTTAATAATAATATATGTCATATACAGATAATATGTGTTACATACAATATAAGTTAATTAAAGCTATTCAATGAACGTATAATATACGTATATTATACGTTCATTGAATAGCTTCGTCCAATATACGCATATATATATAATATATACGTATATCGGACGTGTTTTTTTTCTACATATCTCGATAGAGTTTTATACATCTCATATACATATAATATATGTTAATTACCTTACGATTGCGATTCTTCGATCGGAAGCTATACAATGAACGTATAATATACGTATATTATACGTTCACTAAACAGCTTTAGATTTAAGAATCCCAATCGCAAGATAATTAACATATATTATATGTATATGAGATGTACAAAATTCCACCGAGATATGTAGTAAAAAAGATGTCCAATATACGTATATTATACGTCATTTGTCTTAATCGTAAAGTACATGTTTCGTATACATATAATAGATGTATATAATTCGATGTCAAATGCTTATTGTATAATATACGTAAATTATACGTATATGAAATTCTTTCACTATTATCAATAAATAGACCTAAAATATACGTTCAGCATACGTATAATACAGGTATATCATAGACGTATACATATTATATACATATATACCTGTAATATACGTATAATATACGTCAGTGTTCTATCTGGGTAGCCACAAGGCCCGAAAGCGTTGCTGGTCATACGAATTAGATAGCGATGAGTAATATGAGGGGTGATCGGGAAGCATGGATTTGTAAGTTGGGTAGAAATGTAAGATGTGGGCGTCGGGTATGATGTCCAAATTAATTTGGATACTGCATAATTATCGAAATTCCTCCTGGTCGTTATTCCGGTCGTTCGGGCCGTAAATTTGTTTAAAAAACAACCGGTCGTTTGTTAGGGCGTTTCGGGAGGCCTAAAAACGAATGCTAGCTCTGTTTGCAGGAAAGTTGGGACTACTTCAAGTCGAAGAATGATATTCCACTAGAAATTCTTGTCTGATCAGTATCCGATTCCAAAACTAATCACAGATTCTTGTTGTTATTTTTGAAGTTGTGTTATTACTTACCAGACATTAGCCGCATTCCCAAAGTAATACAGCAGTAGAAACACGACAGCGCAGTATGGATTTGCGAGACCGTCCTGGGTAAGATACTGTTGTAATTGTTGCTGCTGCTGTTGAGGGACAATCGTCACCTGCTGATCCTGAGAATGCAGAGGTACGGTGGACGTGCAAGCTACAGCGAGCCTTCCCGCTATCAATCGAATTGAGTAGCCGACGCAGACTGCCGCGTGGCAAAAGGCAACACATGCGATCGCGCTCTCTGTCGTGAAGAATGTGGTTTTTGTCTTCCGTTTTTCCCCATTATCAGAATATTAATTTGTTATATGCTAAAATCGCATTGCATACTAACCACCTGTGCTGGTGGTAATTGGTCGTTGGTAATGGGGTCTGAGCAGTGTCACAACACCCCCCGCAGCCGAGATCAGGCAGATTATCACGAGAGCGGCAATCCACGCTTCGGTTAGTCGCTTTTCTCGTTGCGACCACAATATATCGGCATCGCAGACCGCGGCGCATCTGCCCGAACGATTGAGAAATATATACAGACTCGATTTTGCGTACAGTGAACAACCCCAGGGTCCATTTCCAGCACCTATTGCCTAGAATATAAATCGCATTTTATTATCGATGTCATACACGCAAAGATGCCTTTTTTCATACTGAATAAAAAATGACAAAAGGTTGAAAAGATAAGGAGCCGAGTTCAGTCTTGTTTAAACTATTTTTTTTATCATTTTCGCGAAATTTTCGAAATGTTGTAGTATTCGAATTTTTTAATCGATTATTGCCTAATTATTTTATTCGTCTTCTAATCTATTGGTACAAAAAGTTTAAGCTTTGTAGCAGCAAAATTGAGATCTGAAAAAGTTAGAGGCTAATAAAAACTGAGAGAAAGTCGAGACGGGTTACAAGTTTATCTTGAAAATTTAAAATTTTCACAAAATCGTATCGCAATACCCATTTTGGCCGAATTGAACCCTTAGTACCTTGATATGCATCCGTTAATTCTAAATATTAGAGCTAGATATTTGCAATATTACATAAATCGATGCATTCGAAAGCATTTCCGAAAATTTTCGCAATTCTGAACTTCTTAACGGATTTATTTATAGTTATATTAGTGGGCGCAGACTTGATTCTTTTATAGTATACTGGACTCTTAATTACGATACTGGCACTCAGTGTAACGGACAAATCTTGCGGCCGGGGCTCGACGCACCCTGTTCCGAGAAAAACTCAGGATCGAACGCATGTATGCGTTCGATTGTATGATGAGTATGAGTGAAAATTGTACGTACGGTTTTGTTCCAAACGTGTCAAGTTCAAAGCACTATCCTTATATACACTCAGTCAAAAAATTAAAGGAACAGCAAAATGTTCGAGATTTTTCAGCGATTTTCCAAAGTTTTCATTTTAGTTGTAAACATTTTTTTTTAAAAGCATTTTGAAGCTTGAATCTTCTAGTTTTGGAATCTTGAGTCAAAAAAAAGGTGTGGGCATTGACCTCGATGCAGTCGAAAGAAATCTCACGGTAAAAATTTTCTCGAAATTTTTGCTTTTTTCAAAACAGTCGATGGGCTCCAAAAATTCTTTTCGAGCTTCACCAATCTATGGATCATTCTGCTGGATTCTTTGGCTTCAATTTGCTTTTTTTTAAATTTTTGTTCTACGACCATTTTTCGTTGAGATATCG
The DNA here is from genome assembly GCA_946863875.1 of Alloplasta piceator. NCBI lineage: Eukaryota > Metazoa > Arthropoda > Insecta > Hymenoptera > Ichneumonidae > Alloplasta > Alloplasta piceator. The sequence goes on from OX333076.1 coordinate 23,867,464, forward strand.
GCGATTGAACAAAAATTTGTCTTTTTTTTTAATCTTCGATATCTCTGAAACTGGTGATCGTACAGTGAGTAAACGGTGGGTTTCAGAAACTTAAATCTACCCTCTATAAGTGCCTGTTACTGTTATAAACGAAAAAAATTGTTTCCATGCTTAATTTTGACTTAAAAAAGTCCAAAGAAATAGCTTTTTTTCTTGTTTTAGAAAATCTACCACAACTTTGCAGATATTGCGAAAAATACCAATGTTTTAAGGTTCTTTTCTAGCTCAATACATACCTAAAAACCATGCCAATTTTCAAAACAATCGGTCGAGCCGTTTTTTGTGACCGTGTCATCAAACTTTTAGAAAAATTGAAGGAACACTTTTATTGATCCTTAAAGACTAATTAAGTAATAGTGTTAAAAATGAAAAAAAGTTTTTCTTTTTTTCCTCTCAAATTTGCATTTAATGAGCGTGAAAACTAATAAAAAATCCACATTTCGAAAAAAAAAAATTTCCAAAAATTTAGACATTTTTTTTTAATTTGAAAAAAACAAAAATTATTGGCATTTTAAAAAAATTTTATTACTAGTTTCCGGACCCACCATTTACTCGCTGTACGATCATTAGTTCTAGAGATATCGAAGATGTAAAAAAAAAGACGAATTTTTGTTCAATCACTGATATCTCAGCAAAAAATGGTCGTAGAACAAAAAAAAAGCAAATTGAAGCTAAAAAATCCAGCTGAACGATCCATAGATTGGTTAAGCACGAAACATTTTTTTGAAGCCCATCGACTGTTTTGAAAAAAGCAAAAATTTCGAGAAAATTTTTACCGTTATATTTCTTTCGACTGCTTTGAGGGTGATGCCCACAAATTTTTTTTGACTCAAGATTCCAAAACTAGAAGATTCAAGCTTCAAAATGCTTTTTTTTCATTTTTACGACCAAAATGAACAAAATGAAAAATCGCTGAAAAATCTCGAAAATTTTGCTGTTCCTTTAATTTTTTGACTGACTGTATATGCCTCTCGCGATAACGGGCTAACCCCCCTTTTAAAATGAGAATAAAATGAGAAGGCATTATTCTCATTTTAAGGTTTATAATTCGTATTGCATTATTCGAAAATAGCAAGGTGAGCTATTTGGGAATTTTTGGGAATTTTGAGAACGTTAATATAGCTCGTAAAACACAGAAAAAAAATCTGCCCACTACGGGTGATAGCTTGAAATTTTGTAATATATTATCACGGTTTTTTCAGAATTTTTTTAGATTTTTACGAAATGGCATTTTTTTCAAACAATTTTTTTTTAATAAGGGATGTTTGGAAAAATAAAAAAAATTATGAGGGTGTATTTTAGACTCAATGCGATCATATGAAAAAAAAATCAGATAAATCCGAGAGGGTCAGGGTCACGGGTTTACACACTTGTGCTGAAATACCTCATATGTTAATGCTGGTCAATTATATACTATATGCTTTTGAAACTTGAAGACGTTTTTCTCGAAGCTACGTTTTCAAAGTCGGTAAGAAAGGTATCGCAAATACTATCTATATCGCATTTGAATACCGTATGTATCTAACGATACATTTTATTTCCTTGGGTGTTCTGCATTTTTTTATTGTTCATCAAGGCTCTTTTATCACGAAGTATGTACATCAATTTTGACTTTCTGATGATAAGAGGAAATTAAACTAACAACTTTTTATAATTTTTCGAAAAATCCATATCTTCAATCAAATCAGCACTTTTTGAACGATTTCTTACAGACTTACCACCAATCAATCTTTTCATACAGTTTGTATATTTGCATACAAAGTTTATCATCGACAGTTACAAAATTATAAAAGTTAAAGCGTTTTCAATCATTTTTTGAGATTTGAAATTTTTACTGAGTCTAAATTATTTGAGAGATTTATTGCAAATTCAATATCAACTATCGCAGCCACTTAGTTTGTTCCTGTAAGAAATGATCTTGAAGCTCAAAATTACAAAAATTATACATTTTTCGAAAAATTCTAAATCCCGCCCAATCAAGAGTCGCGGTAGCGACTCGAGACGAGTACATTTCCTCCTTAACCCCGACATGTCGCGAGGAGCTCACAGACTCTTATACGCCTGCCAACTCACTTATACACGGAAGTATATATATATATAAAACTATTTTCTTAATAATTACCAAATTATAAGGCTTTGGAGAATTTCGGGGAATACGGTCAGTCCGGATTTTATTCCTTTTTCGAATGCCACCAAAATGAACGCTCTAGCTATCCAAATACGGAAGATATCGCGGTTTTTCTATTATGATTGAGCCGTTTACGATATCGTTAAAATGACAGATTTTTTTCCTTCTCCTTCGCCGAATTTTTCGCACCTTTCGACAAGCTTCAGGTTGTATAAAAAAAATGACTATAAAAGTTTTGGTGTTCGTGAAGGGATAAAATATTTACTGTAGTAAAGAGTGCAACTCCCCTAATCTTGTGACGAAGCCTCGGGTGTTGAAGGGAGGTCAAAAATTTCGACTCGGGTGGCGCGATGATTATAGAAAATCGATTGCAATTAATATAATCACATTTTTTACACTTAATTGAAATTCGCCCTGAACCTCGTAACTTGAAAAATTTCCTTTTCCTTTCGAGACTTATTAACGAGCAACCGCGTTCATTTTTTCCATTAATGATATCCGCTAAGACGATCTTTCTACGGAGGTGGTAGTGTAAGCCATTGAAGTGATAAAATAGTTTACAAAAAGTTGACAAATCCCCACAAAAACACCAAAAATGGTGTACAAAAATTGGAGACAAGTACATTTCAAAAAGTATCTATGGTTTTACAAAAAGTTGGGAAATAAATAGATATTACTTGGAACACATATTGCCAAGAACCAGTAGTATAACATATATTTTAAAATTATATATATAATCCCTCACATAATAAATTTAAATAAAATGATAAACATGTATGAAATAATGTATATATTACAATATAAAAAAATAATAATAAGTACTTGGCAAGTTCATTTCCAACAGGCGGAATACACACGATTTTAAGTATACATTCAGATCACGGCTCACACAGAATTTTATAACGTGTGAAATAATAAATGAACTGCCAAGTACTTATTATTATTTTTTTATATTGTAATATATAAATTATATCATACATGTTTATCATTTTATTTAAATGTATTATGTGAGGGATTATATACATAATTTTAAAATATATGTTATACTACTGGTTCTTGGCAATATGTGTTCCAAGTAATATCTATTTATTTCCCAACTTTTTGTAAAACCATAGATACTTTTTGAAATGTACTTGTCTCCAATTTTTGTACACCATTTTTGGTGTTTTTGTGGGGATTGAAAATTCCTGAACAATTTTATCTAAAAATTAGGTTAAACAATTGCATATAGCAAGAATCATCGAAGGTATACTCGCGTGCCGAATTTCAACTTAATTGAGTCAATGATTTTTCCGGATACATCCATTCGGATTATTCGGAGCCAACACGCAGGCACACAAGTCTGTACATTCTCCGAAATATGCAGTCTCGACGTTTCAGTACATTTTGAACAAACTGGCATAACAATTTTAATATATAAGGGTGATTCTCCCGAAATACTCATTTTCGAGGGTACAAAATTTAAAAAAATAATAATTTTGCCTTCTAAACCTTAGTATAAGATATTTAAACGTCATTACTACTTGGACAAGCTGGTCTTTCTATTTTGCGGGATTTATCGTACTTTAAAGAAATTGTAGTGCGAGAGGAGTAAATGCGAAGGCAGAGAAATGATGCAAAACTTTTGCTAGATCGTTTTTTATTGGTTTATTTTAGTATTTAATATTGGAACATTCGAAAATTGAATACTGGAACTTATAGGCGCTTCCCTAGCAAACCCGGCTGCCGCTAGGCGACCATAGGTGACCAGTCACGTAGGCCAATCGAAGCGACCTGCGACCGGTCGCTTTTATTTGTCCGACTCCTCGCAGTCTAATGATTATCCCATTGCGGTCTATCCCGCGTCCGACCATGGTTGCTTCCTAGTCATATCACATTTTCTGGTTAGGTCAGGTTAGGTTCTTGTCGATATCCGTAAAAGTTGTAAATACTGTCTCAAAGTTTCTCAGTATGATAGCCATATCAAAAAAGGCTCCTTTATGCTGAATAAGATCACTGAGAAGGGATTTCAATAACTATTTGTGGACTGAGATATTCTTTGAGCTGTGAGGAGTCGGAAAATAAAAGCGACCGGTCGCTGGTCGCTTCGATTGTTCTAGGCAACCGGTCACGGGGTTTGTTAGGGTTATAATAAAAAATGAAACGCAAATACAAACTGACTCTCTTACTTCCTTGCACAAACACGTCAAATGACGCAGAATTTATAATGGCACGGCAATAATCTAGAGCAATTATTTTTTTCCACCCCATTTTTATTCATCACTCGAACCCGGTTTGAGTAATTCCTCTGGCAGATTCTGGATCAGATCCAGAGGAATGAGCCAGTGGAATGATGCCAGAGGAATGACGCTCCAGCTTGTGACATATACTTGAGCCACACTGTTTTGATTAAAAAAAGTCACAAACATCGAAAATGAAACTTTGATAAATTGTCACCTCGGTTAATTAGGTCTGAGGGAGACTGCTCTCGGTCGCCCGAACAACTACCGCTATCTATTGCGCTATTATCGACTCATTTCCATCGGCTCAGCGGAATGACGTTAAAGCAGGTTACAAGATTGTCGATTTTTATTGAGATATATCCGTGCTCATTATTTTTTTTTCAATTTCAGGAGGAGGTTGAGGTAAATGTCCCAATACTCGACCATCCAAGAGGCGACGAAAAAGTTAACTTGTTTTTCGCGTTCAAAAATAAACTATTTTTTATAACGACTATGACTATTGGGAAGCTTGAAGTCTCTAGTTTCCAAAACACAGGGTATGCTACAATTAGTTGTTTATTCGTAATAATCGAAAATACTGAGAAATGTAAATGTACCCGTACCGGAGCACCCATTTTTCTATACGACCCAATATCCGACCACACATTATGACCCTATAACCGACCACTCATTCCATGGTGGGAGGAAGAGAGGGGGTGAATTGAGAGAAATGCGTCACTCCTCAGAGAATGTGTCACCGAAATTTTGAGGCTTTGCACGAATAAAATACATGTTAGCAGAAGTCCAGTTACTGGGACTGAACATAGCTGCGAGCAAGTACCGATATCCGGACACAGGGTCGGATATCGGTACAATATCGTATGTACCAATAACCGGACATGAAAATTAAGTACTTAAAACGCATCTTTGGCTAATTGAGACGACATGATCAAATTAGTGGTATCTTTCCGAATAAAAACAGCTAGGCTCGGTTCGAAAACGATAAAAACCACTTCAAAATAGCTTCAATAAGATATCGCGATTCGTTAGTACTTCAGCTTAGATCATACGCTGTTAAAAAAATTTATTTGATCCAAATAAACCAAATTACTTGAGTGACATTTACTTGAAACAAATCGTTTTTTTTAATTGAATAAAAACAGAAGTTGCGATCAGTAAGTCATTTTCTTGGTAGCAGTTGTTTGGTCAAATCAATCCAATTCATTGACACTAGTTACAGTTATTTTATTCAAATGCAGGTTTTCTACGAACAGCAAGCCACAAATATTAGATGGAAATAATTAATATTTTTTATCGAAATACTTTATTTGATCATCACTAAACGGAGTTATTAGTTGCGTATATGTAATATTTTTAATTGGATAAGCCAAAAATACTGTAAGCAAGTAATTTACATTTTCTACATCAATTGTGTTTTTCTTTGGTACAAGGAAATATATCCAGATGCAAAGACTTGGTACCCTGGGATATCAAAAATAAATTACTTGATTCAACTACTTCAGATGATCCATCGGAACATTCTGTTTTATCAAGCCAAATAAAAATTATTTAATACTAAAATGGGATTTTTTCCTTTTTAATATCAATATTATTTATCTGAAATGATTATTTTATGTGAGCATCATACTTTATTCATTTAACACAAATTCAAGTTATTAGTTGTGTATATGGAAAATTTTGTGAGTGAATTAACCAAAACTTTTTGACGCAAGTAATTCAAGTTTTTCATCTTACCGTGTATTTTTCCGGTACAAGAAAAAATTATGTTATATTATGACACGGCATTCTAAAATCGAAAATAAAGATGATTCTTCTGTGGCTTCTGCGAAGAACGGGTTGAGTCCATTTTTTCGAAAACGAGTTAACGACGAAAATCAATCAATTTATACTTTTCGTTTTTTTTATTTTTTTGTCATTTTATTTTAACATTTTTCTTTCTAAAAATAGTTTATTTGTTTAAGCTATCTGTTATCGTTTATTTGTTTAAACAATTTGTTATTGCTTATTTGTTTAAACAATTTGTTATTGTTTTTTTAACAATTTTTTGAAATTATTTTTTAAACAATTGATTAAAACTGTTGTTTATCAATAACAAATTACTAAAACTACAAAGAATTGGTGAAGTTATAACCATTGTTCAAATGTATCGTTTTTATTTATTTAAAATTTTTGATTTTTTTCCCATTTTATTTAAACATTTTTCTCTCAAAAAATTGTTTATTAGTTTAACCAACTTATAATTGTTTATTTGTTTAAACGATGTGTTATGGTTTATTTGTTTGAACAATTTGTTATTGTTTATTTGTTTAAAGAATTTGTTATTGTTTATTTGTTTAAACAATTTGTTATTGTATATTTGTTTGAACATCTTGTTATTGATTAAAACGAAAGTTTTAATCAATAGCAATCTGATGATTTTGCATTTTTTGTATGTACGATATATACGAATTATAGCGAGCTCATGAAAAAAGGTATTCATAAAACAAATAAATTGTCCCTTGCCGGATAAAATTCGAATCTTCATAAACCTTAACTTTTTTCAAGTGCATAGTAGTAGTCGATAGGGTAATAGGTAGCGTGTTAGGTAATTAGGTACGATAGGCAGGGTCGAGGGTTCGATTCCCGGTCGGACAGAAAAATTAGATCGCAGAATTGGGGCAGATTTTTCATTTTTTTCTATTTATCACTTTTTGGGGCCGGTAAACTATGCATATTAAATTATTTTGCAAGGGCTATATATTTTTTATAACATGTTAAGGGACAAATATCCAATACGCATTTTATTGAATCGATCATTTTTCCTGTTGATTGGACTAATTACCGGTTAGATACAACTATCTATATCAGTTAATGCAAAATATCAGTTAATGCAAAATATCATAATATTGATATAAAACAATACGTAATTCGACCAATAGATTTGGATTTGGAAGAAACTGATGGAATGTTCCATTTAAATGAGCAGTTTCTAGATCAGAGAAAGCATTTTCTAACTTCTATGGAAACATAGACGGCACCAAAAAAGTCGGAAGCTTTATTAAATTTTTGATTTACTTGACTGAAGTAAATCGGTTTGATATTTCAGTCGCCCGTACACTCCCGTATAATAACTGTGCGTTGTTTTAAAAGATTTCATATTTGATCTTATTGAACAAAGATATTTCTATCAAAAATATATTTACTTTATCCTAATAACGAATTAGCGGATTATATACAAATAATTTATTTACTTGCATCAAACAAATTTTGTTTGTTTGTTTGTTTGTTTGTTTCAAATAAATTTTTTTAACAGTGTAATGGCTTCCTTGCCCCGAATAGTACCCGCGCTGTCATATTTATCCAAAATTAAATTACAGACGATTCTTGAACTATTAAATGTAGTATCGTATACGTAGATTATGAATCCTGGTTATTAAATCAATTCACAGTTTAAGATTTCTCTTAAGTGAATGCTTAACTTGCTGATATATTGGTGCAAGTGGTCGGGTACTGGGACGTGGTCGGGTATTGGGACGTTTATCTTATATAACCAGCGTTCAGTTTCAGAAAATATTTTTCATTTGCAGTTCCATAAACTTCAAGTATTTTTTTAGACCGTTGCAATATGGGAAGATGCGAAAGTTACATGCGCCAGAGGAATGATTTTTAGGGGTTAAACACGAGAAAAAAATGATTGAAATGATTTTAAAAAAATCTTTTCCGATACCCTGTTTCAAAACATTATGAAACATTTCATAAATTAGAGGGATTATTGAAAATCAACTAGGTTACAGCGAAAATGAGTATTTTGGGAGAATCACCCACAAGTGTATATATTTTTTAAATGAATACTCAGCTTTTTTTACGACAAACCATAAGTCGATCAATTGAATATTACTACACTGTGATCTTGCTATAACGAACAAAACGGGGCGGGGGGCGTTGTTAGTTATAGCGAGAGACATATATGGGCCAAAACGCCAACTATGGATGTCGGATCACCCCCTCAGATCTTTTCGCATTTTTTTAGCTGAAAGTCCTCATTGAAAAACACATTCCCAAATTTTTTCAGATTTTTTCCTCTCTAACTTTCGCAGTTATTGCATGGGGTATTCCGTCTAGTTTTACCATTTTTGTTTTATTCATTATGACTTGCCAAATTCCACCACAATAAAAAAATTTTAAGAAATAGGTCTTTTGCGTGAAAAAGTCTCAGCTTTTCAAAAAAAATATTGTTTTTTTGTTTATGCACTTGGAAAGCTCTTAAAGTTGAGCTTAAAGTCTAAAAAGCTGTTTTTTAGCCGTTGCCAAAATGTTGAAATTTTGTTCAATATTTTTTTCGAAAAGCTGAGACAATTTTACATGGAATACGTTTTTCGAGTAAAAAAGTCTCAGCTTTCCAAAAAAAAATATTGTTTTTCCGATAATGCCTGTGGACAGCTCTCAAAATAGAGTTTTAAAACTAAAAAACTGTTTTTTAGCCATGGCCCATATTTTGAAATTTTTTTCCATGTTTTTTTCTAAAGCTGAGAAAATTTTATATAACATATGTCATTTTCAAGGTGGGTTCTAAATAAACACACGAGAAATGAATTAATAAATACTTTTTAATTAATTTTCTCGTATGTTTCTTGTATATTTATTTAAAAACTGACCTTGTAAATGGCATATGTTATGTGAAATTTTCTCAGCTTTTCGAAAAAAAATATGGAAAAAAATTTGAAAATACGGGCAATGGCTAAAAAACAGCTTTTTAGATTTAAAACTCGATTTTGAGAGCTTTTCACAGGCATTATCGGAAAAACAATTTTTTTTTGAAAAGCTGAGACTTTTTTTAATTCAAAAAACGTATTTTTTCAAAAAATCATTATTGTAATGGAAAATGGCGAAAAAAATGAATAAAATCAATTTTCGTTCATTCATTCATTTCTCGTACATTTATGAAGAACCCATCTCGGAAAATACATATTCCATGTAAAATTGTCTCACCTTTAAAAAAAAAATATTGAAAATTTTTTCAAAATTTGGGCAACGGTCACAAAACAGCTTTTTAGACTTTAAGCTCAATTTTAAGAGCTTTTCAAGTGCATAAACAAAAAAACAAAATTTTTTTTTGAAAAGCTGAGACTTTTTCACGCAAAAAACCTATTTTTTGAAATTTGTTTATTGTAGTGGAAGATGGCAAGTCATAATGAATTAAACCAAAATCGTAAAACTAGACGGAATACCCCATGTAATAACTGCGAAAGTTAGAGGGGAAAAAATCTGAAAAAATTTGGGAATGTGTTTTTCAATGAAGACTTTCAGCTAAAGAAAATGCGAAAAGATCTGGGGGGTGAGGCAGGATCCGACGTCTATAATTAGCGTTTCGACCCATGTATAGATATAGAGCTTTGAACTCGACACGTTTGGAACAGAGCCGTATGTAAAATTTTGCCGGGCCCCAAATGATGTAATGTAAATACAATACAAACAATTATGCGCCACATACAATGTAAACAACACGCGTACGCTCCTGAGTTTGTTGGGGAGAGAGAGCGTCGAGCCCTGGCCGCAAGGTTTGTTTGTTACACTGGAAGCCGCTATACCGAGTGTCCAGAGTATAATGGAAATGCAATAAGAAGGGGCAAGAGTTCATGTTGAACACCCCGAGCGGAAATTTGATTCCGGCTGGGATCAGGACCACCTAAGGCTGGCCTTACAACAACATCTGGCCCTGATCAGGCTACATATCAGGCCCTGATCAGACTACATATCAGACTAAATGTCAGGAGAATAACGCTATTACCAGACAGGCTGGGATCAGGCGCCTTATCTGGTCCTGATCGCGCACGGTTCCTAGCCTGATCAGGCCCTGATCGCTTATTTATTTCATTCCACAAGAATTTTATGTGCATGATGACTATAGTTAAGCGATATAGACGTGAAAATAATAAATCTAAAAGAAAGGCACACGAGAAACAATTCTCGAGGAGGACATTGGCACGTGGGTGATGGGTTTCTGTGCCACCGAAAATTCTCTTCGAGATTTTTTTATACAGTATAGGTATAGTACGAGAAAGTCAGCAAAGGACTTTTCGTAATATGGCTTCTCGCGAGGCTTTATTCCTCGCAGTATAGAAGTAAACTTTCACGCTCGCAGTCGCATATATAAGCATACTATTCACCTAATCCGTATGGGAGCGAGCGTCCGCCGTACTGCGACATCTCGCGGCGAGTCTCGGAACTAACACTCCTGCTCCATTCCAGATCAGGGAAATATCAGGCTAGCCACATTATTCGGCACCATAGTGAAGGAAGAATCGGCTGCGATTCGGCCAGTGGGTCCAAATGACAGTGGACAATTTTTTTGGGTATAACGTTTCGATCCTAATTCGGATCCTCTTCAGATTTATTATTTCTAAAAGTATCTACGGCCGCATACCTAAATCACCACTTCAATTATTCGGCACCACCTGATCTGTCCCTGACATGGCTAATGTAAAGCTATCCTGGTCAGGCTACCCTTACTGGTGCCTGATCAGGTCCTTATCCTTTATTATAGGCTAGCCAGGTCAAATTTCTGCTCGGATTTTTTTGCCGGTCCTTAGCACCACCTGTTCTGTCCCTGACATGGATAATGTAAGGCCAGCCTGGCATCTATGTCATACCAAAATATGATTCGGCTGGGATCTGTGCGTGATCAGGCTATCCTGATCAGGCTATCCTTACCGACGCCTGATCAGGCCCTTATTAGTTATTAGGCTAGCCGGATCAAATTTCTGCTTGGGACGCACTATCCATAAGAAATTTTTAAAAACAGCAAATGAGAGGAATGGGAACCAACCTGTATAGGATTGACCGGTCCCGGTTCACCGGGTCCCTCCATACACATGTGCTGATGATTGTTCTCCGGTGGAAATTTTGAACAGTTCAATGCCGCTGGCCATGGGAAACCAAAGCCTTGAAGAACCGGATAACATCGAGCTCGAACTTGCTCGCACAAACCACGGCAAGGCCCGATTGGCGAGGAGACCTTTTCCGTGCACATTGGAGCGTAAACCGAGCACAAAAACAGGTGTAATTGAGCACTGAAACGAGAAAAATAAATTACGCCGTGGAGATAGAAGTATCCCTTATAATAGCATTTGGGCACGAAAGTTTGGATCTACGATAAGTTAACCCATATGGGAATAAAACATATGCTAAAATACATTCCACATACCTAATTTCTTAAATGTTTAGTTATGAAACATAAATTTTCATTATACTTAAGATGTTTAAAGTATATTTTGATGTACTTGACGTTCGGAAAATTCAACTGAACAAAAATCTACATGATTCAAGATTTCACCGTTGAGATGCAACGGAAATAGTTTATTCTGTAATGGAAATAATAGTTATGTCGATGACGATATCTTTTGTGAGAAGTCTGAAAAAGTTATCTTCAAGACAACTTTTCTCAGATATCAAAATCATTCCTCAAAGTGGCGCATTCGACTACTTTCTGAACTCATTGAGATGTCTTTCGGAAAATGTATTCGGATGTCCACATCTTACATAAGAAATCTCCAGCGATTCTTTCAGACGCCATATTACTGTGTGGGCTCTTAAGGCAGTATTCTGGTCTGGAGACATACATATTAAGCGTTTTTTCGAGCCCGTTAAAAAGAAATATATTTTTACAATTCCTTTTTTTATAACCTATTTGGTTACATTTTGACAATATACAAAAAATTGAAGAAAAAAAAATGAAAATTCAATAAGTTATAAGCTAGTAAAGTTAAGGATAAAAAAGGGGTGTCCAGGCTGACACGATTGCAACCTTTCTAGTCATCCGATCCAAAATTAAAAAAAAGATCCTTCATCAGTGAAAATGTCGGTATAGCCCGAACCTCAGAGAAAACGAAAAAAAAACAATTCGCAAAATGGCGGCTTTGTTAATAAAAAAAGCTTTTTTAGGCCATTTTTTCATAGATTGTAATTTTTTTACAATAGTCAAAATAACCCGAGCGGAAATTTGGTCCGGGTAGCCTTATAAGGGATCAGGCTTTGATCAGGCGTCGGCGCGGTAAAGATAGCCTGATCCGGATAGCTTGATCACGCCTGAATCCAAACAAGATCATATTTTAGTAGGCTTTGATCAAGCATCGGTAAGGGTAGCTTGATTCGGATAGCTTGATCACGCCCGGATCCAAGCGGGATCATATATTAGTAGATGCGGCTACCCTTACATTATCGATGTCAGGGACGTATCAGGTGCTGCTAAGGTTTATCAGGCAAATTTAGACGAAAACTTTTTTATCATAAATATCGCTAGCCTGATATTTCCTTCATCCAAAAGGGAGCGGGAGTCAGTATACGCGGTGGTGAAAAAAAATATAAATATACAATTATAAAACTACACATTTATTTTTCTTCTCATATTTATAATTTAGAACAAGACTATTCTAAATTATATAAGAAAATGTAAGAAACTGTATTGGATACCTTTTATACTAATGGATAGATCAAAGAATTAAATACTCAATTAATGCGTGAAATCGTAGATTTTTATAAATTATTAAACTATTAGGCTATAAAAGCTTCACCTGCACACTTTTTGATGCAATAATAATAATAAACAGAAATAATGATTACTGACTCGTGGGCGATCAGGACTGGATAAGGCGTCTGATCCGGCTAGAATCAGAGTCATGATTGCGGCCGGAACGGAAGTAGCGTGACGGAAATATTTTTGACACAAACGTGGTACCGGCGATAGAGAATCATGAAATGAAGATTGGTGAAAAGGTTCAAGTAAATCGATTGAGTAGAACTTGAAATATCATGTCAACCGTGTTGAGAAAAGTAGTTTTGAGAAAAACGTGTATAGTCCGATTTGCTCCGCCGTGACGGGCGTAGTTGCAGCGTCACTGAAATAGCTGTAACTCCGTAAATTATTTAAATTTAAAAATTTCCTTTCAAGGATATATTCCTAAAGGTCTAAACTTTAAAAATAGAAAGAACTAAAGAAATTGATTTTTTTCAAAATTCTAGACCAGAATCAATGCAATGTAAAGAAAATCGCGATTGTTTTTCCAAGTTCTGCGCTTCAAAATAACAACTCTACAATGATCACTTAAATTCAAGAAACTTTTGCATTAAATTTAATAGCGGTGCAAGAATTTTCGAAATAGTTAATTAAATTTCACATTCTTGCTCATGAATCTTTATTTTAATGAACGAATTCAGTAATATTAATGTCCGGTATATGATTTTTATGGAAGATTTGTAAATTTACAGTACAAGGTACATACGATATCTGTAAATTTCTAGTTTTCTGGTATATGAAATTCACTGTTTTTTTACCGTGCACGTCGATTGCACATACCGAAAATAACCTAGGTATAATTGAAGAACACTGTATATACACTGAATATACTGTACACGGTGTACATATATATACCGTAAAAGAAAATAATAAATTTAATGTACCGAAGAATATGAAATTTACGGACTTCGTACATAAAATGGAAACTATTATCCCTTGTACTATAAATTTACCAATCCTTCGTAGAAATTATATAAGGTACCTGTGGGTACTAGGGCCTAGTAAAAAAAACCATATTTCCAATGACCGCTTTCGCTCAAGGTCACACTGACTAAAGCTTAAGGTTGTTTAGAAGCAAATCACGTTTAATGAAAAAATTCCGAAAATTTTGGTATGTTTTTCAATGAAGTATTTAAGAGGTCGTGTAAAAATCTTACGACCATTTGGAAGCTCGTTATCGAATAATTAAGATTAACAAATTAAATAAAATTAAATGTAGTCTTATGGAAACTAATATAACTTTGCGATAAGTTTTTGTTTTGAGCTTTCAATTTTTTAATATCCACAATATACTGAAAGCGACGGAAAGAAAACGAAGTTTATTGATAAATATATTTTTATTTGTTTAAAAAATTGTTTTTAACAAAACGTTAATTTCTTAATAACGAGCTTCTTATTCGTCGTGAAATTTTTACACGACCTCTTAAATACCGCATACAAGAACATACCAAATTTTCAGAATTTTCTCATCATTTTTTATTTTAACCCTCAAGGAGGTTGAAGTAATGATGATAGAATTCTGAAAATTTGGTATGTTCTTACATGAAGTATTCAGGAGGTCGTGTAAAAATTTCACTAGAATTAAGAAACTATTTATTGAACAATTAACATTCAAACGTTTCATAGCCTCTAAACAACCTTAATGCATAAAAATGTCGCTACGACTTCGCGGAAGCGCGATACCCCGTTCACCGTCTCCAGTGTTGCATCATCTATCATATGAGGCGGCCGCGCAACACGAATACTAAAAAAACGGTCCACTTAAATCGTAAGTATTTTTAATAATATTACACTTAACGATCTAATTCGTAGTCTTTATATTCGTGAATATCTACTTCGATGATCTTAACAATATAAATAACGTATCATGGTCCAAAAATTTATTTGTTGTTTTTCTGAAATATGTGGTCAACGGTTAATAAGGCCTACTAAATTTAACTATAAGAAAAACGTGTTGAAATTTTTTGTTCAATTATATTGTTTTTTACATTATAGGGGAGTATATCCTCCACTTAATTTTACTTATTATTAATTGATGATTGATTTCAGTGACTCAATCTCGATGCCTCCTCAACCAGAGTTTTAGATAGAAAACGACCTGGTATCAGGTGTCAGAGCAGTGCAAAGAAGAATTTTATGTTCTTATAAAGCTACAGCGAGGCATTAATATGATTATTGATCACAAATACCAAATGTATTAAGCATGGCTTAATTATTTAAACATGTTAAAGCCAGAGGCCTTATTACCCTCCTATAGTAAAATAAGGCCTACTGGTTTTTTTGAATGTTTAATTTCGTTTTTGTTTATGGTGAAAATTACTATTTTTCGTTTATATTTTATAGAAAATGTACTTGAATAGTGATTATCATTAAAACTTATTGACTGAATTGTATAGTTTTCATTTTATTACAAATCTCCCTTAGCTAGGCCTGCTTATTACCCGCAGGTACCTTATTGTCTATTAAAATTACAGAACTCATTCATATAAATGACAATTAATAAAACTAAATGAATTATTTTTAAAAATATGCCACTGTCATTAAAATTATTGCAAAAGTTCCTTCAATTTAAGTGATCTCAAAAATCTTCAAGTACCGAGTATCAGCCAAATCAATTCATTTGTTCATTTTGGCCGATCATGAAAGATGCGACATTTTGTATTTCAGAATTTCTACTTCAAATTCGTTAACAGTGAACACTAAATTACCGTCTTTCATTCTGTTTATAGGCTATAAATAGCTCTTTATGGATCGGGCGTGAGCAATAGAAGGGCTTAGGATCATTTTAAGGGGTTATACGCAGTCAGGATTTGAAAAAATCGATTATTCAAATTTGATTTTCGTATTGTACATATATTTAAGTATACTGGAGCCCCGGTGAGACGAACACAACGGGAGTTTGCTCGTTATGACGGAGCGCATTATATAGATATAGTGCTCTGAACATTGTTCGTAATAGAATCGCTAAACCGGGGCTCCAGTGTATACATTGGACTCTCAATATAAGTAACACGTGGCGGGCGGTCTTACTTATCGCGAGAGGGACAGTAATATGCTAACCAGGGTGCCAAGTTCGGACCGTTGATTCCTGACATTTGAACAAAAAAAGGGAACTTCAAGAATAAGAAACTTGCCGTTTCGGCTTCCTTAAGGAGTTATGAGCGCTCTTAGCGGTAATCGAAAATACGCCAAAATCACTGATTGTTGGCTCATGGGTACAATATCTTTATTTTATTACAAATAATGGAAATTGAACGAGTAAAATTCAAAAATTATTTGTTTAGTATTGCCTCAAGGGCAAAAAGTTATTCTGTTCTGTGGCCGAGGAGAGCGGGCCGTTGCGGCATGACCGGTTCCCAGGAAAGAATACACAAATGGGCCATCGCTGGCCCAGCATGGCGCCTCCGGTTGCTCATCGTTGGTCGACAGTTGGCTGCCAACACTGGGCGACGGATGACTAAGAACCCAAATGATAAGTCCGGGCCAACGTCGATTTCTATCTTCGGCCCAGCGTTGCTAGCCAACGTTGGCCCGTAGATCACTATTGAGTATCGCCCGGTCTTGTAACGCCATCGTTGAGCCGACGTCGGCCCATATTCGAACCAACATTGGTCGAGTCTCGGCCGAGTATCGGCTTATTGTCGAAATGAATTAGTCGGCCAGTGGCAGTGGACGAGCGATGGCCAAGCCAGTGGGTGAACACTCCCATATGTTAAACGTGCGGCCGCTTATCTCAGTTACCAGCGCCCATGCTAGGCGACGCTGATGTCACGAGAGAGAAAGGTGATCACCGTCTTTCTCTAATGGCGCATGCGCATAACTCCGATACAGCCGAAAAGCATGTGAGGGGAAACGAGCCAATGCGTAATGGCGCCGGCGGGTAAACGCCGGTTGTATCGCTCTCGGATCTTGCTGTCTCACTTCCACCAATATGTACTCGTGATCAGGGCTATGAAAATCGTAATGTAAACGTAATGCATTACCCATTACTTTAAACAATGTGTATTGGATAAGTTTCCTCTTACAAATTAAAAGCCCACTGGGCCAAGCGTTGGGCACGCAAAATATCCCAGGCTCGTTAATTTTATTTGAAATATATATTTTTGTTTATAATTTTGATAAAAATACGTTTTTGATTAATGTTTGATTTTTAAGCATTACATAATATCGGAGAATAAAATTTTTTTTTTTTAATTTCAAAAGCGGGATCGAACCCTCGACCCTCATCGTTTACGCGTATCTTTGTTTTTCACCATGAATTAAATATAAAAAAAATATTTTTTGAAAATTAATCAATTTTTTTGACTGATTAATTTTCCTTGTATATACGCAGACCGAAAAATAATTACGAGCCTAGTCTGAGATTTGAAACCTACCTACCTATCGAGCCTACCCAGTGACCATATTGACACTCTAACCACGACACCATCGACTACTTATAATATTCTGGCGTGTATGTCATATTTATTAAACATAGGCCGGAAAAATATATACGTACACGGAAAAACAATCAACGATTATCAATAATAATATTGCCCAAAAGTTATTAATAAAATTGTTTAAGCAAATAATTATTTAACAATTTTTCGGTAAGTTCTTTTTTTTCTTAAACAAATCGAATGCATTAATTTTTCTGAGCCCATATAAATTTTTTCAGAATTCTCTCTTCGTTTTGAAATATTATAAAAAACATTTTTAAATACAATAAAAAAAATTGCCAATTTTGTAAATGTTTTTGCGCACAGGTTTATTTTCAGCTTTGAAAAGTTTCAAAGACACTTGGCCAAAAAATACATAAGTCATTCTAAAAATTTCAAAACGGAAATTTCAAAATAGAGAGAAAATTCTGAAAATACATTCAGAAAAAAATATCCAGCCAGCGTTGGCTTAAGATTGGCCAGTATTAAGGTTGGTTAGATGCTATGAAACCTTTGAATGTTAATTGTTCAATAAATAGCTTCTTAATCGTAGTGAAATTTTTACACGACCTCCTGAATACTTCATGTAAGAACATACCAAGTTTTCAGAATTCTATCATCATTACTTCAACCTTCTTGAGGGTTAAAATAAAAAATAATGAGAGAATTCTGAAAATTTGGGATGTTTTTGTATGAGGTATTTAAGAGACCGTGTAAAAATTTCACGATGATTAGGAGGCTCGTTATGAAGAATCTGACGTTTTGTTAAAAACAATTTTTTAAACGGATAAAAAAAATATTTATCAATAAACTTTGTTTCCTTTCCGTTGCTTTCAGTATACACTATATTGTGGCTATTAAAAAATTTAGAGGTCAAAAAAAACTTATCGCAAAGTTATATCAGTTTCCATAAGACTACATTTAATTTTATTTAATTTGTAAATCTTAATTATTCGATAACGAGCTTTCAAATGATCGTGAAACTTTTACACGACCTCATAAATGCTTCATTGAAAAACATACCAAATTTTCAGAATTTTCTCATTAAACATGATTTGCTTCTAAAAAACCTTAAATCAATGCTGTGGGCCAACGTTAGCTTGCAATCGTTATATCCCAGGTGGGATTGGTCGGAGCCTGACATATTGCACAGCATTGGCCCAATGCAGTCTGCCGATGCTGGTTTGTAACCTCAGGCCAGATCTGGCCAACCTCCGAAGCCAACGTTGGGCCAATGCTAAAACTGAGCGTCGGGCCAACAATCGTACAATGATGTTGGCCCAATGCTGTGCCAGGCCTGGTTAATAGTCTTATCCCATACAATACGCTCGATACTTTTGAGAGGTTATGTTCGTACGTAAGTAGTAGGTGTACCACTATGGGCCTCCCCACTCCTACCCCCACCACGCAGCCTCCACCACCACAACAATTTCCCCCCACCACCGAGGAAATGTATTGCGGCGCGGAGAACGATAGCGCGGGGGGTGGAGGGGGTAGGCGAGGGCCCTATAGGGGTACATTTTTTATTTTTAGACGGGCGTGTGCTTAGGCGCACTTGTTCTGGAGATACGCCCTAACTCGTCCGAAACTTACATACACACTCAGACACGTAATTATTTTTTATTTTACTCACCACGCTCCTCTTCCTTCCCGTCTTCCTCCTCCTACATTCTGTTATCCCACAGGGGTTTTCACGCAGGCGCGATTTTCAAGCACACAGGCACATACAGTTTTTCGCAATTTTACACTATTAATTTCCAATTAATTACTTCTATGATGATTTTTTTTTTACATTATTTTCGCGCAATGTTTTTGTTCACGCAATGCTTTTCATGCGCAATGATTTTCACATGCTTTTTTCATCACACGCTTTTTTCCAGGCAATGTTTTTTCTCTCGTGCAATTTATTTCTTTTAATACTTATTTTTTCACTTTCTATCATGCGCGCTTTATTTTTTCGCGTATTGTTTTTATCGCGATATTTTTTTCACACTTCTTAGTTGTAAATTATTTTCAATTCATTACTATTATAATTATTTTCTTTTTTACATTATTTTTGGGCAATTATTTTTCTTTTTACATTTTTCACGTATTGTTTTTGTCGTGATATTTTTTTCACACTTTTTTAGATTTGAACTTTTTCCACACTCACCGCGCTCACCACAGCACCGTTAGATATTTCCCCGCAGCGATCGATTGCGATCCGCGGGAAATTTTCAAATTTCAAAAAAAATCTTAGCATTACAAACACGAGAGAAAAACGATACACGAGTCTTTAAAATGCACGAGTTGAAATAACGAAGAGTTGTACGCAGACTTCGCTGGCGTTGTTGTACGCAGACTTCGCTGGCCTAATGAAGTTATAATGAAAGAAGAGATGATGCATCTCACCGAATACAACGTTCTTACCGCGCCTCCCACCCCTCTAGCAGAGCGTGTGTTACAAGCCCGCGATAACCGTGAACTTGGAGACACGCGCGTCGCAAGAATGGATACACGAGTGAAATAGATACGTGCAACGTAGCGTCCGCATAAAACTAATAATCGCTCTAGAATGCGCGAAGATAAACATTGCATCGCGGCGCGTGGCGACTACTGAGGCTTAGAAGGGCGTGACGGTAGTATAAAATACGCGTGTATGCAGGCTATCCAATACAAGGGTCCAAAGGTATATATTTTACACGCCCGATGCGTCTTTTTGGTGTTGAAACCTGTAGCAGAGGAGAGGCTACAGGAAGACATACAGTATGCGAGAGAAATTTTCAAAAAGTTTTTGATTTTTGAAAATCCAACGTCGTGAGTCGCTCGGGCTGCTCGAGGTCCTACCCCATCTCGATAACTTCCAAAATTTTAACTATTTTCGCGTATCTCCAACCGTTCTCGAGATATCGCCATTTTTTCATATTTTTGTTAAAATGAATTTTCAAAAAGTTTTTGATTCTTGAAAATCCAAGGGCGTGAGTCGCTCGGGCTGCTCGAATTCCTGCCCCTTTTGATAAATTTCAAAATGTCAACCATTTTCGCGAATCTCCAACCGTTCTCGAGATATCGCCATTTTTTCATATTCCACCCCCACCCCAGCACTTTGCGCGCCAGAATAATTGCAGAAACATGCTGCAGATTAATCGTGTAAAACAATTTTGTCTAATAAATTTTGCAAAATAATTTTTGTGCAGAAAATTTTGCGCTTGCAAAAAATAGTTTGCAAAATTTTTGCAAACGAAATTGTTTTGCAAAATCTTATTCACAAAATAGTTTTGGGCAATTGCTTTGTAACATCTCTCTACGAATATTTTGCGCAACAGTCTTTTTCCAAAAATTTTGTGAACAAATTTGCTTGCATGAACTTTGCAGAAAAATGCTGCAGATTAATTGTGGGAAACAAATTTGCCTAACAAAATTTGCAAAATAATTTTTGTACACAGAATTTTGTAAAACATTTTTTGCAAAAAATACTGAAAAGTAAAAAATAAATAAACGAAATTTTTTTCAAAGACAAGCTTTTTTCAGTTGTTACCAAAAAATGACTAAGAAGTTAAAAATAATTTTATTCCGACGCTTTCCAGGGGATACTGGTTTTAAAATGAACAGCAGAGTGCAATGTAAATGTTTATATTCGTTTATTCATAGTCATAAAATAATGACGATCTCATAACCATGACCCACTGTTTATTCAATTTACCCTCTTTCCAAAAATTGTGTGAAATTGCAGAAAAATGCTGCAGATTAATTGTGTGAAACAATTTTGTCTAACAGATTTTGCAAAATAATTTGTGTACGAAAAATGTTGCGCGTGCAAAAAATTGTTTTGCAGCAAAGAAAATTTGCTTGAAAATTGTTTTGCAGCAACAAAAAGATTCGCATAATTTTTTGCAAGAAAAAAAAGTTCGCAAAATTTTTGCAAAAAATTATTTTGCAAAGTTTTGTTCACAAAACAGTTTTAAGCAGTTGCTTTGCAACATCTCTCGATGAAAATGTTGCGGTTTTAAGCAGTTGCTTTGCAACAGCTCTCTCTACGAAAATGTTGCGCAACAGTCTTTTGCCAAAAATTTTGTGAAATTGCAGAAAAATGCTGCAGATTAATTGTGTGAAACAATTTTGTCTAACAATTTTTGCAAAATAATTTGTGGACAAAAAATGTTGCGCTTGCAAAAAATTGTTTTGCAGCAAAGAAAATTTGCTTGAAAATTGTTTTGCAGCAACAAAAAGATTCGCATAATTTTTTGCAAGAAAAAATAGTTCGCAAAATTTCTGCAAAAAATTATTTTGCAAAGTTTTGTTCACAAAACAGTTTTAAGCAGTTGCTTTGCAGCATCTCTCGATGAAAATGTTGCGGTTTTAAGCAGTTGCTTTGCAACAGCATCTCTCTGCGAAAATTTTGCGCAACATTCTTTTTCCAAAATTTTTGTGAAATTGCAGAAAAATGCTGCAGATTAATTGTGTGAAACAATTTTGTCTAATAATTTTTGCAAACAAATTCGATGTTTGTCTCCACGCTTTTCACCACAATAAATTTTTCAAAATTCCACACAGTTTTTAAATGCTCGTAACTTTTCAAAAACCGATTTTAAGCAATTGCCTTGCAACATCTCTCTACGAAAATTTTGGGCAACAGTCTTTGTCCGAAAATAATGTAAACAAATTTGCTCGCATCAATTTTGCAGAAAGATATTGCAGATTAATTGTGTGAAACAGTTTTGTCTCACAAATTTTGCAAAATAATTTTCGTGCAAAAAATTTTGCGAAACATTTTGTGCAAAAAATACTAAAAAGTTAGAAATAATTTTATTCCGATTGGAAATAAGTTTTCAACTAAAAGCGTGCTGCATTTTAAGCGCTTCGAGATATCGAAGTGAAATTTGGCACGCTTGTCAAGCACAAATTACTCTTCATTATAAGCAAATTTTTGTTTTAATTCTAAAGGGTGCTCAGATTTTATCGACTTTTTCGTTTTTCCAAAATGGTGTAAACATTCTTAACTTCGGCTATTTTATTTTGCGAAAGAATAAAGATTCAAAAAATTTTCTGTTCATCATAAATTTTTCGATAGGTCGATCGGTAACTGCCGCTTAGAAGATCAGTACTAATTTAACGTACAGGTTCTTTAATTTATGGGCGGTATCCCGGCTGTTTGGTGCTAATAAAACAGAAAAAATGAATTGAGTATATTCAACTACCTCAAAATTTATCTACCGATTCCTTTCTAAAATCTTTCTATCATCCAATCAAGTCTCGGATCGTATTTATTTTGGAGCCTCGCATTCCTTATCATAAAATGATAAAAGCTCAAGGATGCTTTGATCCTATCACCCCTGCCAAAATTTTTATCTAATTGAAATTTCCGTACTGCGTGATACAATACAAATCTCGAAAATCCTTATCATAAGATGATAAAAGCTTAAGAATGCTTTGACCCTACCGTCCCAGCCAAAAACTTTATCTGATTCAAATTTCCGTACTACGTGATACAATAAAAATCCGAAAAAATGTAGCACCCCATCAGTGATGGGCAGTAATCGATTACTTTCGTAATCGATTACGTCCGACTACAGATTATAAATATAATCCGTAATCCAATTATTCGGATTACAGATTACAAATGTAATCCATAATCCAATTATTCGGATTACAGATTACAAATTTAATCCGTAATCCAATTATTCGGATTACAGATTATAAATGTAATCCGTAATCCAATAGATCGGATTACAGATTAAAAATGTTATCCATAATCCAATTTTCGGATTACAGATTACAAATGTAATCCGTAATCCAATTATTCAGATTACAGATTACAAATGTAATCCGTAATCCAATTTTTGGATTAAAGATTACAAATGTAATCCGTGATCGAATTATTCGGATTACAGATGACAAATTTAATCCGTAATCCAATTATTCGGATTACAGATTATAAATGTAATCCGTAATCCAATAAGTCGGATTACAGATTACAAATTTAATCCGTAATCCAATTATTCGGATTACAGATGATAAATGTAATCCGTAATCCAATAAGTCGGATTACAGATTAAAAATGTAATCCGTAATCCAATTTTCGGATTACAGATTACAAATGTAATCCGTAATCCAATTATTCTGATTACAGATTACAAGAGTAATCCGTAATCCAATTTTCGGATTACAGATTATAAATGTAATCCGTCATCCAATAAGTCGGATTACAGATTACAAATGTAATCCGTAATCCAATTATTCGGATTATCGATTATAAATGTAATCCATAATCCATACATTTGTTGAAAACGAAAATCTGCGTCTTCTTATGGCCTTCCAGAAAAAATCAATTTAGATTTTATTGAGCAAGTCGAGCAAGTCGAACGCGAATCGTTTCAGGGCAAAATAAGCAAAAATATTTTTGTAACGTGAAGTAACAGCTATTTTTTATATTTTCTATTAATATATTAATATTAAATTCGTTTTTCGTATTTACAAATCGGGGAAATTAAAAAAAAATTAAATAACGAGTGTCTTTCCTTAAGACATTTTTTTTGAATATTTTATAATGCGACTGATTGGATTACGGATTACATTTATAATCCGACTGATTGGATTACTGATTACATTTATAATCTGTAATCCGAATAATTGGATTACGGATTACATTTGTAATCTGTAATCCGACTTATTGGATTACGGATTACATTTATAATCTGTAATCCGAATAATTGGATTACGGATTAAATTTGTCATCTGTAATCCGAATAATTCGATTATGGATTACATTTGTAATCTTCAATCCAAAAATTGGATTACGGATTACAGTTGTAATCTGTAATCCGAATAATTGGATTACGGATTACATTTGTGATCTGTAATCCGAATAATTGGATTATGGATTACATTTGTAATCTGTAATCCGAATAATTGGGTTACGGATTACATTTGTAATCTGTAATCCGACTGATTGGATTACGGATTACATTTATAATCTGGAATCCGAATAATTGGATTACGGATTAAATTTGTAATTTGTAATTTGTGATCCGGGATTATGATCACGCCCATCTCTGCACCCCATAAACAACAATTATCAATAATAATATTGCTCAAACGTTATTAATAAATTGTTCGAACAAATAATTATTCAACAAATTTTTGGAGGATGCTCGCATGATTTACGTCAAAGTATTGGAGAAATCACTCTGGCTAGCGAAAGTAATCAATCCCTCGATGGAGATTATTGACATGGAGAACCTGGACTGTCCATCGCTGCAGCAATAACCGAAAATTGCACCAAATACGGGCTGCTCGCTGCATTCACTCGACTCAAAGTATAATTGTGCTAATGCAAATGTAAAATCGCTGAAAAAGTGGTTAAATTTATACCAGGCATTGTACAAAAGCGGGAGTTTTTCAAATAAAGGGAAACTTTTTTCGTCGATAAATCGTGTTTTTTGTTTTATTAGTATTATTCGAAGCGTGGAAAAACTCAATACAAACAATTAATTTTTCCTAATAGCTAGTTTAATGGAGAATGTAGATTCTTTTTCGAAATTTTTGAAAAAACTTGCAATAATAATATATATATTTTTTTCTTTTTTCATGTATATTGTTCAAGATAGAATTCACTTTCCACCACCACCATCACAACAGCGGAAAAATCGTCGTTTTTTCTTCTTCTTTTCGATAGTGCGGGCTTCTCTGATGTCGTACTCTTGTAATGATTATGATCCAGCAGTGATATTCTCAAATGTATGATGATGATTCAGTCACCATGGTTGGATAAAGGCGCATGACATGGTGAATCCACAATTTTTTCTTCACATTTGTTTAAATTCAATGCTTACTCTCTTCAGTTTCCGCTTTCTTCACCGTTTCCCCCTCCTCCTCCTTTTTCACCTCCCAAGAACATATTGAATGCAATCTCGTCGTGGGGGTGGGAGGCCATCTAAGCAATCTCCCGTCGGCCCAAACGTATTACAATGTTTTTCACACCGTAGATATGAGATGATTTCCTCATCTTCACGTAGATGCTCGGGTAAACCATCCCGCAGCGGGTTAATATGTTGCGGATACGATACTAAAATTATCTCTTTTGGCAAATATTTAAAGTCACTATGTTTCAATTCCCACACGTCCTTTCGTGGGTAATACGCTCCTTTGACGTTCTTTCCAGTTTCCTCCTTCTCCGCCGTTTCCTCTTTCGCCTCCCGGCAACATTGAGCGGAATTTCGTCGTAAGGGCGCCTTAATTTCTTCTAAATCGAACATATTCCATATTCCAGTCTCATACTCGCTCTCCCCCCGATCTCCACACTAGTTTATTCTCGAGTCAACTCTCTCCGAACCGCAAGGATCGACGAGAGGCCTACGGTGCTTCGCGCACGATATTGTTTTTTTCCTTTCACATTTAAGAAATGTAAGTGTACATTTCTTCGTGGCCATACTCTTGGCAGTGTTTTTTTAAATAAAGAGAGAATTTTTGGAGAATAGGGGCATATTCCGTTTATTTCCACCCCTCGCAGGCCTAAGCGAGTCAACCCTGCGTATATTCGGCGAGCTGCCGCACGACGGGCTCGACAAGTCGAGGCGCCAACGTCCACTGCAGAACCCAGTGCGGTGACTGGGTTGCCTTGCTCCGACGCGTCATATCGGACGCCCCGTAGCCAGAATGACTACGTCGTCACGCCACCATCATCTCGGCGCACCGAAGCAGTCTCACGAGACCATATTTCGCCCGGACGGCGTATGTCCCGGCGAATCTGTATCCACACTCCGACTCCCGGAAGAATCGGGGGTTTTCCGCACGAAAGTACTCTCAGCGCGCGTTTGCGTTTAGCCGCAGAGCGGTACAAAAGAGACGGAACACCTCGCGCAACTACGACCGGTCGCGCATCAGGATCCCGGCAATCGGCACGAGTCCAGAGTGCAATAAGGAGAGCGCGCTCTTACTGACGCCCCGTACGAAGAGACCCGAGAGAGTTTCTCGCAGTTTACCGTCAACCCACGCACCCGGCGAAAATACGTCCTCTGATTCGTGTCGTTGAACCGAGAGGATCTCGACGAAAGCGGAAGGAGAAGAGAGGCGCATATCAATTGGCGCCCGACGTGGGGCCCTCGCAATAAGAAGGAAACCTAGATGGGTTTGTGAAGTTTTTTTTAACGACCTTGGGAATGCCACTTAAGCATAATGAATCAGAATGAAGAAGCTGCCGGTCCGGCCCCGTTTGACTGGAGAATTTTGATGCAAGCACTGAAGGGACAACCATCGCCTAACACAGAGTTTTGGGGATTGGACCACGAAAACCCGAGCTTGTTTATAAGAGAATGTGAAGAGCATTTTGAAACCATCACTGCTGATCGAAACAAATGAAGCAAATTGATGGAGAGAGGTTTGAGAGGAGATGCTGAAAAATTGTGGTCGTGCTATAGAACCTTTAACCTCACCTGCGAGAAGTTTTGCGAACTCTTGCGGGCCCGATACGATAGCAGAAGTATCGTAATGCGAGTAACCGCACAGTTGTTCTCGCAACGACAAACCAATGAAGAACCGACCGGAGCGTTTCTGGAGCACAAATATATATTATTCTAGCGTGTAAGACCGAACGAACCAGAAGAGAACATTGTGGCGGCACTGCTCGAACTTCTTAGGCCATCCATTCGGAGATGCCTACGTTCAGCAAATCCAAGAGATTTTGCTGCCTTAATGACTCTGGCTATCGACGCAGAGCATGACGAGGAGGAGATAAAGCCCCAGAAAAAAGAATCACGAGCACCAAACATTCAAATACTGTCGGGGACTGAGACTGCCACCAGGAAGCCCCCGAAGTGTTGGTGGTGCCCCGAGCAGCATTTCCATCGTGACTGCAAAGTGTATGCACAGCGTCTGAAAGACGGTCTGAGCGTGAGGAAACCCGACGATCCGGGAAACTGGAACAGGGCGGCGGAAGAGGTCCACCCGTCGTCTTTGCAAAGAGGCCACCAAGAGTAAATGCTACCTTCCAGCGTACCGAGAAACCCCGCAGGATACGTTTGTCACTCCATGGTAAGGACATCTTCGCGTTAATTGATTCTGGATCAACCGATAATATCATCTCTCACCGAATCCTACCGAAGGGTCTCACAATCCATCCGATACATGGTGATGCCGATTTAGCCGCTAAAGGAGCAACGATGCCCATCATCGGGAGAGTCACGATAACCTTTACTATTGAAAATCAGATAATGTCCGCTGATTGTCTTATCAGCGATAGACTCAGCTACGGGTTGTTGTTGGGGTGGCCCTGGACGAAGGCATATCGAGTAATACTTGATACAATACAAGAATGCATATACGTAGGCACAGATTATCGTTTCACAGTATATTTCGTCGATCAGAGAGACCCGTGCACACAAGAAACGCAAACAGTTTGCTGCAATGAAACAGATCACGAGTTTCCGGAGAAACTCAGAAACCGGCTGACAGAAACTCTGCAAAGATTTGCTCAGGTATTCAGCTCACAAGGCCGGTTGAGCCAAACCAAAAGCATCAGCCACGAGATTAAGCTCACCTCTGCTGCACCGATATGGGTGGCTCCGTATCGATATTCGGAAGCCAAAACTAAAATAATATCCGAGCAGGTACAAGAAATGCTGGCCAATGATCTAATCGAGCGGAGTACGTCTCCATACAACTCTCCGATCGTCGTGGTAAAAAAGAAGGACGGCAGGCCACGGTTTTGTGTAGACTACAGACGAGACGCCTTAACAAGATCACCGAAACACGCCTCAGCCCATCCCTGTAATACACGACGCTCTGAAGGGTCTCGGAGCGGTAAAGATCTTCACTTCACTCGACCTCAAAAATGAATATTGGCAGGTTCCAATGGCACTCATGACAAAACAGTATACCGCCTTCACTACACCAGACGGAGGGACGTCCCAATTTAAAGTCATGCCGTTCGGCCTCAAAAATGCTCCGGGGACCTTCCAACGTCAGATGAGTCAAGTGGTACTCAGCGGATATCTGGGTGAATTTTGTCGAGTGTACTTGGACGATATAATTATTTACTCGAGCAACTATAACGACCATCTGAAGCACCTAAACCTTGTGCTTGAGATATTGATGATACACGGTCTAACCTGTGCTATCGAGAAATGTCACTTCGGTAAACCAAGGCTCGAGTATCTGGGATGTCTCATAACCGGTCAAGGAAACGAAGCTCAAGCGGAACACATCAACGCCATTCTACAAGCTGAGTCGCCAACAAATCGGACGCAACTACGACAGTTCCTCGGTTTGGGAAATTGGTTACACGAATATATTCCTAATTACGCAACTGAAGCCGCGGCGTTGACCGATCTGCTTGGCGAGAAACGACGTTGGAAATGGACGACGGAAGCCCAAAGAAGTTTCGAGAAAATGAAGCAGTTGTTTCAAAACCCTCTCTGTTTGAGACGTCGTGATCCTACGAAAGGGTATACACTTCAAACCGACGCCAACGCCCGAGGAATGGGTGCGGTATTATATCAACAGCGACCTGGCGGAGGGAGGGATATTATCAGCTTCGCAAGTGCAAAATTCTCTCCCGCGGAGCAACGGCGCAGAAATGAGCAGGAATGTTTGGCGTTGATTTGGGCGATCAAACACTTCCGGCCTTATCTTGAAGACCGCCCCTTTGTTCTTAGAACGGATAACAAGGCCCTTACCTGGCTAGATAGAATGAAGGATCACCGGGCCAAACTGACGCGCTGGGCCCTCCTGCTCCAGGAATTCATGTTTACTATCGAGCACTGTCCAGCGAGGGAAAATGAGCTACCCGATGCCTTATCACATTGGCCGCAGAAAAGCCCCGACTCTCGTGAATTAGATGATCAGGATCGCTCAGTTCCACCAAGACTAAAGAAGGAGACTCACCTTGATTACAGGCCCCCCGAAGTCAACGCTTGTATAACGCCGAGTATAGCCGAGTACGTTATGGAGCAGCAACAGGAAGACCATCTGTTAACGCAACAAGTAGCCCACTGGAAGGAGTTGTTGAACAAAATAAAGACGAAAGGGAGAACGATTTTGTCCAGAGTCACCACCTTAACGACCGTGGGTTTTGGTGCCAACCGAAGAAACGGAGCCCCGAATGGGTTCTAATCGTCCCCCAGGCTGCAAGCCCGCGAGTGCTCCACGAATGCCATGATTCATCCCACGCCGGTTATCCGGGGGTAGATGAAACCGCCAGGACGATACGGAAACATTTGTATTGGGACGGGCTCCACAGGGATGTTCAGGCTCATGTGAAAGAATGCATCCTCTGTGCGTGTTGCAAGCCGGGGAGTTCTAGAGGCAAAGATAATTTGAGACCGCACCAACCAAGGGGACCGTGGGAAACCGTCGCCGTGGACCTTATGGGGCCGTATCCACGATCGACGAGAGGAAAAGAGCCGGGCCGAGAAGCTCCCGGCTATATAAGAGCGCGCAGCACGACGGAAAGCAACAGTCGTACCACGAGGAAGACACGAGCAAAGCTCTGGCCAGCGTCTCACGCACCAGTCTCATACTCGCTCTCCCCCCTATCTCCACACCAGTTTATTCTCGAGTAAACTCCCTCCGAACCGCAAGGATCGACGAGAGGCCTACGGTGCTTCGCGCACGATATTGTTTTTTTCCTTTCACATTTAAGAAATGTAAGTGTACATTTCTTCGTGGCCATACTCTTGGCAGTGTTTTTTTAAATAAAGAGAGAATTTTTGGAGAATAGGGGCATATTCCGTTTATTTCCACCCCTCGCAGGCCTAAGCGAGTCAACCCTGCGTATCTTCGGCGAGCTGCCGCACGACGGGCTCGACAAGTCGAGACGCCAACGTCCACTGCAGAATCCAGTGTGGTGACTGAGTTGCCTTGCTCCGACGCGTCATATCGGACGCCCCGTAGCCAGAACGACTACGTCGTCACGCCACCATCATCTCGGCGCACCGAAGCAGTCTCACGAGACCATATTTCGCCCGGACGGCGTACGTGCCGGCGAGTCTGTGTTCACACTCCGACTCAAGGAAGAATCGGGGGTTTTCCGCACGAAAGTGCTCTCAGCGCGCTTTTGCGTTTAGCCGCAGAGCGGTACGAAAGGGACGGAACACGACCGCTCGTATCCATTGTAAAGATGAACCGTACACATGCAATGACAGTAAAGAAATGACTGAAATTCTTTGGGTCGTCGGGAGATTGCTTAGATGGCCCCCCATCCCCACGACGATATTGCATTCAATGTTTTTGGAAGGCGAAAAAGGAGGAGGAAGAGGGGGGAACGGTGAAGAAAGCGGAAACTGAGGAGAGTAAGCATTGAATTTAAACAAATGTGAAGAAAAAATTGTGGATTCACCATGTCATGCGCCTTTATCCAACCATGGTGACTGAATCGTCATCATACATTTGAGAATATTACTACTGGATCATCATCATTACAAGAGTACAACATCAGAGAAGCTCGCACTATCGAAAAGAAGAAGAAGAAAAAACGACGATTTTTCCGCTGTTGTGATGGTGGTGGTGGAAAGTGAATTCTATCTTGAACAATATACATGAAAAAAGAAAAATATATGTGGCATTCCACGGTATTTCAATCAAAATCTTACCTTGATGATTCCGATTTTCCTCTAAATTTCTAAAAAAAATTCCTAAATTTTTTCAGAATTTTTCAGTCACGCGTTTTTTGGATTTATTTTTATTTTTTGAAAAAAACGGGACAACCATGTAAAATCTGAAAAAATTTAAAAAAATCTCATAGACTATAACAAATTTTTTCGCCTTTGTTCCATAACGGAGATTAAATCTCCGGAGTATTAAAATCTCCATTTTGGAGAAAGCTCAAAAATTTTGTTATATTTTATTAGATCATTCTGAATTTTTTCAGATTTTACAAAGAGGTCCCTTTAAAGAAAAAAAATCCAAAGAACGCCTGACCAAAAAATTCTGAAATAATTTAGAAAAATGTATTTCAATGTGTTTTTTTATATAAAAGAACACATTAAAAAAAAATTCCTAAAATTTTTCAGAATTTTTTGGTCACGCGTTCTTTGGTTTTTTTTAAAGTGACCCTCTTGTAAAATCTGAAAAAATTCAGAATAATCTAATAAAATATAAGAAAATTTTTGGGCTTGGTTCCAAAATGGAGATTTTAATACTCTATGAGTTCATTTTTTTTTCTTTCAATTTTTTGAATTTTACTCATAGAGTATTAAAATCTCCATTTTGGAACGAAGCCCAAAAAATTTGTTATATTTTATTAGGTTTCTCTGAATTTTTTCAGATTTTACAAAGCTGTCCCTTTTTTTTCAAAAAAAAAAATCCAAAAAACGCGTGACCGAAAAATTCTGAAAAAATTTGGGAATTTTTTTTTCAATGTCCATATTAATATAAAAAATTTAGAGGAAAATCGGAATCATCAAGGTAAGATTTTGATCGAAATACCGTGGATGCCTTATATATTATTATTGCAAGTTTTTCCAAAAATTTTAAAAAAGAATCTACATTCTTCGTTAAACTAGCTATTAAGGAAAATTAATTAATTGTATTGAGTTTTTCCACGCTTCGAATAATACTAATAAAACAAAAAACACGATTTATCGACGAAAAAAGTTTCCCTTTATTTAAGAAAATCCCGCTTTCGTACAATGCCTGGTATAAAGTTGACCACTTTTTCAGCGATTTTACGTTTGCATTAGCACAATTATACTTTGAGTCGAGCGAATGCAGTGAGCAGCCCGTATTTGGTGCAATTTTCGGTTACTGCTGCAGCGATGGACAGTCCAGGTTCTCCATGTCAATAATCTCCATCGAAGGATTGATTACTTTCGCTAGCCAGAGTGATTTCTCCAATGCTTTGACGTAAATCATGCGAGCATCCTCCAAAAAATTGTTGAATAATTGTTTGTTCGAACAATTTATTAATAACGTTTGAGCAATATTATTATTGATAATTTGATATTGATAATTGTTGTTTATGGGGTGCTACATTTTTTCAGATTTTTATTGAATCACGTAGTACGGAAATTTCAATCAGATAAAATTTTTGGCTGGGACGGTAGGGTCAAAGCATCCTTAAGCTTTTATCATCTTATGATAAGGATTTTTCAGATTTGTATTGTATCACGCAGAACGGAAATTTCAATTAGATACAATTTTTTGCAGGGGCGATAGGATCAAAGCATCCTTAAGCTTTTATCATTTTATGATAAGGAATGCGAGGCTCCAAAATAAATACGATCCGAGACTTGGTTGGATGATAGAAAGATTTTAGAAAGGAATCGGTAGATAAATTTTAAGGTCGTTGAATATACTCAATTCATTTTTTATGTTTTTTTAGCACCAAACAGCCGGGATACCGCCCATAAATTATAGAACCTCTACGTTAAATTAGTACTGATCTTCTAAGCGGCAGTTACCAATCGACCTATCGGAAAAATTATGATGAACAGAAATTTTTTTGAATATTTATTCTTTCGCAAAAGAAAAAGGAAAAGTGAAGAATGGTTACGCCATTTCGGAAAAACGAAAAAGTCGAAAGAATCTGAGCACCCGTTAGAATTAAAACAAAAATTTGCTCATAATGAAAAGCAATTTGTGCTTGACAAGCGTGCCAAATTTCACTTCGATATCTCGAAACACTTAAAATGCAGCACGCTTTTATTTAAAAACTTATTTCCAATCGGAATAAAATTATTTCTAACTTTTTATTGATTTTTTATTAACAACTAATAAAAGCTTTTTTGTGAAAAAAATTTTGTTTATTTATTTTTTACTTTTCAGTATTTTTTGCGCAAAAAGTTTCGGAAAATTTTTTGCACAAAAATTATTTTGCAAAATTTGTGAGACAAAACTGTTTCACACAATTGATCTGCAATATTTTTCTGCAAAATTGATGCAAGCAAATTTGTTCACATAATTTTCGGACCAAGACTGTTGCGCAAAATTTTCGTAGAGAGATGCTGCAAGGCAATTGCTTAAAATCGGTTTTTAAAAAGTTACAAGCATTTAAAAATTATGTGAAATTTTGAAAAATTTATTGTGGTGAAAAGCGTGGAGACAAAAATCGAATTTGTTTGCAAAAATTATTAGACAAAATTGTTTCACACAATTAATCTGCAGCATTTTTCTGCGATTTCACAAAAATTTTGGAAAAAGACTGTTGCGCAAAATAATCGTAGAGAGATGTTGCAAAGCAATTGCTCAAAATCGGTTTTTTGCAAAAAATTATGCGAAACATTTTTTTTTTTTGATGAAAAACAATTTTCAAGCAACTTTTTATAAAATTTTGCGAAACAATTTTTTGCAAGCACCAAATTTTTTGCACACAAATTATTTTGCAAAAATTATTAGACAAACTTGTTTCACACAATCAATCTGCAGCATTTTTCTGCAATTTCACAAAATTTTTGGAAAAAGACTGTTGCGCAAAATAGTCGTAGAGAGATGTTGCAAAGCAATTGTTCAAAACTATTTTGTGAACAAGATTTTGCAAAACAATTTCTTTTGCAAACATTTTTCAAACTATTTTTTGCAAGCGCAAAATTTTCTGCACAAGAGTTATTTTGCAAAATTTATTAGACAAAATTGTTTCACATGATTAATCTGCAGCATGTTTCTGCAATTATTCTGGCGCGCAAAGTGGTGGGGTGGGGGTGGAATATGAAAAAATCGCGATATCTCAGGAACGGTTGGAGATACGCGAAAATGGTTGAAATTTTGGAAGTTATCCAAAAGGACAGGAACTCGAGCGACCCGAGTGACTCACGCCCTTGGATTTTCAAGAATCAAAAACTTTTTGACAATTCATTTCAACAAAAATATGAAAAAATGGCGATATCTCGAGAAAGGTTGGAGATACGCGAAAATGGTTGAAATTTTGGAATTTGTCGAAAGGGGTAGGACCTCGAGCGGCCCGAGTGACTCACGACCTTGGATTTTCAAAAATCAAAAACTTTTTGAAAATTTCTTTTGCATACTGTGTCTTCCTGTAGCCTCTTCTCTGCCACAGGTTTCAACACCAAAAAGACGCATCGGGCGTGTAAAATATATACCTTTGGGCCCTTATATTGGATAGTCTGCATACACGCATATTTTATACTATCGTTACGCCCTTCTAAGCCTCAGTAGTCGCCACGCGCCACGATGCAATGTTTATCTTCGCGCATTCCAGGGCGATTATTAGTTTTATGCAGACGCTATGTTGCACGTATCTATTTCACTCGTGTATCCATTGTCGTGACGCGCGTGTCTCCAAGTTCACGGTCATTGCGGGCTTGTAACACACGCTCTGCTAGAGGGGTGGGAGGCGCGGTAAGAACGTTGTATTCGGTGAGATGCATAATCTCTTCTTTCATTATAACTTCATTAGCTTTTCGCCAGCGGAGTCTGCGTACAACTCTTCGTTATTTCAACTCGTGCATTTTAAAGACGCGTGTGTCGTTTTTTCTCGTGTTTTTAATGCTAAGATTTTTTTTGAAATTATAAAATTTTCCGCGGATCGCAATCGATTGCTGCGGGGAAATATTTAACGGTGCTGTGGTGAGCGCGGTGAGTGTGGAAAAAGTTCGAAACTAAAAAAGTGTGAAAAAAATATCGCGACAAAAACAATCGGCAAAAAATAAAGCGCGCATGGTAGAATAGTGAAAAAAAAGTGTAAGAAGAAAAACATTGCGTGAAAAAATGTAAAGAGAAAATAATATCACAAATCCAAAATAATTTAGAACTAAAAGAAAGTGTGAAAAAATATCGCGGCAAAAACAATGCGTGAAGAATGTAAAAAAACGCTGCGCAAAAATAATGTAAAAAAGGAAATAATTATAAAAAATAGTGAATTTAAAATAATTTAGAACTAAAAGTGTGAAAAAAAATATCGCGACAAAAACAATGCGTGAAAAATGCAAAAAGAAAAATAATTGCGCGAAAATAATGTAAAAAAGAAAATAACAACTATAAAAGTAATTCATTGAAAATAATTTAAAACTAAGAAGTGTGAAAAAAATATCGTGATGAAAACAATACGCGAAAGAATAAAGCGCGCATGATAGAAAGTGAACAAATAAGTGTAAAAAGAAATAAATTGCACGAAAGAAAAAACATTGCGTGAAAAAAAGCGCGTGATGAAAAAAGCATGTGAAAATCATTGGGCATGAAAAGCATTGCGTGAACAAAAACATTGCGCGAAAATAATGTAAAAAAAAAATCATTATAAAAATAATTAATTGGAAATTAATAGTGTAAAATTGCGACAAACTGTATGTGCCTGTGTGCGTGAACATCGTGCCTGCGTGATAACCCCCGTGAGATAACAGCATAGAGGAGGAGGAAGACGGGAAGGAAGAGGAGCGCGGTAAATAAAATAAAAAATAATTACGTGTATGAGTGTGTATGTAAGTTTCGGACGAGTTAGGGCGTATCTCCAGAACAAGTATGCCTAGACACACGCCCGTCTTAAAATAAAAAATATACCACTATGGGGCCCTCGCCTACACCCTCTTTCCCCCGCGCTATCGTTCTCCGCGCCGCAATAAATTTCCTCGGTGGTGGGGGAAAATTATTATGGCGGCGGAGGCCTCATGATGGGGGTAGGAGTGGTGATAGGAGTGAGGGCCTCATCGTGGTACACCTACTACTTACGTGAATGTCTATTGACATCGTACAAAATGTTTAAGCCGCGTTCTAGTAATTTACGAGCGAAAGTATACCGTTTCTTTAAGAATAGTGAGTCGGAAATAACTATCGAAGAAGTTATGAAATAACCGGTGAAAAAAAACAAGAAAAAATACCACGATTTGGTGTATTCTGTTCTAATGTGCGAATTTTCTAACCCTGTGAATTCTCAAATCATTGTCGAAGATGACAGCCGTGACAACGTTCATAACCTGGTCCGAGTTTGAGATTTATTCCTTAATATAATAGTCTAAAGGTCAACATGAGTCTCAAAAAATTTGAATACATATTTCCCGAAATGGAATAATTTTTTTCTTATGAAACGAAAAAAAAATAATCGCGCTACCTATAAACATTAATTACGCAGAAGATCTCACTCTTCTTTTTATATTCCCTCTAGCTATTTCCGAGAAAAATGTGTTGAAATTTTTTTGAGGTTATGTTGACGTTTAAGCATTGGGCCAGCATAGGGCCGACATTATATGCCAACGCTGGGCCATGATTTGAAGCCAGCGCTGAGCTGCGATTCAATACCAGCATTGGGCCGACATTGTATGCCAGAGTTGGGCCGAGGTTAACAATACAGTACCGGCAATATACTGGCACATTGTCGGGCCATTCGTTAAATCCCACCTGGGATGCGAACTATATATATATACATATACATTCGTGGAATATAAACATATGTATATGTGGCATTCCATGTCAAATCGACCACTTTTGAACTTGACCCCTTTCGATTTGGCTGAAAATTTTTGTCTTTTTTCTACCACATTAAAAACATTTTCCAGGAAATTTTCATATTTTTTTACCCAACCCAAAAAAAGTTATGAATTATTCAAAAAAAAGGCTTTTGTTTTTTCAAATAGCTATAACTTCAAAAATTGACTAATCGGGACGTTTTTTTTCGAAAATTTTCGTCATTAAATGTACTTTTCGAAAAAAAATACAAAAAAATTTAAGATATTAAAGTCTATGAAATTTTTCACTTTTTTGAGAAAAATCATCGTTTTCTCGGAAGCGCATTTTTTATTTTTCAATTCCGGAAAGAATGCCGCCCAAACTGAAGTGGGTGGAGTTTTCCTTCTATTTTTGTTTATCGATTGGAATTTTTTTTTTTGCAACTGGGCTTGTTTCACAGATCACACTACTCTGTAAATTTTTGAGGATTTATAAAGGACCTCAGAGTTTGAAAAATTGAGAAGAAAAAACAATCGAAAGTGGTAATCCGTGAAAAATTTTTGATTTTTTTCAAAAACGTTAAAGAAGAAATAGAAGACACCTATTTACAATTTTTTTGTATTTTTTTCAAAAACTATATTCAAAAACAAAAAGAATGAAAAAAATTGCCATCTGGGTTCATTTTTGACCAAGCCACAGGCTTTTGAAAAAGACATCCAACGCATATCATTTTGAATCCACCATTTTTTAATTTTGGCCCGTCTTTGCTTTTTATATTTCTTCTTTGATTGAAAAAAAATTCTTATCATTCATTGTATATTTTTTACGTTTTCTGATGATTTTTAAAAAATTCTAAATTAATTCTGAAAAAATGTTTTAACGGTGTTTACGACGAAACTTATAATCTAGCTTAATGATTTCTACTAAGGACTTCCTGGTAATACAATACGATTAGTAAACATTTATTTAATACTCATTCGAAAACCATTTTATTTTTCTTTGGCGTTTGAAAATTTCACATGTTCTATATTCTTCAGAATTTGAATAACTTGAATACTTGAATTCTCTATATTTCAAAAGCCTGTGGCTTGGTCAAAAATGGGCCTATATGGCAATTTTTTTCATTCTTCTTGTTTTTGGATGTAGTTGTTGAAAAAAATCAAATTTTTTTTGCTGATTACCACTTTCGATTTTTTTTCTTCTCAATTTTTCAAACTCTGAGGTCCATTATAAATCCTCAAAAATTCACAGATTGGTGTGTTTAGTGAAATAAGCCCAGTTGCGAAATTTTTTTTTCCAATCGATAAAAAAAAATAGAAGGAAAATTCCACCCACTCCAGTTTGGACGGCATTCTTTCCGGAATTGAACGAAGTTTTTTTGAGTAAAAAAAAAATCAAATAAAAAATGCGCTTCCGAGAAAACGACGATTTTTCTCGAAAAAGTGAAAAATTTCATAGACTTGAATATCTTTAATTTTTTTTTATTTTTTTTCGAAAAGTACATTTAAAGACGAAAATTTTCGAAAAAAAACGTCTCGATTAGTCAATTTTTGAAAAAGTTATAGCTATTTGAAAAAACAAAAGCCTTTTTTTGAATAATTCATAACTTTTTTTGGGTTGGGTAAACAAATTTGAAAATTTCCTGAAAAATGTTTTCGATGGGGTAGAAAAAAGACAAAAATTTTCAGTCAAATCAAAAGGGGTTGGGTTCAAAAGTGGTCGATTTGACATGGAAGAACCCATATACATTTATGTTTATATAAAATAATAGATTCTCCATTTATCTTTCACTACATATATGCTCACTCGCGATCGTATATTTTATGCAACTAATTTAATATTTTAAAAGTATTTGTT
The DNA here is from genome assembly GCA_946863875.1 of Alloplasta piceator. Classification (NCBI taxonomy): domain Eukaryota; kingdom Metazoa; phylum Arthropoda; class Insecta; order Hymenoptera; family Ichneumonidae; genus Alloplasta; species Alloplasta piceator. The sequence continues at coordinate 23,905,984 of OX333076.1, forward strand.
TGAAAAAGTTTATAAAAAAACCCTGTAAATTTATATGTAAGATCGTTTGAAAACATTGTTTTTTAAATTAATAATAAGAAACGTGTATGAATTTAAAAGCGGTCGGATGACGGTTATTTACCAACATTGGATCAACGTTGGCGATAAGGTACTAAAAATATATTGGCTACATTTATCCGAGCCAAACAATGGCCAGGAGTTGGTGATCTCTCTTATGCCGATCATAGAATATAGGATTGGTTGCCAATCGGTAAATATGATCAGCCAACCGTAGACTCGGGCTTGAAAATCAAACATCGGCTCGGTATCGGGTATACCTCGTGAGGTTTGATTGGCTAAACATCGGGCCAATATTGGGTGCCATCGTCGGCTCAGAGGGAACTTATTATTACAAGGTTGTAAGCTGTGCCAACATTGAGTGTCGACTCTCGAATGCCAAGCTCTGGCCAAGCGTTGGCCTGATTGTCAGCATCGGTGATACTTTCCTGGGTCAAGTCAGCGCAATCTACAAATCCACGTATCCCGTGGACGAATACATCCCACCGTTCACTTTTTTAAGATGGATAAAAGTCGAAATTAGACCTGTTAGGGGTAAACGGGGCTGTCAAAGTTTATAAGAAAACATTTTTTTGATCAGATTAGCTTGAAATTGGGGTAAATACTTTACAATACAAATAATTGAACCCGTACTTTTAATTTGTAGATTGGGTGGAATCATGGAGTGGGTTAGAAGCATAGGGTGTGGTGCGTGGAATCGTGGGGTGCGTGCCCATGGGATACGTGGATTTGTAAATTAGGTTTTTTTTATCAATAAATATTTTCCATTTTATAAACAATTTAAGGCAAAAATTTTAATTAAAAACCGAGTTTCTTTAGAAGCCGCCATTTTGTTAAAAATGAATAGTTCGATTATTCCTTCGTTGATTCAATACTAGGTTAACTAAATCTTTCTTATTTTCTGATTTTGGGTGATCCAATCCAGAGATATCGTGTTCACCGCGCCGGGCCGCCTTTTTTTAGAGGTCCTCCCGGAGATCGGCTACAGCGGCTTCAAGAATCATTTTTTAAAAAGAGAAATTTCAAAATAAATTTAAAAGTTACAAAAGTATGCATCTAAATTTGTACGTTCATAAATTAAGAAGTTTTTCCAGAAAAATTTCTTGAAAAATCGTCTTTTTCGACCTCCTGACTGCGTATAACTAGGTAAAAGAATATACTTGTCGGTTTTTTGTTCTGCCGAACGTTAGGATTTCGAAGTATATATAATTTCGAACGAATCGCGCAAACATCAAATTATAAAGCTTACCTGCACCCATATTGAATGAGCGGACTAAATGTTTGTAGGGTAAAATCGGCATCACCTTGAATCTCGTGACCAACAAGATTTGGCATTGTCGTTACGTTGTAACCGAGACCTCGACACATCTCGATTCTAATAGGTTCGCATGCACCCTCGGCAAACCATGTGCATATTGCCAAGATCGTGACTACCGAAAACCACCACATTTTTAATCTTTTATTGCCACAGCTTTTCAACACGCGTTCATCATTGCGCTACATACATATACAATTCTATTATATGTATGTATATATATATATATATATATATATATATATATATATATACACTTATATATATATATATTTTACTGTATTATTTAGAAGGGTTCGCGTGTACAAATTCTATAAAAAAGAATGGCTCGCCTCTCAAAGCGTGAACGAGCCCAAGGCAACAACGTGAATAAGGAAAATAAGGAACGCGCTGTCCAACTGTTTGACAAGACCATCGGCACCACTGCATACAAGTCTCGTCGCAACTTCTTCGAACTCATCGTAAATCATCCACTTTATACATTTTTCCCGGCCCTCTCCTCCTCCTCGTGGCACTCATAGCCAATGGGATTGTAAAGCGTAAATTCACGCAATATTGAAAAAATCTTATCAAAGAATGAAACTGAACACACTCGTTATTTTTGGTCACTTCTCATACATGACTATTTCTTGTATAGCAGGAAATATAGTTTTCCTGAAGAGAAAAACACATTTTCGCACAAAACGATAAACGTCAAAGTTCATTGTCAAACGATGTCGAACGCATAAGCATCCTTTCACCCGAGTTTCATTACTTTTCATACACTTCGGAAATAAGGAACATATTTGTTGAATTTCGACATGAGACCGGAGAGAATGGAGCGCGTGGGATACATCCATACGCTTCGAGGGCCCGCGTATTACTGACCCTCCAGTCCCTCTAGAGTGAGGTGGACTGGTGGAGTAAGGTCTGCGAGGAGCGAGATCAACGAGAGAACCAGTATCGCAGTATAGTGCTAGGCTCTGTTCGGTTCAAAGTTTTCACCACCATTTCGTCTCACTCTCGTACCATTCTTCTCGTTATGTCTTATGAGTGTATTTAGCGTTAGTTAAATGCATCTCAGCATCGATAGAGGCACAGCAGCAAATTCAAACTGTTGTGACGAACGCACAAAATCGCCAACAGAGGATGTTGCCTGCGCTAATGTTGTTATATACCGCAAATAATTTGAATGCCATAATCATAGCATTGGAAAATCGAAACCTTTTTGCCAATTCAATTCAACCAATTCGATACCTTGTTTTGAACATAGTGAATACGATAACAATTCTTGACTACTTAAATTTACCACTATTGAATATTATATATTACGTACGATCAATGAAATATGTGGATACGCCCTAGTATAAATTTTATCCGGCTTGCTTGATAATGTATCAGGTCTTGATCAGGTATCGGTAAGATTTGTCTGATCAGGATATCTGATCCGGCGGCGATCACAACCTCAGGTGCTGCTAAGGCTAGTCAGGTTAAAATATCTTCCGTCTGATGTGGCTAGCCTGATATTTATGTAATCCAGGACGGAGCAAGAATCAATAAGGCGTGCCTGACCGCAGTAAGAATATATCATTTTTATGTTAATTATTACATGGCAGCAGCGGGCACGACATCTTTCCTTTTTATCACGGTAAAACATAAATAAAAAATTAATTAATTAACTTCGATATATGTTTTTACTATTTGAATATATTTAAAAAATTCTTCAAACCATTATTTTTTAAACAAATATGTACTTTTATGTTTTTATTAAAAAATAACCGAATAATAATGAATAATTTCATTTATAAGAAATTCATTTTTGCAAGACAAATTAAATAAGCGACCAAATAATTCCGTAACACTTTTTCAAAGTGTATTTTGAATTTTATTTATTATGACATTGTGACATATTCCATTTTCGTTTCATTATTTATATATATTAATTAGTTTTTACTATAAAACTATTATGAGCTATATGTATAAAACTTTATAACACTATATTCAATTTAATTAGCGATATTTTATATGTGTATCTTTTTTTATTATCAATTATCATATATATTCATACCGGGGCCTCGCAGACCTCGAAAGCTTTTTTTAAAATTTTAATTTATTTCTACAATAAAAAAAGAAGGAAAATAAAGACACGGGCCAATAATCGAAATAATAATCGAAATGAATTTATTTATTTATTCAATTATTATTAAAACACTTGCGTGATAACCCTCGTCTATCGCATTGGCGAATATAAAAAAAATCAAAGAAAATAAAATACGTGAACACATTGTCACATGCACAATTTAACATGATGTTTATTTAGTTATTTAAGTTTATTTTACTCGTACTTTCAATTATTATCTCACAATATCACTTCCTCACACGGAATCAAGCTATGGTGCACCAGTCACATGTTCGTGACGAAGCACAGTATTGTTATTATTATCACGAGTCGCGCGGCGTTAGTTCCGAGACTCGCCGCGAGATGTCGCAGTAAGGCGAACGCTCGCCCCCATACGGAATATGTGAATAGTATGCTTATATATGCGACTGCGAGCATGAAAAATTACTTCTATACCGCAAGGAATAAAACCTCGCGAGAAGCCATATTACGAAAAGTCCTTAATTGCTGACTTCCTCGTACTGTACCTTAATTTTTTATCAAAAATTCTCGAAGAGAATCTTCGTTTGCACGGAAACCAGTCACCAATGTGCCAATGTTCTCCTCGAGAATTGTTTCTCGTGTCGTAATGCCTTTCTTATAGATTTATTATTTTTTATTATTTTCACGTCTATATCACTATCGTATAAAAGGAAGCTTAGTAAGTAGTCACATAAAATTCTTATTGAACACAATAAATAAATAAAAATCAATTGAAATAAATCAGACTTGGCACTATGCCGGATCAGGAGCCGGATCCCGGTAGGATCTGAAACTCCGTTACCTTTCTAATATGGGCCTGATAGTTTTGAGGATCAGGTCCTGATAGTTTGCTTGATAAGGGCCGGAGTTTCAGTTACGGCGGCCTGATATGGGCCATATCCTAACCGGATAAAATTTCTACTCGGATAGTTGTATAAAAATAACATATAGATATTAGGGCGATTTTTTTCGACTTTTTTGTATTTCTTTCACTCCCCACCCGAAATTTTGTTGCATATTTCTGAAAGAAAATTCCCTGAAAGTTACAGTCCTTAATATTAATATCAAGTGCTTTCCCTTCTCGTGATAAGTTTTTTCATCTAAAATACACGTAAATCGAAAACTTTTTTCTTCTAAATTTTACCACTCCACGGTTTTTTATGCTACCGCATTGATATTGGTTGCAATTTACGCAGAATTGAATGATCTTTGACAGAGAATGGAACAGCGTAAAAATGTACCTTCCACTCGAGGTCACTAAGGTTGATTCTTAACCAGAATTCTTGTTCTTTCGCTGTTATCTCCAAAATGATTAACTTTACCGAAAAAAGGTCCTGTAGATCTAATTGTTAAAATTGATATTTCTTGAGATATTGAACCTTAACTTATTTATGATATGAAATTTTTTATGGATTATCGAACCAAAAGTTTCAAATTGTTGATATTTCATATCATATCACTACTGGTGATTTGATATGTGATAAGGTGATATGATATAGAATATCAACAATTTCAAATTTTTTGTTAGATAAACTATACAAATTTTATACCATAAATAAGTTAAGGTTCTATATTTCAAGAAATATTAATTTTAGCAGTAGATCGAAAGGACCTTTTTTGTAGGAAATTAAATTTCCAACCGAATTTCCTTTTACGATTTTTCGGTTAAGTTAATGATGTCGGTAACAGCAAAAAATCGAGAATTTTGGGTAAAAATCAACTTTAGGGACCCGTATCATCGAAGATCGTTCAATTCTACGTAAATTGCGACCAAAATCAATGTGATAGTATGAAAACAGCAAAAAATCGAGAATTTTGGGTAAAAATCAACTTTAGGGACCCGTATCATCGAAGATCGTTCAATTCTACGTAAATTGCGACCAAAATCAATGTGATAGTATGAAAAACCGCGGAGTGGTAAAATTTTGACGATAAAAGTTTTTCATTTACGTGATTTTAGATGAAAAAACTTATCACGCGAAGGGATAGTGCTGAATATTAATATTAAGGGCTGCAACTTTCAGGGAATTTTCTTTCAGACATATATAACAAAATTTCGGGTGGCGAGTGGAAGAAATAAAAAAAGTAAAAAAAAAAAATCGCCCTAATAGATATACATGCAATATACATGGTGTCCCATTTTCATGTTACAGCTAATTTATCTAAAAAAATACTGTTCCGATAAAAAATTGAGTACAATGAAACTTTTACGGTTCTAAGGAGGACTAAAAATTGTTTTTCTGTTCTTTTAAAAATGAAAACATGATTTTTCCAGCAAAACATTTGTCAGGTCAAAACTAACAACTTTTGTATGAACATTTTTTTGATACAATCCATAAATCCAGTCTGTTATCCAAGATAACGATGAGGAGGAGGAGGTAAAGTCTTTAACATCCCAAATGTAAGTGGTCGTGCGCGCATGCGTGTGGAACACTCACAACGATTAGGTATCTACGACTCGTCACTTCCGCAGTATTTTACGACTTCAAACAACTTGTCGTTATGCTGGATAAGGCTAAAATAGTCAAAAATGGTGATCTAATTATGGACTGTATTAAAAAAATGTTCCTACAAAAGTTGTTACTTTTAACGAGACAATTTTTTAGTGAAAAAATCATGTTTCCACTTTAAAAAACATGTCGGTTATCTTAGTGCTGCCATTTTCTTTTTAACGGCCCCTATGAACCCGAAAAGTTCCACTGTACTAAATTTTTTATCGGAGCAGTATTTTTCGAGATAAATTAACAGTAAGATTAAAATGGGACACCCTGTATATAGATATAAGTTGAATTATTATTATGATATATAACCCAGTGGACACGGTAATGTGCAGCAATGTAGTGACAATGGTACTGATTGTAACGGGTAATATTGCCTAGACGTTACATGTAAGTTTCATGGAAGTTACAACTTCCTATTCAGCAATATAACATATATTACATATATAAGGAGTTCTTTTTCAACCTGGCCACTTTTTTTTCAGCCTCTCCAATTTTTTTCAAAATCTGCGAGTTTGAAATATTAGTCAAAAGGAACGTCTGTGATTTGTTATAGATTTTTTTAGGCGTCCGTTCAAAATTTTCAATTTTTTATTACAAACACTGTATCTCAACAAATATTCATCAAACAAAAAAAAACATAAGTATAAAAACTTATTTATTTTTTCCACTTTATCGAAAAAAATTAAAATCATAATTTTTCTGCATTGAAGAATTTGGAATTTAGCAAAGAAATGAGAATAGAATTTTTTTAAACCTAATAAGACACTTTCGATTTCGGTACAAATTTTACAGGATGCCTGTTATTGGGTAAAGAGTCTGCGAAAAAAAATTCAGAATGGCACCTACAATGGTTATGATGAAAAAAAAATAAAAACCCTGCGAAATCTCAATATCGCATAAAGATTTCGCAGGGTTTTTATTTTGTTCATGTCTATCATTGGGTAAAGAGTCTACGAAAACAATTTCAGAATGGCACCTGCCATGGTTACGATAAAAACAATAAAAATCCTGCGAAGTTTCATAACCGCATATATATTTCGTAGGGTTTTTATTGTTTTTGATCGTAACCATTGCAGGTGCCATTCTGAATTTTTTTTCGCAGACTCTTTACCCAATGACAGACATCCTGTCAAATTTGTACCGAAATCGAAAGTGTGTTATTAGGTTTAAGAAAATGTTATTCCAATTTTATTGCCAAATTTCCATTTTCTCAATGCAGAAAAATTATGATTTTCATTTTTTTCGATAAAGTGGAAAAAATAAAAAAGTTTTTATTCTTATGTTTTTTTTTGTGTGATGAATATTTTTTGAGACACAGTGTTCGTAATGAAAAATTGAAAATCTTGAACGGACGCCTAAAAAGATCTAAAAAAAATTACAGACGTTTCTTTTAACTAATATTTCAAACTGGCAGATTTTGAAAAAAATTGGAGTGGGTGAAAAAAAGCGGCCCGGTTGAAAAAGAACTCCTCATATATAACATTTTATATACCCGGTATATAACAGTTATATTGCAAGGTAATGTAACAAAAGTCATAACAGTTATATAACTGCGCAATACTGGAATGTAATATTACAGTTAATGTATCTGTTTTAATGTAATTACATAAATTACGATAAAAATCAGTTTTTCATTCGTAGTTTGCAAAGGCCAAGTAACATTAAAACACAAAATTTATGAAGGAAAAATCGCCGGCACTGGGGTTTGAATCCGCGATGCAATATTTTTAACATGCCCTCGAATCGAACAAGAAATAAATTTAACCCTCCGTGGTCACACTTATCTGGGTCGATTTGACCTTGTGCATTTTTGAACAAGTATTGCGACTAAACTATCGGTCAAACTATCAAAAAATTACAGAACATCCTTCAAACATTCTAGTTGATGTATTAAAAATTAGTCTATGATAAATAAAATGTCTATATATCCAAAAAAAAACTTGCAAATCAGAAATTTGCACATCGCTTCCTCAGTATTTTTTCGTATTTACAAATCCTCTATGAGGAAATGTTAGCAAATTTTAGTAAATGTTATCTGTCACGGTTTTGGCTTCCTCATAGAGGAAGCTTTGTAAATTCGAAAAAATACTCTGGAAACGATGTGCAAATTTCCGATTTGCAAGTTTTTTTTTCTACCTCTGGTTATCGGAGTAATAAACCGGCAGCTTTGTATCGTAAAATTTTCGATCAAGCTTTTTTTTGAAAATTCCCAAATCGCATAAAATTTGCACGGCTCAAACAATTTTTGCAAAATAGAATACCAAGTAACTGTTTCTATTCAACTATCATTATAGAAACTTTGAGCCTGATATCAGGAAATATGTGCAAGCTAGATCGATCGTGTGCTTTCCAAAAAATTAAAAATTTTATAAATCGCGAGCCCATTGAGCGATTTTCGCGAAATTCAATACCAACAATATTTATAATTCCAACTATCCACATGATTTTTTTTTAACCTGATATCGCAAAATTTGCGAACGCTAGAGCAAAAAGAAAATAAAAATAAAATGTCTTGAAAAATTCTGATAGTTTGCATATTTTCTAAAATAAATGAGAAAAATGTTTCATTGAAAAAAAATATTTTTCACATGTATTTTGAAAAATATGCAAATTATCAAAATTGTTCAAGTCATGTTTTATTTTCATTTTATTTTTTTAGTCATGTAAGGGGTATTAGGAATTAATTGTTTTATTTTATTTTAGAAACTGAAAAAAAGAAAATCATAAAAAAAATATGAGGCAGCCGCATCCCACTTTCTAATCATGATAGATAATACTTATTTTGCACCCAGAATCTGTGGAAAAAATTGCAGAATTTTAAAAATTGTGTTTTTTCAGTTATCCCTTTTTTACACCAAAATTATCGTCGCGCCATCTGAAGGAGTAGCGAGAAAAATCTGTAAAAAAAATTAGGTTGTTTTTGAAGTGGAATCAATGAGAAAAATAAAGTTATGCAAGGATCTGATGACCCGAGGGAAATGACCCCACGATTTCACTTGGAATGCCCCACAAGTATTTCAGATCTTTGCAATCTTTTCTTAAAGTAATTGCCCATTAATTCAATATCAACAATAAATTTTACAAGCAAATCCTTCTCTACAAGCACATATTAACACTGAGTAAACGATGTACAAGTTTCAATATGCACGATTTCTTTTCCCACTGGGTTCTTACAATAAAATGTATACCATCTGCGCACATTTTTATCAGCTTGATAACAGAAATATTTAAAAAGTCTCATGATTTTTTGAAGCGATGAATTTAACATTTAAAACAAAAAAATCTTCATGGTCTGAAGTATTTTTTCGAATAATTTCGGATCGAAATCTCGAATTATGTGAAAATTGGAATAGTCACCACCTTCTACGAGTTTCGACAGTTTCGATGTCATTTAATTTTGAGTTTCAATATTAGCGGTGTACATTTTTTTTAAACCACTAGCTCAGAAGCTAAAGCGAAAATACTAAAAAATCACTGAATTAAATAATTATTCAATCTTCAGTGACAGGAAAAAACTTTTTCTTCTCATAATGTTCATGAACTTAGCTGAGCCATGTTTAAATTTTTTGAAAACGATTCTTGTGCTGAGTTGTGTTCAGTTTGTGTTACGCTGTGCCGCAAAGCATACATCGAAATCTCAAAAAACTACCGAGAAATCGAAAAAAAAAACGTTTTTTCCGCGAGCTCAGCCATTATGAAAAAGTTTAAATCTAATGATTGTGCTGATCACGCGTCAGCTCACTGAACAACTGAACATACACTGAGAAAATAAATTTGTTGAATCATTGAAAATTTTGTTGGCTGGACTAAATGCGGCGGACACGGGCTAGCAAGAGAGTGTACAGTATGCCGAACTGAATATTTTGTTTGCTTGAAAGCACGAAAAATTGTTGGTTTAAGCTATTTTGAACCAACTGAAGTAGAGTTGCATCTAACCGACAATTAGTCCAACCAATGAATAAAATTGTTGATTCAATGAAAAGCTATTTTGAGTTGACTGAGTCGAGTCGCATCTAACGGGCAATTAGTCCAACCAATACATAAAATTGTTAGTTCAATAGAATGTTATTTTGCATGAACTGAAATAGAGTTGTATCTAACCGGTAATTAGTCCAATCAACAGGAAACATGATTGATTCAATAAAATGCGTGTTAATTAATTGTTGCTAAACATGTTATAAAAAATATGAAACCCTTGCAAAATAATTTAATATGCATAGTTTAGCGGCCTCAAAAAGAGATAAATCGAAAAAAAAGAAAAATCTGCGATCTAATTTCTCTGCCCGACTGGGAATCGAACCCTCGACCCTGCCTACCATCATACCTATCGTACCTAACTACCTAACACGCTACCTATTACGCTATCGCCTACTACTATGCACTTGAAAAAAGTTAGGGGTTATGAAGATTCGAATTTTTTTCGGCAAGGGAAAATCTATTTTGTTTATGAATACCTTTTTTTCATAAACACTTTCAAATATGTGTAAGAAATATATAATTCATGAATGCCAAGTATGAATCATATATCGCAAATATATGAGAAATATATGAGAAATACATGCATTACATATACATGAAAAATATATTATATCATATCGTTCAGTTGAATCGACTTTAGAAAAACGAACCCATTGTCTAGGCTATCCAATAGATTATTCAGTTTTCTGAACTATTTACGTGGATTGAAGCGATGTAGAATTGGATTGTAACAAAAAATGTCATTCAGTTATTACAACCTATCAACTTTAGTTGTTTCAACAATAAATCAGTCAGGTCACCATTTCCATCCAGTTCCGACAATGCATGACAACTTGCGAAACTTGAATGTAACCAATGATTAGATGAACTAAATATGAGCGTTAGGTTGATGCGCATTTATCGTTCATCTTACAATGGTTCAGTTGAATCAACTTTATAAAAACGAACCCATTGTATAGGCTATCCAATAGATTATTCAGCTTTCTGAACTATTTATGTGGATTGAAGCGATGCAGAATTTGGATTGTAACAAAAAATGTCATTCAGTTATCACACTGAGAAAAAAAATTACTGAATTTGAGAACATGAATTTATTTATTAAATGAAAGTATTAATTTGATTATTTATTTGTTGAACCAACAAAATCACTCTTCATTTAAAAAAATATTTTCACGAATCTATTACTCCATTATATTAAACTTTTATTTAATAGTAACAATTAAATGCATGATAGATTTGATTAAATTTGTATTCATTGGATGAATTACATTGATCGCATCATAAACATGAGATTATTTGAATCTAAAAAACGACTTCAATACGAAATTATTTTTTTCGAACAAAATTATTTCTTTGCAATAAATTCAGCATTATTTTACTTCTAAAAGTATATCTGCAGTATTTTCAATATTTATTAGACATAAAATTGATTGTGATTATTTAAAAAGAAGCTGTAGTAAAATAAATAACACATTATTTTATTCCAATAGAATATTTGTTTGGAATGATGAAATTTTTATTTTCTTCAAGCAACGAACCATCATTTCTATAGTATACTTTAATAGTATATATAAGTTATTAAAAATTTAAAAACTGGTTTTTTAAATGTTTTCTTATATTGGAATCTTCATAACTCCTAACTTTTTTCAAGTGCATAGTAGTAGTCGATAGCGTAATAGGTAGCGTGTTAGGTAGTTAGGTAGGATAGGTATGATGGTAGGTAGGGTCGAGGGTTCGAATCTCGGTCGGACAGAGAAATTAGATCGAAGAATTGGCGCAGATTTGTCTTTTTTTTCTGTTCATCTCTTTTTGGGGTCACTAAACTATGCATATTAAATTATTTGTCAAGGGCTATATATTTTTTATAAAATGTATAGCAACAATTAATAAACACGCATTTGATTGAATCAATCATTTTTCCTGTTGATTGGACTAATTAATTTGTTGATTCAACAATTTTTTTTCTCAGTGCTTCCTGTGTATTAAAAGACATGCATGTTTAAAATGATAAAATATGTTTTTAATTCAAACAACATATTACATATAATTGATAACATAATGTTAGATTCAAGTGAATTCGTTTATTGAAACAGAAATTTATGGAATTGACTGAAAAAAATGAACCAAGTAAATATATAAGGGAACCAATCTAATATGTTTTGGCAAATAATGAAAAAAATGATTTTTTGCCTTTAAAACTTTATTTCATTGGTTCTAGTAATTTTTTCTTTCAGTGCACAACCTATCAACTTTAGTTGTTTCAACAATATATCAGTCAGGTTCCGACAATGCATGACGCATTGTCGGAACTGGATGAAAACTTGAATCAACTATATGAAGTCAACTGTTTATATTAGTATACCGAATCATTTATTTTGTCAACTCTAATAAATATTCCGTTACTCAGACTATTCCAGGTTTGAGTCAACCAATTCGAAGTCAACTGAATTTATTCATTTGATTCGACTATTTACTTTTCTCAGTGTAATGTCGGCAACAGCACGTCACTCAAGAGCAAGCCGTGGCGTCAGTAAACAGCTTTCTACGTCCGCATTAAGCTTCATTCTAACGACACGAGATTACGTAATAATATTGCAATAATGCTGCAAATATGCAGCTGCACATTTGTAGCATATTTGCAACATGGCGTGCTGCTCATTTGCAGCATATTTGCAACCCGGCGTGCTGCACATTTACAGCATATTTGCAACACGGCGTGCTGCACATTCGCAGCGTATTTGCAGCATGGCGTGCTGCACATTTGCAGCATATTCACATAGTTCACTATGATTGAAACCTTCTTTCGACGTTATATTGGCGTCACGTTGTGCTGCGTATTAGCAGCGTTTTCACAGCACGGCGTGGCGCAAATGTGCCGCATCATATTGCATTAAACTGAATTTTTTTAAATATTAATCGGACTTTACTCAAATGCCCTTGGCGTAGCTTCATCGCATGTGAGAACAATAGCGAGGGGTGTGCGACACGTTGTGACGGCTAGCTGAACTACATCATAAACAGCACGACGTGCTGCAATTAATACGCAAATACGCAGCCACAACGTGCTGCAATTAATACGCAAATACGCAGCCACAACGTGCTGCAATTAAGATGAAAATGCGCAGCACAGCGTGCTGTTACTTTGCTGCATTCTAACGTTAGATCTGAACATAGTTATAACCCAAATTTGACGGCACGTGGCGTCAATATGCTGCGTAATTCGGACGTAGAAAGCTATTGAATAACGACACGCTATGCCGTATTTTGCCGTCATAATTGCGTTACTGTGCCGTCATGCGATTTTCTACAGCACGTCTGTCTATCTGGGTTTATTTACTGGTGCCGAATAAATATCATATTTTTATTGGTTCGTCGAAATAGTGATTTACTTACGTCAAATAAATGATCGATTAAAAATACTAAATTTGAATAGCAATTTATTTACGTCAAATAAAATTTATTTAAATGTGCGCTGCGTCGTACTGCGCACACAATATCGCGTCAGTTGCCGGCGTGACGACGCTCAGCAGTCCACAGTTGGCATATTCGCGTGTATGTACGTGTTTCCGTTTGTACGTGATTTTGTGATTTTAGTGAAATACATACAGGTCTGGAAACTCGGCCAAATTTCGAGGGTGGGGGTACCTGGCTTATCAAAGCACGAGAATAGTTCGTAATTCCGTCACTACTCGTCTCTGCGATCTATGCGCTTTCTGGATATCCTCAAGCTTAACCTCAAAACGTGAGACAGAGATTGAAAAGCTATAGCGCTGGCTCTATCTCACTTCCCCCACCCATCGTCAGCGCGCCAGAGTTTAGATCGCAGCGTTCACAGTGACAAATATATGAACTATACGTCTGGCATCGATAAGCAAGGTACCCCTCGCGGGTTGTGCGATTTTGCAAATTGGTAAAGTCGAAAAAATCGTCTTCAATTTTGATTGGTAGCGACTTTTCATGTAAAGTTGCGCGATTCAAGAATACATTGGTTAATCCCACTTGACAGTTATAATTTGGATGGTTGTTCGGTTTTCGCTGCTCCGCTGGTTACTCGCTAGCAGTCATATTGTGGATGGTTATTCAGTTCTCGCGGCCCCGCTCTGTTCTCACTACCAGTATTATTTGGGATGGTTATTCAGTTCTCGCGGCCCCCGCGCTCGATTCTCGCTACCAGTTTTATTTTGGATGGTTATTCGGTTCTCGCGGCCCTGCTCGATTCTTGCTACCAGTATTATTTGGGATGGTTATTCGGTTCTCGCGGCCCCGCTCGATTCTCGCTACTAGTTTCATTTTGGATGGTTATTCGGTTCTCGCGGCCCCGCCCGATTCTCGCTACCAGTTTTATTTTGGATGGTTATTCGGTTCTCGCGGCCCCGCTCGATTCTCGCTACCAGTAATATTTGGGATGGTTATTAGATTCTCGCGGCCCCGCTCGATTCTCGCTACCAGTAATGTTTAGGATGGGTTATTCGGTTCTCGCGGCCCCGTTTGATTCTCGCTACCAGTATTATTTGAGATGGTTATTCGGCTCTCGCAACCCCGCTCGATTCTCGCTATCAATTTTATTTTGGATGGTTATTCGGTTCTCGTGGCCCCGCTCGATTCTCGCTACCAGTAATATTTCGGGTGGTTATTCGGTTCTCGCGGCCCCGCTCGATTCCTGCTACCAGTTTTATTTTGGATGGTTATTCGGTTCTCGCGGCCCCGCTCGATTCTCGCTACCAGTAATATTTGGGATGGGTATTCGGTTCTCGCGGCCCCGCTCGATTCTCGCTACCAGTATTATTTGGGATGGTTATTCGCTGGAAGCGAGAATCAAGCGAGGCCGCGAGAATCTAACGACCATTCAAAATAAAACTAGTAGCAAGAATCGAGCGGGGCCACGAGAACCGAATAATCATCCAAAATAAAACTGGTAGCGAGAATCCAGCGGGGCCACGAGATCCGAATAACCATCCTAAATATTACTGGTAGCGAGGATCGAGTGGGGCCAGGAGACCTCAATAACCATCCAAAATAAAACTGGTAGCCATAAATGAGCGGACCTGCGAAAACCATTGCCATCCAAAATATGACTGGTAGTAACTTACCAGTCCAACCAAAATCGCTTCAGTCCGATGCTGGAAAAATTGGTTACCAGTCAATACTTGAGACGAATTTTTCGACTTGACCAGTCTAGAATTACCAATCAAATTTTAGCTCGCACAACCCGCTAGGGACCGCCACCACGGGAGTACGACCGTGGATTCGGGGCTCGAAGAATATATCGACATCTTTAAAAGTCAATAGGTTGTTAACATGCATGATGCACATGAGTGAGCAAACAACCAAGACTGATCGGCCAAAAAAGTTATTCACGCCCAAAAATAGGATGATCTCGTAGATTCGCATATTAATCAAAATTCTCTCATTTCCCATATTATTTCCATATTAATCGTGAGTCCCAAATTTTGAGGTTATGGATGGTAATAGAACAAATGGTCATGACCAAATAAATTCTTTATTTGTAACAAATAAAAAATGATTAGTGGTGTTACGTCTCAGAGGTTCGCGGCATTACTTGTTCGACAACGACTCAGAGGTATGCGTCGACTTGTTCGTTGGCGACTCAGAGGTAAATGCACAGGGACTTGTACGTTGGGAATGTAGGAAGAAACAAAAAGGGTCTTCCCCGATTAACGATTGAAATCGAGATGTCAAGTTTTATTAATCGTAGTTAATTTAACAATACAAATGTGACACTTTGGGAGGCTTGATTCTATATAAATGTATGATGTATTAATCAATGAAAAGAACTTCAATTAGATTTTATATTATTAATGCGGCTCGAGTAGTGAGCTATAAGAATACTTCTTATCGAGGGTGTTGCTGAATTCAGACTAATTAAGGTTTTTGATAAATCAGGAAAGGTGGGAAAAGTGGAAGGGGTTTCGGTTGTCGAGAAGCGGCAACCAAAAATGCTGATTTTCTGGTGTTATTTTATGGCGATTCAGATTTCTAAGGATGTGGAAAAAGGAGGGCCTCGTGCCTCGCCGCGGCGGATATTCGTCAGCTGAAATTTCATTCATCCGGTAGTGTGATTTCGTATAAGTGGTGATTGGAAAGAATTTTGTAAATTTTCGTAGAATAAGAAATACAAAAAATGTCACGACGTAACAAGTAGCAATGAATATAAATTCAATAAGAGAATTTTTAAATAAGATTTTTATTACTATCAAATACATTTTGATTTGAAGAAAATAACTTATTTATTGCAGGCAAATAAATATTTCATTAGGGCCAAATAAAAGATGCTAAGAAATAGTGAACTTGAATTTAAATAAATCCAAATATTCGATACTAATAAAACCGTATTAGGCCCATATTTAAATAAGAAATTTTATTTATTTCAAGCAAATTTTATTTGTTTCAAATAAATCTTTTCTGTGGGTGCAGTCGGAGCAACTTTGCCCTTTGAACATGTTCTCTGAGAACCATACTGTCCGAAATTGGGCGGGGTCAAAAATTGAAAAATCATCAAAAAGTCTAGATTTCATCCTTGTGCCCGATTGTGCTATCCGAGCAATAACTTTTCTCTCTAAACATTTTCTCTGAGAACCATACCGTCCAAAATAGAATGGGATCGAACATTCAAAAATTTCAAAAACATTGAATCAAAAACACAGTCTAGATTTAATTCTTGTGCCCAATTGTGCTATCCGAGCGGAGGAACTTTACTCTCTAAACATTTTTTCTGAGAACGATACCGCCCAAAATAGGGTGGGGTTAAACATTAAGAAATACAAAAACATTGAAAAGTCGAGATTTATTTATTGTGCCCGATTGTGCTAGTCAGTCGGAGCAACTTTATTCTCTAGACATTTTCTCTGAGAACCATACCGTCCAAAAAAGAGTGGGGTTAGAAATTCAAAAAACATCGAAAAGTCTATAGGAACACGATATTTAAGAATTTTTATCCTACTAAAAGATTTGGCATTAGTAAACGGATGCGAGTTTCAACTTGAAATTGATATCGTGACTTCTCAGATCTATACAAAACATAAAAAAAATTGTTCCGCTGAATTAAATTATGCTCTTTTCTTGTAAATCAATTTTTTCGGTTTTTGGCCAAAATTTAAATGAATTCGTTTTTTTTCGAAATCGTTGATAGTTTTTTCGGAAAGCGCAGGAAATTTCCAATCGAAGCTATTAGAAAAGAATTTTTTCGATTTTATTTCGCCCCGTGCTAAAGCTCCGAAGAGCTGAATACGCAAAAAGTTTGAATTATAGCTTTTGGTGTATTCCAAAGAGTATTATAGTTAGAGATCTGAAAATTGGAGTACAATATACTTTCAGGCAACACTGAAACATACTCGAGTTTCAAGCAATTCGAAAGAGGTCGGCCTACAAGGGGGTCCCGATGAGGGGGAATACCTCATAGATTTATTTATTGTGCCCGATTGTGCTAATCAGGCGAAGCAACTTTGCCCTCTAAACATTTTCTCTGAGAACTATACCGTCCAAAATAGAGCGGGGTCAAAAATTCAAAAATCATCGAAGTCTAGATTTAATTCTTATGCCCGATTGTGCTATCTAAGCGGAGCAACTTTACCTCCTAAACATTTTCTCTGAGAACTATACCGTATAAAATAGGGTGGGGTCGAAAATTTAAGAATATAAAAGACTTTGAAAAGTCTAGATTTATTTATTATGCCCGATTGTGTTATCCAAGCGGAGAAACTTTACTCTCTAATCATTTTCTCTGAGAACCATACCACCCAAAATAGGGTGGGGTCAACACTCAGGGTTGCCAGCGAGTCACTATTGTCACTATTGGTCACTATTTGTAAATCGTGTCACTTATACCAACATTTTCAAAATTTGGTCACTATCGTCACTATTTCAGAGCTCAGAAGTGGTTAGAATAGGGGTGCCAGTTAGAATAGGGGACACATTTGTACCTCGACTCGCTTACTACGGTAAACTCGCGTAGGGGACAAATTTATCCTGCGCGAAATCACTTTTAATAGACCATGCTCTTCTATATATGCTTTTTTTAAATAGGTGTTTCTACCTGAAATTTAGGAATCGGCCGATCTGAATTAAAGTTATAAGCATTTAAGATTTCGCGATTTTGAGGTTTTTGGAAATGTAGCCAAAATTGAACGAAAAAGGTTTTGCCTGAAATTTGTTAGAAATTTCGATTTTCGGGGAAAACTATTGGTAAATTCGTATCCGGGGGGGGGGAATACAGCGCTATAAGGTTTAAAAAGAAAAATATTTAAAAAATTGTTTTTTCCATTCTGTTTTAGATCTGTTTTAGATCTGTTCAATAAAATCGCTGCAGCTTTTTTCTAGATGGAATTTTGGTTTTGGTATTGAACTCATTCTTTTGGGGATCGTTGAAGCTTAAAATTGCCGCTTGGTTCATCCAATTCGTATCATTTTTAGATTTTTGGCAGATTTTTGAAGTTCAATCACCGATTTTTTTGAAATTCCCCTTATCATTTTTTCCAATGATTTTGAGAGTGCTTTCATTTCTACAAAAAATAAGTGATCGAAATGAACAAAACGCCATTCTCTAAGTTTAGTGATAGCCTTTAAGTACGAAAAAGAAATTTTGGAATCGGTCAAACCACATCAAAGTTATGAGCACTTGAAATTTCGCTATTTTGAGGTTTTTGAAAATGGGGCTAAAATTGAGCAACAAATTTTTTTTATCGTCTTCAAACGTTATTTCGATAAGAAATTTACCGCTGATTGCAAATCACGCAGAGTTTTTGTCGAAAAAATGTCTTTATGAGAAAAAACGAGGAAGAACAAAAAAAAATAGTATTTTGTGCATCTAGGGCCAGAGATAAGTCTTTTTGTCGAGCGTGAAGTTTGCCGCAACGAGCGAAGCGAGGGCCGCAACCACACGAGACAAAAGACGAATCTCTGGCCCGTGTTACACACGATCTTTTTTTCCCCACGGGACAGAAAAGAGTAACTTTTCGGCTATTCACGCATATGGTGAAAAGCACGAAAATCTTGCATGGGTGGAAAAAATATATTTCAATACATCCGTGTTCTTTTTGATATGCCTTTTTTTGAAGAGGTTGTTCTATCCATCAATACGAACAACTTTTTCTATGGGGTCTCCTCTGAAATCGTGAAAAAAATTTCTTCTGTTTCATATTTAGTCTAAATGTGAAACCTACACGATCCAAAATGTATGAAACAGCTGACGTTTTTTTACTATTTCAGAGAAGTTCCCATAGAAAAAAGCACAATCAGGCACAATAAATAAATGTAGACTTTTCAATGTTTTAAAATTTTTTTAATTTTCGACCCCACCCTACTTTGGACGGTATGGCTCTGAGAGAAAATGTTTAAAGAGTGAAGTTGCTGCGCTTTGATAGCACAATCGGGCACAAGAATTAAATCTAGACTTTTCAGTGATTTTTGAATTTTTGAACTTTTGACCCCGCTCTGTTTTGGATGGTATGATTCTCAGAGAAAATGTTCAGAGGACAAAGTTGCTCCGACTGACTAGCACAATCGGGCATAATGAATAAATCTAGACTTTTTAATGTTTTTTAAATTTTCGAATTTTCGACCCCACCCTACTCTGGACGGTATGGCTCTCAGAGAAAATGTTTAGAGAGTCAATTTGCTCCGCTTGGATAGCACAATCGGGCACAAGAATTAAATCTAGACTTTTCGATGATTTTTGAATTTCTGACCCCACTTTATTTTGGACGGTATGGTTATCAGAGAAAATGTTTAGAGAGTAAAGTTGCGTCGCTTGGATAGCACAATCGGGCACAATGAATAAATCTAGACTTTTCGATGTTTTATTGTATTTTTTTATTTTAAACCCTACCCTATTTTTGACGATATGGTTCGCAAAGAAAATGTTTAGAGAGTAAAGTTGTTCCGTTTGGATAACACGATCGGGCACAAGAGAAATAAATGTAGACTTTTCGATGATTTTTGAACTTTTGATTTTTTACCGCTTTCTATTTTGGACGGTATGGTTCTCAGAGAAAATGTTTAAGGAGCAAAGTTACTCCGACTAACTAGCACAATCGGGCACAATAAATAAATCTAGACCTTTCAATGAATTTTGAATTTTTGAATTTTTGACCCCGCTCTATTTTGGACCGTATGGTTCTCAGAGAAAATGTTTAAGCGGCAAAGTTGCTCCGACTGACTAGCACAATTGGACACGATACATAAACCTAGACTTCTCAATGTTCTTGAATTTTTTGAATTTTTGACCCCACCCTATTTTGGACGGTATAGTTCTCAGAGAAAATGTTTAGGAAGTGAAGTTCCTCCGCTTGGATAGCACAATCGGGCACAAGAAATAAATCTTTACTTTTCGATGATTTTCGAATTTTTGAATTTTTGACCCCGCCCTATTTTGGACGGTATTGTACTCAAAGAAAATGTTTAGAGGGCAAAGTATCTCCGACTGACTAGCACAATCGGGCACAATAAATAAATCTAGACTTTTCGATGTTTTTTTTAAATTTTTGAATTTGTGACCCCACGCTATTTTGGACGGTGTGGTTCTCAGAGAAAATGTTTAGAGAGTAAAGTTGCTCCGCTTGTATAACACAATCGGGCACTTGTATAACAAAATCTAGACTTTTCGATGATTTTTGAATTTTTGACCCCGCTTTATTCTGGACGGTATGGTTCTCAGAGAAAATGTCCAAAAGGTAAAGTTGCTCTGACTGACTAGCACAATCGGGCATTATAAATAAATCTAGACTTTTCAATGTTTTTTTTTTATTTTTGAATTTTTGACCCCACCTTATTTTGGACGGTATGGTTTTCAGAGAAAATGTTTAAAGAGTTAAGTTGCTCCGCTTGGATAGCACAATCGGGCACAAGAATTAAATCTAGACTTTTCGATGAATTTTGAATTTTTGAATTTTTGACCCCACTCTATTTTCGACGGTATGATTCTCAGAGAAAATGTTCAGCGGGTAAAGTTGCTCCGACTGACTAGCACAATCGGGCACAATAAATATATCTAGACTTTTCAATGTTTTTTTCAATTTTTTAATTTTTGACCCCACCCTATTTTGGACGGTATGGTTTTCAGAGAAATCTTTTAGGGAGTAAAGTTGCTCCGCTTGGATAGCACAATCGGGCGTAAGAAATAAATCTATACTTTTCGATGATCTTTGAATTTTTGAATTTTTGACCCCGCCCTTTTTTGGACGGTATTGTACTCAAAGAAAATGTTTAGAGGGCAAAGTATCTCCGACTGACTAGCACAATCGGGCACAATAAATAAATCAAGATTTTTCAATGTTTTTTTTATTTTTGAATTTGTGACCCCACTCTATTTTGGACGGTGTGGAGTAGTATTGGTACCCGTCTGGCGCCCCCCACTCCTACCCCCAACATGCGGCTTCCCCCACCACTCCACTTTTCCCCCCACCACCTTACGGTGGTAGAGAAAAAGTTCGGAGATGAGGTAGACAGTGAGGGGAGGAGTGGGGATGAGCGGGGGCGATAGAAGGGTACCAATTTTTTTTTTTTGCTGAATTTTTTTTAATTGACTCACCGAATGTTGAACGACGACGACGATGATGATGATGATTATGACGATGATGATGATGATCATGATGATGATCATGATGATGATGATGATGATGATGGCACACACACACACACACACACACACACACACACACACGCCCGCGCGTACACTCACTCTACATCGTCGGTATACACCCCCTCATCCCGCTCGCCAGCGTCATATGGGTCATCAGAGTTAAGCATGACGTGGACGATCTCCCCGAGGTCTTGGGACGCGTCGTCCTTGAGGCGAATTCGAAGGAGCTCAAGCCCGTGGTCCCGGGACATAATTTTCGCATGCATTGCGTGAAGCCCAAGACACACGTTCTCGAGAATTTCCCGGACGCGGTCATCTCCCTGATGGTCCTCCATCCCACGCAACTCGCACTCGATGATGAGGGGTGGCATCATGGCGAAATACGGCTCGGCGTAATAAATTGAAGACGGCAAAAAAAATCCGAATCGTTCATATCGACGAGCCGTACCTCCGTGTATCCCTCATCGTCGGAATAAATAATTTCCCCGCGGTAGATTGAAAAATTTTGTACAACGATACACGAAGCACCTGCTACGCGTTCTTCATCTCGCAAGACGCGTCCCATTTGATTATCGATTTAAAATGAACGCATTAAATACTTGAGTTCTTCGAATGCAATGTTGATGATTTCCGTGCGCACATTCACTCCGCACCCACTCACGACACTCACTATGATCGCGAAAAAAAAATCTGGAAAAAAATCCAAAGAAATTCGCGGGAACATTTTGAGTTTTTTATTCGGTTTTGTACCACGTAGCTGCACCGAGCGCGATTGAATTAAGACTGATGTCCGTAGGCAAAGCATCTCATCATCAGGGACAAGAAGAAGAAGCTCCAGCGCTCAAAAATCGTAGTCAGCAAAATTGCACGTGCAAATCTCCGAATGTACTCGCAGAACGTGACACACACACACACGCGCACACGTACTCTCTCACACACACACACACACACACACGCACACACACACACACACACACACACACACACACACACACCCACACACACACACACACACACTGGCAAAGAATCACTCCCATAAACTTTTCTACGAGAGACTATATAAAATTTATTATTATTTATATTTCACACGCGACTGTGCATATCATTCGAGAAATTCGGACGAGTGCGCTTTTGTCACCACTCTCACCTACGAGTTCGGCGAAATTTATTATTACACTGAAAAAAAAAATTTGTGTGAATCAACAAAACGTTTTGTCAAATACGTTCAACTAGATATTTATTTGGTCTAACTAAATATTTAGTTTTTTGAACAATTCTGCGCTTCGGTTGACGAAAATATTATTCAGGCAAAAAAATGTTGAATTGTACTAACTAAATTATCTAGTTGAACGTATTTGACAAAAGATTTTGTTGATTCAACCATCTTTTTTTTCAGTGTACTACTGCCGCTCAGGATGAATATGAGAATAAAAAGGAATTTTATAAGCGATAGTATGCATTAATCTATACTCATTCGATTAAAAATTTTATGAAATAATTTCATTTTCACGGCAAATTGAAAAATACATACTTTCGCTTATATGCAACAAAAACAATACGAGGGTGATTTCAAATTTTGTCTTCACATATTTATTATTTGCTGTCAGCTCACTTCTCAACGTCGTTTCCATATAAAATCGAAGAAAAAAAATTATACATAGTTATTCAAAGTCCTCGATTGAAGTTGTTACACTTTCCACGATTTTGTCTTTATACAATGTTATTATTTCGCGGAGCGCTAATTCCATAAAATTTTCTCCAAACTTGGGGTAGTCTTTTTTCAATTTCTCACCGATTTCCACAAGTATTTTAGATACACAGTCTTTTGATTCCAGGAACTCTTCCACAGCCGCGCGTCCGGTTGCTCTTCCGCCCAGGTGTCCGCGGATATACGATACCACCTCACTCATACAGTCGTTTATCGCTGCGGTGTCTCGTTGTAAACGTTGTATGTGTACGTCAATACACTTGCTCGTTTCCACGAGAGTTTTGAATGTTTGATGCAGCAAAGTAATATTTGGCGAGTACTTTGGCCTTGATCGTTTTGCTGACAAATTTCTTGTTTCCTCCTTGTCCCTCTCGCTGCACCCAAAACACACGGCTCTGTGCTGATAGCACGTGGTCAATAGCACGGTGAATACGCCATTATCCATCTTCGTTCCGCACATTCTTTCAGCTTCGATACCCCAGGCATTGAAGTATCGATCGATTCGTGGATAATCGTTTTTAAATGTTTGCCAATCTTCCACTCCAAGCGTCACACCGGCGAAAGAATTCGCCAAAATCTTGACAACCGGAGTGAGATAACCGCTCACCAGCGATAATTCAAATCCCGATGTTATTATTTTTCCGTATGATCTATTTAATCCGTATAGCGTACTTGATGCGAGATGCGGGGAAGTAACACGTCTTTCAACGTTCGATGCTACGATATTTTCCATTTCAGATTGCTCTTCGTGCGCTCGTGATTTCTTAAATGATATAAAATCGACAAATTGCGCTGTTTTTAAATCATTTCCCCCTCCACTTCGAATATTGCGCGGTATATATTTTTTTTAATTTTTATTCGCAATTGTCGATTTTCTTTGATAACTATAAATTCCGCCGCTACTGCCAATAACTAGACAGTTAGTCAGTCAGACGTGCATATATTTTTTGAAGGACAATAAATACAATGGCGGCAATAAATCAAAAGAAATGCTTGCCTCAGCATTTATCATATTACCGTCTCGAGATCATCGCAAAATCATTTAAAGTTTGCTATTGTCTCTGCTTCTTGAAAATTTATATTCTGCTCTGCATCGAGAAAAATTTTATTCCGTAATAAGGGCGTATCTTCGTAGATATGGTTGGGATCGATTTTGAATCCTGGGATTATATTACCTCCAATATGTCCTTTTTCCATTGATATTCTCATTTCCGGGCTATCGATCCTTATTTTCAAAGGATTGGGAGAATTTTCAAAAATTGGAGAAAAACCCCTGTATCTTCCAGGGTTCAAACGGGAGCTGTTTTGAATCTTGGGATTATAACATCTTCAGAACCTCCTCTATCCATTGGAAGTGTCAATTTAAATACTCGAATTTTTTAATGTAATTTTTTGCATATTTTCAGCAAAAAACTGATTGCGGCGCTCTGGCGCCCTCACCTGCCCCACTTTCCCCTCGCTATCATTCTCTACATTGCGATGACATTCCTTGATTATCTTTTGCGGTGTGAGGAAAATTATCGTCGAGAGGGAAGCCGTGGCCGTACACTGTTGCTCGTTCTCCCTCTCTCTCTCTCTCTCTCTCTCTCTCTCTCTCTCTCTCTCTCTCTTTTCATCAGACTCTCGCACACGCTCTTTCTCACTCGTTCATACTTGCACGGCCATAATGAATTCGCGGTCGGCCATCATGGAAGCGATAAAAGTTATCGCTCTATACTCTCTTGTATATAATATACGCTGTACCAATCATCACCGTGAATTAGTCAGTGGCCATCATGAAACTGATAGCCCTTATCGTATGCCGTTTTTTAAATGCTTGGATCGCAGCCATCATTTTTATTTGCCACGCCTTATAAATGCGCGAATACATGAATATCAATATTCATGAATGAAAATATAATACAATTGGCGAATTTATGGTAATTATGAAGTTTTTATAGCCTGCGCATTTGCGACGAATATTAATTACGATAAAAATGAAACCCGTTATTCGGCTTCATGCAGATTTATCGGTAATATTCTTATAAAAATAATAATTTTTCCCCGAGTTTAATATAGAGTGGCGTTGTTTAATTTTATTTATACTGATGCTTCAGGTTATATTTTGATACCTCAGAAACTGCAGCAAAATGAGCTCATTCTTTTATGCTATATATGCTTTGCTTACGATTATATTTCAGCATTGAAGAATAGCCCTACCAACACGTTCTTTTTCTTTACAATAAGAAAGGACACATATATAAAATTTCTCCTCTGATATTCCTGACATATTAAATGTAGGAGACTCTATCAAAACTTGGCCGTTTATTTGCGACCGACATTGCGATCGTTTCTTTTTCATCATGGTGCGGATTATACAGCGTAGCGTCCTTCTTAATTTATTACGCTATTTAATTGATCGAAACCCGCGCTTGGCTACAAAATGGCCTTTCGAAAATTACAAAATGATGATTAATTATATGCACGCTCGTGTTGTTCTTCGAAAAATTCGTGGGGCATTATATGATTGCTCGAAAAGTCAAATTCTCGAGGCATATAATGCAGGTTATTTTCAATCTCAACCTTTGATTGATTCGCTGGTGAGAGTAATTCGAAGGCGGGGATGGTCTTCTGATCCAATATTTCAACCAATATTCAGAGAACGCCGTAAGTTTTTTAGTAATTTTTTAATTATTTATACGCGTGTGACAGTTGATTTTTTTTCTTACTTGAATTTTATATAATTCAATAGTGTATCGGTATGAAGATATGAGTTTGGTTGATGCGGAGACATACGATTGCAACGCGGAAGGTAAATCTGATACGGAGCATGAGAGCGATGAAGCCGATGAGACTAAAAAATTTTGGCTCGATGCGTCGAAAAATCGCTACCATCCTCACGATCTATTGATCGAGGATTCATGTCATCATCCGCGCAATCTAGCGTTAGCAGGCCCATCATGGGCTAGTTCTCCACCACCACCACCACCACCTTCCTCAAGCGGCTTATCAACAAGTTCCTTTCCAAATTACGAAAGTGACGGCGAGGTTGAAGTCGTCGTGTTAGAGGACGATGGAGAAGAAGACAACGCGGAGGAAATGACAGAAGAGGAAGAAGAAGAGGAAGAAGAAGAAGAAGAAGAAGAAGAATCCGATGTTGATTCAGGTTAGATATTTATCTTTTTTTTAATTTATATAAAAAATAATATTTACATAAAAGAGTAAATATTATTTGACACGAGGCGTGGTTGTATAAATATTTTCCTAACATAGATAGGATATTCCTCGGAAGAAGCTCCGTTATTATTGAGTGATCAAGTGTTGCAAAGATATCATCCTTTGATGATCAGAAGAGCGGTAGAGCAAGAATACGCAATGCAAAATCGCTACCCCGATGCTGCCGATGGCTTCGAGTGGTAGAAGTATATATCTTTTATTGTTTAATTTCGATAAATTATTTATCATTCTATTTGCATAATAAAAATATATTTTTTTCGTTTTATTACAGATATTCAAGTTGGAGGTGGTGTTGCCGATAACAATGATCGCGACGAGGGGGATATTTTACCTCCTGGGCAGCGATTCATCATTGTCTCTGAAGATACGTGCTATTTTTGCCGTTTCAAAACCCGTGGACGGTGAGTCAGTTTTCGCGTACGACCGCCCCCTGCGAACACCGAACACTTATCGCGGTTAGATGGCGCCATACGAGATGTACTCACGCATCTCACGAACTCTTGTCAACCACACGATTACGCGGGGATGACCTTCACAGGACCAGCTTTAACTCATGGACCAGCTTGGATTTCTTTTCGACCGGTGCGTGAATTTTCAGCGGATAATATTTGGACGCTCATAAATGACATTGCGCAGAGTGCTCGAGAATTTAGATTGGACGAGGGTGTGTGTGAAATGAGTGCGAGTGTGGTACGTGGTGTCGAGGGTGGTGCAGGCAAACGTCTCACACACGAGGGTATAGCGAAAGACTCGATTCTGCAAATTCATAATCGCGATAATTTGTGTTTACCCCGTTCGATCGTTGCCTCGCTGGTTTACTCTCAACGAGGTGAACTTCGATCGGGTGAATTACACAAAAATTGGCGAAGAATTCGGGACGGTCGTCGCGAGTATCAACGGAGCAAAGCATTGGAACTTGTACGTGAAGCTCGCGTAAAAATACCGGCACGGGGATGCGGCGTACGCGAAATTCATAAATTCCAAGAATACCTGGCTCGTGATGGTATCGCGATTGTAGTTTATGAATTTTTGACTTTCGGAAGACGCGTTCAAGCTCTTTATGATGGGGGAGAAACTGTAATCGGGGTGCATGGGCGTATCAAACATAAATTGTACATATTGTATTACGAACGCTCGCGCCATTATCAGCCAATTCTTAATCTTGCCGGAGCACTAGGCAGTCGGGGTTTTTGCGTGAATTGTAACGCTAAATACACACGAGTACACGAGCATCGCTGCTCCAAGCAATGCCCTCGTTGTAAATCGGTAGCTTGCAGGGGTGATAGAGCAGTTTTCAAGGAATGCAGTGATTGTAATCGCATGTTTTTTGGGAACGAGTGTTTTGCACTGCATAAGGAACCGAAAAATAGTAGAGGACGAGGTTGTCGCGCTAAACGCGAATTGCGCGTATGTCAGGCTTTAAAAGTATGTCGTGAATGTAATCGTCTAATTAAAAATTCATCAAAGCATCAACATGTATGCGATATGATTTTTTGCACTACGTGTAAATTTATGCGCTCAACTTCGCACCACTGCTATATTTCGCCTGTTAAAGGAACTAATGATTTAAACCCTGTTGGGAAAAAACAAAAAAATCTATCGCTGCAATTTATTTTTTATGATTTCGAAACACAGCAACATTCTCGTTTACCAGGCGATAATTCGACACGTGTACACGAGCCAAATCTTTGTGTCGCGCAGCGAGTATGTTTGACGTGTCTCGATGATCTCGATATAGAAAATCCCTGTTCTATTTGCGGTCAACGCGAATTTGTATTTTCTAACGAGCCAATTGCCGCTCTCGTAGAGCTGGCTATTAATTCAAAATTCTCAAAAATCATATGCATTGCGCACACTGCTAGGGGCTTCGATGGCCAATTTATTCTTTGTTATCTTATCGAGAATAAAAAGACTGAAATGCCAACGTTAATAATGAATGGTACGAAAATTATCTTCATGCGCGTCGGGAAAATTGCTTTTCTCGATAGTTTAAATTATCTCCCGATGTCGCTCAGCGCACTACCAAAAGCATTCGGTTTCGCTGAAACAGTTACAAAAGGGACATTTCCGCATTTATTCAATTTACCGGAAAATCAAAATTATATCGGTTCGTTACCATCTCTCGATTATTATTCGCCCGACACGATGTTTTCAGAGGCTCGAGAAAATTTCTTGGAATGGTACAATGAAATGAAGAGCTCGCAATATCAATTTGACTTTGCTAAAGAATTTGTACATTATTGTCGTACGGATGTAACGGTTTTAAGACGCTCGTGTTTGGCATTTCGAAAACTTTTAATTCAATGCGGAAACGTTTGTCCTTTTGCTGAAAGCTGTACAATCGCCTCTGCATGCTCGCTTGTATTTCGTAAAAATTTTTTGCAACGCAATCGCATTGCTATTTTGCCACACGGTGGATACCGCTGGGGCGATAAGCAATTTCGCAAGGCCGTTTCGTGGCTCATATGGCTGGAAAGAGAACATCATCGTGTTATCATACACGCTGGACATGCGAGAGACTATCGCCCTCCCGCGGGGTTACCCCCGGTGGATGGGTACTACGAAGAAAACGAAGCTGACACTCGTCACGTGCTTCAATTTCGCGGATGTTTTTGGCAGGGGTGCCCTCGATTTTATCGTATAAACAGAGACAAACAATTAAAATTCGGTGATACGATGGATGAGCGATACGAACATACTGTAACTATATCGGCACGAATTAGAGCGCAAGGATATGTATTGGAAGAAATGTGGGAATGTGAATATGACGAATTGATAAAAAATAATGGCGAGATGCGTGAGTACGTGGAAAATCATCCCATGGTAATTCCTCATCCGCTCGATCCGCGTGATGCTTTTTTCGGAGGGAGAACGGAAAATTTTGTAAAATTGTACGATATAGAAGTCGGGGAAAAGATAAGATACGTGGATGTTTGCTCCCTGTATCCGTGGGTGTGTAAGACGAGAAAATTTCCGGTCGGACATCCGAGTATATATGTTGGAGATGAATGTCGTGAAATTATTGGTCCAAATAACGAGCTTGATCGTGTTGAGGGTCTCGTCAAATGCGTCGTGCTAGCTCCAAGAAATTTATACTTACCCGTGTTACCATATCGCGTGCGTGGAAAATTATTATTTGCCTTGTGCAGAGCATGCTGCGAAAATATGAATAATAATAATAATAATCAAAATGGTATACACGAAGATCCCAACGAACGCGCATTTTCCGGTACATGGGTCGCGGATGAATTGCGGAAAGCTGTTTCTCTCGGGTATACGATCACTCGGATCGAAGAAATTTGGCAATACGAAATTGCGCGTTATGACCCAATAACGCGAAATGGCGGTTTATTTACCGAGTACATAAACACGTTTTTGAAAATAAAGCAGGAAGCGAGTGGGCCACCGTCAAATAGCGCTGATGATCCTAGTGCGATTACTCGCTTCATCGCATCTCACGATCCAGGTGCTTTGCAATCGAATCCGGGCCTTCGCTCACTCGCTAAACTTGCGTTAAATTCATTTTGGGGTAAATTTGGCCAACGCGAGAATCAGCCTACCACAGCGATTATTTCAACGCAAAGCGAGCTCATGGATCTGCTTACTAGCCCTGAAATTGAAGTCGTTGGCATATTACCGATCAATCATCATGTAATGTATGTCAATTATATAAGCACGTGTACGGCTATTCGACCGTCCTCAACATCAAACGTTGTGATTGCTGCTAATACAACGGCGCAAGTACGTCTCAAATTGTACACATATCTCGAGGGACTCGGACGTAGAATATTGTATTGTGATACTGACTCGTGTATTTATGTAAGTCGCGAAGGTAGCGGGGAATACGAACCTCCGAAAGGTGAATGTCTCGGTGACCTCACCGTTGAGCTAAACGAACATGGTCGTGGTTCATATATTTCTTCGTTCGTATCAGGTGGACCAAAATTCTACGCATTTATCGTTCAAAAACCCGATGGCACAACGAAAGAGGTTTGCAAGGTTAAAGGTATTACGTTAAATTTTGCAAACAGCCTTCACGTAAATTATAAGGCTATTCGCGAGTTCGTGACAGGTGCGCGAAATACTCCTATTGAGTTAAAATTCGACGCGATTCGTCGCACGCCATTTCATAGAGTCGTTACACGGGTAGAAAAAAATAAATGTATCCCTGTAAATGTAAAGCGCCAACGACAGGAAAATCATGCCACGCTTCCTTACGGGTTTTCTCAAAATAATACTTGAACAAATATTTCAAAAATAGTGAATATAATATTTTATAATATTGTTATTGTAAAAAAAATTGTGAAATTAAAAAATGTACATTACTATATGTATATAAGTATATGTATATAAAAAGAAAAATATATATAAAATTATAAATAAAATTTTTGTTCCTACTCCCCTGAATGTGCGAGCTCGTATAATACGCTACGCGAAAAAAAAGAGGTTGCGCCTATGCGGCCGCTATCCTTCTTGCTCCCGCGGAAAGCATAGCGAGAAAGTTTTGTTCGCGCGTAGTAGCTTGCCTCCCGCACCGCGCTTCCTCTAACACCGTATATCCCGCGTGGCAGCCATCATTGTTCGGGTGACGTAGCACCAGCAGCATACCCCCTGCACCGCGCTGTCCGGCGCCATGCCGTCTGACTTAGATATTCGCACGTGGTAGCATACGCTTTCTCTCTCTCTCTCTCTCTCTCTCTCTTTCTCACATTCGCTCCTTCTCTCTCTCAATCCCACTCGCGCGAGGCTTTGTCTTTTGATATGAGCGCGGCCATAATGAATTAGCGCTCGGCCATCATGAAAGCGATAGCCCTTATCGCATACACACTTTTTAAACGCTGAGAACGCGGCCATAATGATATTACTTTTATTCGTCACGCCCATTGAATACGCATTAATGCGATAATCGATACTTCTTCAATGAAAATCACGCAATTTTTGCAAATTATCAAGTTTTTATATCCGACTTTATTATTACGGATATTAATTGCTGTAAAATAAAAACCATTAATCGAAATTTATTCATTTCACTAATAATATCTGTTTCTCTTGCGGGCGCGCGTCTAATGAGCTTGCAAAGCCGCGCGCATTATAAGCTCATATTCGCGCTCATATAAGCTTGCAATGCCGCGCGCGTTTGAGCTTTTACAAGCGCTCATCATATAAGCTCGTACCGCGGTCCCGCCGCCGCCGCCGCCGCCGCCGCCGCCGCCGCCATGTAAGCTTATTTAAATAGTCATTCCGTAAATAAATTGCACAGTCGCGATTATGGATACACGCTGAAAACATCCATGGACCTCAATGATATGTAGTCCCACGGGATGTGGGAAAACATATTTTGTAAAAAAATTTTTTAAATACATACGCGAAATGTCGGATGTGCGATTTGAACGCGTGCTTTTTTATTACTCGGAATGGCAGCCTGGTTTTACGGAATATGGGGAAAAAATTGAATTTCGCGAAGGATTACCCTGGCCGGCGGATTATTCGAATGATTAACGCCCGAAACTCATCGTCATCGATGATCTCATGCGCGAAGCTTCGAATAGCATCGTTGATTTATTTACAAAGGGTAGCCACCATAAAAATCTCAGCGTAATTTATATCACGCAAAATCTTTTTCATCAAGGCCATGGACAGCGTGATATATCGTTGAACGCAAATTATATCGTCGTATTTAAAAATCCACGAGATCGCGCTCAAATTCAGCATCTCGCGCGACGGGTGTGCCCGGAAAATCCGCGATTCGTCCAAGAGGTGTATTTCGATGCGACTGCAGCGCCCCAAGGGTATCTATTGTTCGATCGCAAACAATCTACTCCCGACAATTGTGGTTTTCGCGCCTGCGTATTTCCCGATGACGAGTATCATTATGTCTACGTACCACGAAAACAAATAAAAATACGAAACTAACATGTGTATACAGCCATTTTTATTTCAAACTCGAGCCCAACGGTTGGGTTAGAGTTTCACGAATATGCGATGATTCGCGTTATCATGATTTTCGTGTCTCTCCGATTATAGCGCAATTGCTCGGACTGGGTGACCAGGCTCTGACAAATCTGGCTTTAGGGCTAAAGCAATCGTTCCAAGGTCCGCATCCCGCATCGCTTTCTCGAGCTATCCCGGATAGTTTATTTATCTATTCGGATATATGTGAATCGAGTATCATTGGCGATATACAAGCACCATTATTACGCGTCGTACTAGTGGACGGAGGCGGAGAATATGGCACAACCAGAATAAAATATTTTCCCGCACAACGCTATATCCCTCTTATTCGCAATAATTTGCACACCATCAAGATCGATATAAGGGACGAGTTTGGCAAACCTGTGGCATTCAAGTACGGAACGTTAACGGTGACGCTGCAGTTTAAACGGCTGCAGTGAGAAGTCTGTATGGAGCAATATTATTACGACGGCGGCGAGATTCGTAGCGGCGATCTACAGATCAGCTTGGGTCGACGAGGATACGGCGGAATTAGCCACGTTTACATTGGCACACCCTATCAGCGCGGTCACGGGATCGGAAGCTTTCTCGAAGGGCTTTTTCGTCGTGTTTTACCACTCCTGCGCAAAGGCGCGACAGCTGTGGGTAAAGAGGCGATGCGTGCCGGTGCGAATATCGCCGGGGATATGCTACAGAGAGATATGACGCTTAAAGATGCTTTTCGCGCAAGAGTGCGTGAATCAGGAAGTAATTTGAAACGGAAGGCTGAGGAAAAAATTGACCGATTGATGCAGGGATCGGGATATAAGAAGCGGAAAATTTCGCGCACCCGACATTCGACCAGTAGACGTGTTAAGTGTCGTGTCTCTCCGAAAAAGAAGAAGAAGACGACGTTGAAAAAAAATAAAAAAATAAAGAGAAAAATTCAACGGACTGTAGCTGATATTTTCGCGTAAGCAAAAAAAAATGGCTTTCCTACATGCGCATTCGTGCGAGTGCATGAAATCCGAACTCGAGCTGTTTTCTCTTCCTCCAACGCAAACTACGATTGAGGGGTCAAACTGGGTTTATTACAAACCAATCTCATCACTCACGGATGATTCCCCCATAGAATTTGTCGTGCCTGGTCTCGGTGACGAGTACATAGATCTCGCCCACACTATGCTCAGTCTTCGCGTACAAATAAAAAAACCTAATATCGCAAGCACGAGTGAAAAAACAGCTCGTACAGAGAAAATACCTGAAATTGGTCCCGTGAACAATTTTTTGCATTCATTATTTAATCAAGTTGATGTCTATTTAAATCAAAAATTGGTCTCTCCGCCTAATAATGCATACGCTTATCGCGCGTATATAGAGACATTATTAAATTATGGACCGAGCGCTAAAAATTCGCATCTCACCTCGGTATTGTGGTACGATGATACGCCCGGAGCTATGAATGATACGAGTGGGGGAAATAATTCTGGCCTAAGGGAACGGAAGAAGCTGTTGTCAGCGGGAAAAACGATCGATTTGCTCGGACATTTACATTGCGATATATTCAATCAAGAGCGTTTTCTCTTGAATGGCGTGGAAATGCAATTACGCCTTGTACGCGCCAGAGATTCATTTTGTCTCATGGCTGCATCCCTGAATAACGGTGTTGGATTGAAAATTCTCGAAGCATCGCTTCTTGTGCGGCGAACAAAAATCGTGCCGGGGATTTTGCTCTCTCACGCTCGAGCCTTTGGCAAAATCCACAGCTAAATATTCGCTGACTCGTGTCGAGGTAAAGGCTGTTTCATTACACGCCGGAGTACACGGAAAACAATTGACAATGTGGTACTCGGTCAGTTACCGAAACGACTAATTATTGGATTTGTCGATAATAGAGCGTTTAACGGAAATTCTACCCTCAATCCGTTTAATTTTCAAAATTATAAAATTAATTATTTCTCTTTATATGTGGATGGATTGCAAATTCCTTCTCGACCTTTGCAGCCGGACTTTACCAAAAATGAGCTTTTTGTAGACGCGTACCAAACATTATTCTCGGGTACGGGAATACATTTTCTCAACGAGGGTAATTCAATAGATCGTGGAAATTATCCAAATGGTTATTGTCTGTTTGCTTTTGATCTGACACCCGATCTTTCGGCAAACAGCTGCTCGCATTGGAATTTAATAAAACACGGTAGCGTGAGGATTGAAGTCCGATTCGAGGAAGCGCTCAAGTCAACGGTAAATTGTGTCGTATATGCAGAATATGACATCGATCTTCTTCTTCTTGAAATCGATTCTTCTCGGCAAGTAATTGTTGACTTCTCTGGGAAGTCGCATGCACGTGTGAAGGATCGAATTACACCGCCTTTGTCGGCTTTTGGTCTCTTCTCGACATTGCGAAGAAAAAAGAAGAAATCAGTTTATCGTGAGCGTTCGAACGAAATGGACACGAGAATGGATATCATAATCGATATACAGGGTATGCGTGACAGGGAAAATCGTTTTTTACCGAAAGAAATTGCTATTGTCGATGTCGATCGTCCGAATATGATGCATTGGATCGTTGCACCTCCGTACGCTTTTTCTGAATTATCCGAGGTTGCGCAAAAGCAAAATCGCTTTTTAACGCTCGACTTTGACGGATTGGAGTGGTACGAGGGTGATGTGACATGTCGACAAGTATATGCAAATTTACGCGACATTGCTCGGCGTGCGCGAAATATTATAACGCGGGGCGTGAAAAAGCTGATCTGCTGCGTAACGTATTATCTCGCGATGTGATCGATCTCGAGTCAGAACACCACGAGTGTCCGGGTTTTGAAAAAATGCCTCTAGCACACCGCGAATGTTTGCGGCATTGCATGGGAATGCTACAACACCGACGAAAATGCGCATTATCACAGGCAAATATGCTCAAGGCGTGGTATCAAAAAAATGTACGGCCGGTGGAAGATAATTGGCATATGGGAGAAATCCCTGTGGTAATTAAAGAAGAAAAAAGGAAGCGATGGATTCATCAGACGAGTGCGATGGATGTATTTGGTGCGAAGATTAGCAATTCATTGAGTATGAGTATGGGTGAGTGTGTGTGAGGCTCATAATTTTTTACCACGCTCGCTTTCACGCTGGACATATGTGTGAATCAGTCTGTCAGCAGTTGTTAACACGAACGGTCGCAGTATGGCTATTGTCGTGGATATTCGAGGCATGATAGATGACTCGTTCAATATAATTCCAAAAGAAGTGGCTGTTGTGGCTCTTGATAAACAAGTCACATGGCATTGGATTGTACAACCGCCATATCCATACGAAAAATTGGGAGTTATGACTGGACTCCTAAATAATTCTCGCTCGATGTTCGCGCATGGCCTTGAGTGGCACGACGGAGACATAACAAGTCTTGAAATGTCTGATCATTTGCGTAAAATTGTGAACGAATCGAAGCAAATATATCCATGGGAATTGGAAACTGCAGAATTTCTCCAAGAGATCACCGGAAAATATAATATTATATGCCTCAAAAATAGAATTTTTTCGCAAGAGTTTGAGAGATTGGTAAAAACGATGCCTGAAAAATGTCTAGTTCACGCATTGAAACACACACCGGACGCGTTCGAATGTGCGTTAACATACGCAAACACGATGAAAAAATGGATTAAACGTAACAGCCTGAAAAAGAGATAGGCAATAAAATAATATTTATACGCGCATTTGAAGAAAATATTATCATTTGGAGGCCGTTTTGCCGTTGAGTATGAACTCGGCTGACATACGAGAAGCTCTACGAGTTTTACCCGTCGCAACTACAGGAGTATTTCCGGCTGACGAGATTCCGCGTGTATGGACTAGACCAGCGGGAATAATAGTCAATACAGATGAGCATACCAAACCAGGGGAGCACTGGGTCGCCATGTACGTCGATCGAGATGGCAGAGGCTGGTACTTTGACAGCTATGGATTACCACCAATCATACCGCAGCACATCGCAGGACTCCGGAGAAATTGCAAGTTCTTTCGCTGCAACAACAAGCAGCTCCAGAGTGATACATCGGATGTGGGTGGACAGTTTTGTATTATTTTTTGCATCTCAAGTCTTTTGGTATTAGTATGGCTCGATTTAACAATCTCTTCAGCGATAATACACGAGAAAATGACAAATTGGGGCACGAATATTATAACGCTTTTTCAACGACGAAACGAATTGAGAAAAACAATGTTAATAAATCATTCATCGGGAACGGTGGTTTTATCGAGCGAGGATTTTCTTATATGCAGGGATGTTGTATGCGTCGATAAAAATGGGTTGCATTATATAACTATTATGGGAAATTGGGTAAAATAAATATTATAATCGTATTGTAAAATCTGTGTAGTTATTTCAGACCGTTCCTGTATTCCCTTCCTCGTGAAAATTCTTCTAATAATAAATTTTGCATTTTCAGCAAAAAAAAAGCATTGGTACCCATCTGGCGTCCCCGCTCGTCCCCACTTTTCCCCTCACTATCGTTCTCAACATCGCGATAATATTTCACTACCAGTGGTGGGGGAAAATTATCGTGGTGGGGGAAGCCGCATGGTGGGGGGAGGAGTGGTGATGGGAGTGGGGGGCGCCAGACGGGTACCAATACTATTGTGTGGTTCTCACAAAAAATGTTTAGAGAGTAAAGTTGCTGCGCTCGGATAGCACATTCGGGCACAAGAATTAAATCTAGTCTCTTCGATGATCTTTGAATTTTTAAATTTTTGACCCAGTCCTATTTTGGACGGTATTGTACTCAGAGAAAATGTTCAGAGGGCAAAGTTGCTCCGACTGACTAGCACAATCGGGCACAATAAATAAATCTAGATTTTTCAATATTTTTTTAATTTTGAATTTTCGACCCCACCCTATTTTGGACGGAATGGTTCTCAGAGAAAATGTTTAGAGAGTAAAGTTGCTCTGCTTGGATAGTACATTGGGCACAAGAAATAAATCTAGACTTTTTGATGATTTTTGAATTTTTGACCCCGCCCTATTTTGGACGGTATTGTACTCAAAGAAAATGTTTAGAGGGCAAAGTTGCTCCAACTGACTAGCACAATCGGGCACAATAAATAAATCTAGACTTTTCAATGTTCTTTAAATTTATGAATTTTTGACCTCACCCTATTTTGGACGGTATGGTTCTCAGAGAAAATATTTGAAGAGTAAAGTTGCTTCGCTTGGATAGCACAATCGGACACAAGAATTAAAACTAGACTTTTCGATAATTTTGGAATTTTTGAGCCCACCCTAATTTGGACGATATGGCTCTCACAAGGGAAATCCAAGACCTTGCCCTCACCGATTCCGCCGAAACTTCGCAGGTTTGTAGGGCATACCTAATAATATAAGTACAGAAAAAAGTAAGACCCACTATTCAGAAACTCGCGAGAAAATCGACTTTGAAATTTTCCGTCGTGTTTATATACTTGTTACGTTTCTAACTTTTCAAGGAGCGCCTGGCGTAGTGGCTGAGCGCTCCGACTCATAACCGCACGGTCGCTGGTTCGAGTCTCGCTGTTGGCAATTTTTTTTTTCTTATGATTATTTTTTTTTTATCAAAGTTATTCTAAAAACACATTTATTATCATTATGCATGTTATTAATTGTTAATAATTTACTTCCATCATGAGAAAATAATTTTTTTTTCGACTTCTCCTGTGGAAAAACGAACGTCGCACCAAAATGTTTAATAATTTAGTCTTTTGTATTATCAATAACTTTTACAAGAAATATTTTCCTGACTCTATAACAGGGAGTAATACAGAATTGCGGATATTTTTTTTCTTTCGTGAGCACATTGGTAGTATAGAATATATACTCGAAACTTGTTTGAAGGAAATATTCTCATCCTAACGGTATTTTTATTGGGTGGTATACATATACATATATATATTTATTGGGGGGTTTTATGTATATATATATATACATACAAGTTGCTCCGCCTGATTAGCACAATCGGGCACAATAAATAAATCTAGAATTTTCGATGTTTTTTGAATTATTAAATTTCTGACACACAAAACCGTGTCTGCTTAATTTCTTTAGAGGCGGTTCGAGGTATCGACTTTTCGTTTCCGGCACAAAATCGAACAAACCGACATCAACTCGGCACAAGAGTTTTTTTTTAACAATTCGGACATGGCGAAGCTGATGTTTTTTTTCAAATTTGATTATACTAAAAACGTTTGCGCGTACAGAAAATATTTCAACGGCACAATGTTCAGTGAGCTGACGCCTGCTCAGCACAATCATTAGATTTAAACTTTTTCATAATGACTGAGCTCGCGGAAAAAACGTTTTTTTTTTCGATTTCTCGGTAGTTTTTGTGAGATTTCGATGTATGCTTTGCGGCACAACGTAGCACAAACTGAGCACAACTCAGCACACGAATCGTTTTTAAAAAATTTAAACATGGCTCAGCAAAGCTCATGGACATCTTCTTATATGGGTTTCAAGCATGATAATCAATGAACATAAGGATGAACACATAGACAAACCATCAGCACTATTTTTTGTCATTGTGAAATAAAAGTTAAAAATAATTTCCTTGCTCATCAATTTTATAACTGTTAAAAAAAATGTTCACGCAAAAAAAAAGATGCATCGGCCGGGAATCGAACTTTTTTTTTAATAAGTGTTGTTTTTATTCATCATATAAGTTTCATTACATAGTGGTTTAAAACAATCTAAACAAAAAAAAACCAGTCATATTTTCTGTGTTACGCACTTAGTACTATGGCAGTCCCGTTGTCGGCGAGCGTCTCACATGTATACGCTATTTTTATTTTTAGGATACAAAGAAGTTTAGTGCCTGAGGATGGAATTGTTTATAATTATTTGGAGGACTTTGCTGATGTTTAGCGTTAGAGAAATTGGTCTGTAGTTAGAGGGATCGTGGAGGTCCTTGCCTTTTTTACCTATCGGAATAATTTTCCCAGTTTTCCACGCTATCGGGAAGTAGCTGTAGTTGAGTGCGTTGTTGAGTATTATTGTGTAATTTTTAATAACGTATGCAGGAAGATTTTTGAGGATTATTGGAGGGGATTTGATCAATGCCAGTCGAGGTTTTGTTAGGAAGTTTTTTGAATATTTTTTGCAGTTGGCGAGTATTATGGAAGTAGATAGGTAGGTTTTCTTCTCTATTTTCAGGATTGTCTGCTGTATTATTTTGGTCGAACTGTGGTGTGATTTGTTTGATAGTTTTGTGCTTCTATTTTCGTGTTTCTCATTGAGTTGTCCACTTCTGCTTTAGTTTGGGTGTTTTGATTGGTGTAACGGGGAGAGTTTATTTTTTCGTCGATTGTTCCGATTAGGTTCAATTTATCTTGCGTATTGCTAATTGTGTATGTGCCATTTGTTAGTTGGGCATCGGTTAAATTAATTTTGCTTCTGTTTATCGTGGTGAGATCGTTTTCTTTTACATGTGGGTCTTTAATCTGAAGTGAGTGTTTTGGGCGGAAGAATCTGTTCATTATCGGGAAGAATTTATCTGCGTTTCGACAATCTATTTTTTTGTGTTGTTTTTCCCAGTATTTTGTGTGTTTTTTTAAATTCTGCTTTGAGTCGGATGCTTAGGAGTGCGATTATTTCTTTAGCGGCTGCAGTGGTTGGATGGTAAATCGGGTGTCCTTGGCGCTTAAGTTTTTTATAAGCTGTAATTACTTTAGATTTTAGGTTTGGAGGCGTATAATTTTATTATTGACATAATTGAGTGTGTTGTTAGATTGCTTGTGGGTCGATACTGTTTCTTGTATTATCTTACGTACCGCAATGTTAATTGTTTCAATGGCTGAGTCTATTTCGTCAATCGTTAAGTTTCTGTCGGTTGGTATGGTGACTATGTAGTTAAGTCTTAAGCTTCTTTGAAATTTTTTCCATTTTGTTTTTTTATATTGGAAGGCTGGTTGTGGGTTGTTCTCTGTCTGTGTGACATCAAGTCGTTCAGGGAGGGTGGCGTTAATTAGTATGGCGTCGTGATCACTGGGGTAGCTTATTGTCGGTAACTTATGGTTATTGTCGAGGTTGGTGATTGATATTCTTGAGTCCGCAATGCAAAAATCGAGGTATGAATTGTGGCATGGTAGTGTGGGTTCTGAAGGTGGGTAAATTAGTGCTTTATATACGTGCCATTGTTCAATTTCCCATTTCCTCAAGAGGTGGCTTTTGTAATTCGCTGAGTCTTCCCAGTCTATGTGTCGGGCGTTAAAATCTCCTACTATTATAAAATACTTATTTAGGTAATATAGTTTAAGTTTAGATAAAAGAGTATTAAGTTTATGTATAAAAATCTTTTTGGCTTCGTTATTCGCATAGATACTAATTATTGTTAGGCTTGTGTTATTGTTAAGTTTGAATTCTATGATGGTGTATTCTAGGATTTCATTTGTATGTGGTACTGGAAAATGTATTTGCTTGTAGGGTAGGGGAAAGTCTTTTTTGACGAGTATTGCTGCGCCTCCTCCTTTTTGGGCGTTTAGTCTATCCGTGCGGTGAACATTGTATTTCTCGAAAGATACTTTGTGATTGTTATTGAGTTTGTTTTCGCTTTTGCAAATTATATCTCGATCGGTTTTTTCTATAAATTGTAAGAGGTCAAATCGCTTGGCATTTGAGATTATTGAATTTACATTTATGGCGGTTATTTTGATGGTCGCTAATCTGTCAGGAATATTGTGTGTGTTAATTCTACCTTCCATTATTAGTCAATGTCCAGTACTCGGTAAAGATGATCTATCCTGCTGCTGTTGACAGCAATCATCGTTTGGAGGCTATCGGTGCTCTCTCGTATCGCATTGATTAATGTGCTCTGCATGTTATTTATCATGTTTTCCAAACGGTTATAGTGTGTGTAGCTCCCTGTTTGCTGTATCTGATGGGTATATTTGTAGCTCGTTGCCAAAGGGTAAGTGCGTTCCAGGTTTGCTGTTGGTATGTGTGGTTCCTCGGGTTTGCTTGTCGGTAAGGTAGTACCACGGCACGCCGGCCGTGATGTAGCTGCTAAGTTGTGGCTATTTATTTGATTGGTTG
Source organism: Alloplasta piceator (assembly GCA_946863875.1). NCBI lineage: Eukaryota > Metazoa > Arthropoda > Insecta > Hymenoptera > Ichneumonidae > Alloplasta > Alloplasta piceator. The sequence goes on from OX333076.1 coordinate 23,947,463, forward strand.
CCGCTTTTTTTGTAGCTAGTTTGAGGTACGGGCAGCCTTTATAGGATGCCGGGTGGCAATTTTCGTTACAGTTTGCGCATTTTAGTTTTGATTTTTCTATTTCTGCTTGGATTTCACATTTGCCTGGTTCGTGAGTTAGTGAGCATTTTACGCACCTGTAGTTTAGGTTGCACCGAGAGCTCGTGTGGCCGACGCGCTGGAATTTGCGGCACTGATAAATTGCTGGTCTGCGTAAGCTGTCCCATGTTATTTTTTGGTGCGCTAGATATCTGATAGATATCTAGCGCACCAAAAGAAGTAGAAAGAAATTTTGTTCTCTGTGAGTGCTTGGATGATTTTTTTGTAAATATTAATCACTGAGGTGGTGAGCATGGTATAGTCGTCGTTAAGTTTTAGGTAGAACTGTCCCTTAGTGAATTCGTATGATATGAGTAATGCGGCTATTTCGTTTATTTTGCCGGATTGTATCTGTATCGGCGGGGGCATGGTGTTGGTTTGTTTACGTTGCGCGCCTTGAGCTGCGTCGTCTGGGCTATGCTCGGGCACGTCTTGGCGCGCTGATCCTTTGTTTACCTTTGTGCTTGGGGTCTCTCTTCGCCTAATTTTTTTTTGCAAGTTATGGCTTGCTGCGTAGATGCTGTCGGTCTCCATCTTGCTTTCGTCGCTGAGGCAACTGTATTTGGAATTATCCACGTAGATATTTGAATCTGACTGCGTAAATTTCCTTTTCGACGTTCTCCGTAGGGTTATCCAACGTTGCGATGTTTCCGGGGTATCTTCCTCTGTGAAATAATCAGGATTTTTCCGTTCGCTCGGCTTCCTGTTTCTTTGGATCAAGTTTGGTGCCGGTTGATTCTTATATTTATTGCGATTTACACCGAGTTCACTGCAAGCTTCTTTGAAAAGCTTGTCTAAGTTGTTAGAGTTCACGGGTTTATTTAACGAGGGGAAGTCTCTGCAGTTTGCTGCCATGATGTTTTTTTCAGTTCGTTTTGGTTTTTTAATTATTCGTTGGTGGGATAAACCCAGCTTAATTTACACTTATGCACTTGAGGATGATACTATACTTAATCACTATACGGTTTGATTTATTGCTGTGAATATGTGGAATAACTATGTGTTGTAAGAATCCCTAAGGACCGCATCCGTGCCTGTCGCGCTCGGACTGCCGAGAATCGAACCCGGGCCGCCCGCGTGGCAGGCGAGTATTCTACCACTGAACCACTGATGCTTCAATGACAGAATTTTTTTTTCGCATACATAATTTTCGTGCTTTTCACCATATGCGCGGATAGCCGAAAAGTGACTCTTTTCTGACAGCTAAGAGCGAAAAAAGAACCAACCTCGTATATATTCACTCTTAGCTGTCAAAAAAGAGCCTCTTTTTGGCCATCCACGCATATAGCGAAAACACACTCAAATCACGCATGGGGAAAAAAAAGATCGTGTGCAACGCAGGCCAGACATACGTCTTTTGTCTCGCGTGGTTGCGACCCTCGCTTCGCTCGTTGCGGCAAACTTCACGCTCGACAAAACGACTTATCTCTGGCCCTAGATGCACAAAATACTATTGATTATACTTGGACAGCTTTGGAAAAAAATTTCCGAAAATCTTGACCACGAACTAATGTGTTAAGAAAAAACGATCCATGTATACCTATCGATGCATTATATACGACTAGGGGCGCAGCATTGGGGAGCGGAGGGAGCAGGAGCTCCCTCCGCTCCAGGGCGCCGGGGCCTGAGGGCACCTCGCAGATGAATTATTTTTTTCTGAATTTCTGTCAAGAGCCAATCGAAGCTTCCCACCAAATTTTGAATATTCATTATTCACTTTTTCGGAACATTTTAGTCTCGAGCAAGTATCTATAAATGAAACAAATAGCCGGTCATTAAATGTACTCCAGAAAAGGTAGCGGAGAACGGAACGAAAATCAATTTCAAAACAAAGAAGCGTATTATGATGAGCTTAACTTTTAGGGCCCTGGAGCAAAATTCTTCAAGAGCCATCTCTCACACGGGCGCGTGAGGACCTATACACAAACCTCCAAATGAATCATCTGGAGGTTTCTGTATGATTTTTTTTCAGTTTTTTCAGTAATTATAATTTTTAATCATCTAAGGTGATTATAAATTATAATCGGCAATGATGACATGTACGTGAAACTTGAACCTGGTACACAATGAAAATCGGCTTTTCGGTAACTCTTTTATTGCACGGTGCACGGTTTGTAAATCAAGAGGAATACAGTTGCTGTTTGCCGTTTATAAGTGGAACCTTCTTGCTTTAACTTCCGCAAATTTGTCGATCAGAGTCTCTAAGTTGAGTTATTTGTCTCGTTGTTATTCGATAGAGATTTGTTTTTGGCAACTGCAAAGGCAACCGAAAATGTCAACGGTTGAATTTGGACAGCTTTAAAACTATAAAGTCAACCGTAAAAGAGAATCCTGCCAATGGTTGATTTAACGGTTAGTCAACCACGGCCATTTTGTTTACGTTGGATGGTTGACTCAACGATTGCTCAACCGTGCGCATTTTGTTTTAGCTGGATGATGATGATGACGTTACGGTCGTCTCGCCGGCTGCTCGATAGAATATCGGGCAAAAATTAATTATCAAGGCAGTATTACGGAGGGAAGGATTCCGTAAAGATTACCAGAGACCACGGTAAAAATTACTCGCTGAAATGGCAATAGGGGCTCATTGTCAACAGAATAGGAATTTTTACAACGCACTATGGTAATGCCCCCCCGATCGAAGTATGCGCCGCTCTCCTCGCCCTGCTTAATAAGAGTGTAATAAGAGCGTAATAAGAGTGGGAATGCAGCTCGATTACAAAATCTTTTTTGAAAGCATTGTTTTTGAAATTGTGCACCTAAATAAAATTCACGTTTTATAAAAAGCGAAACTGGAGAGTTTTTTTCGACACGACCCAATAACATAACACATCAACGACGAAAGACTACCGTGCACCATTTGCCGCCGTCTCACTAGCAAGCTGCTACACTCTCACGGAGAAATTACTATGCACTATAGTGAAAATTACCAAATGACATGGTAAAATTTATCATTCAGAGAATTCATTAATATATATAATATTATATGGTAATAATTCCCAGATTTTCTGGTAATTTCTCTCAGAATGTTATGTGAGATCCCGACTACCGCCACGGACATTGTAATTTTTACTATAAGTCCTTGGTAATTTTTACCGGATCCTTCTCTCCGTGTATAATTTGATTATTGGTCGCGGCAAGTCAACTATCAAGTCAAACGGCGAGTCAACCGTGTTTAGTCAACCGTTTTCAGAACGCAAAAATTCAAAGATGTACGGTTGAGAAGCTGTTCAAATTAAACCGTTGAACTTTCAAGTTGACCAACCGTCTTTTCAACCGTTGACCAAAATGACAAGGAGAGGTTCTCAGGTATGTCTTGATAAGTTTGAGTTTCCCCTCCCTCTCAGCTCCCCTCAGCTGTCGCAACGTTTCCTGGCAAAGTGAGAAATATGAAGCAGGCTGTGATAGCACCAGAGAAACTACTACTGGACGCTTAGCAATCAACAAGAAGGAACTGTGTAAGTTCTTGGATTGACCTGATCTTTTTGAACTAGTTAGAAAAGCAAAAGTCTTTAGACGCAGCAACTGTGCGTCGACGTTTAGAGAGATATCTTCTGGATAGAGTTGCCATCTCTAAAATCTGCCAACTAGGACAAGAAACATGAAAACCCCGGATTTTTGAGCTTACAACCCGGACATGTCAACCGAGTTTTTTAAAAAGTTACTCAGTAAAATCCAAAGAAGTTTTTATGATTGTAAATCAACTTTTTATTTCTTTTCATACGATTTTAGATTAGATATTATATTTAAAAGAAACAAAATGGAATCTTCTTAAGGATGCTTTGCCCCTTCAGCTCTAACCGAAAATTTTATCTGATTGAAATTTCGGTACTTCGTGATACAATGAAAATCTGAAAAAATTCAGCAACATTTGACACCCCATAAACAACAATTATCAATAATAATATTGCCCAAAAGTTATCAATAAAGTGTTTAAACAAATAATTGTTCAACAATTTTTCGGTGAGTTCTTTTGTTCTTAATAAATCGAATGCATTATTTTTTCTGAACGCATATAAATTTTTTCAGAATTTTCTCTCTATTTTAAAATTCCCTTTTTAAAATTTCAGAATGGCTGTATTTATGTATTTTTTGGCCTAGTGTCTTTAAAACTTTTCAAAGTTGACGATAAACCTGTGTGCAAAAACATATACAATATTGGCAATTTTTTGTTTGTATTTCAGAATGTTCTTTTGAATATTTCAAAATAAAGAGAAAATTCTGAAAAAATTCATACGCGTTCAAAAAAATTAATGCGTGTGATTCGATTTAGAAAAAAAAACTTACTAAAAAATGGTTGAATAATTAGTTGTTTAAACAATTTATTAATAACTTTTGAGTAATATTATTATTAATAATTGATGATTATGGCATGCCAAATGTTGCTAAATTTTTTCATTTTTTTATTGTATCACGAACTACGTAAATTTCAATCAGATATAATTTTTTGTTTGGACGGTAGGGGTCAATCAGTCCGGAAGAACCGTTCAGTGGTTCGATTTGCAAATTTGCAGAGTTATTGGGGGTACATTGAGCTGTAAATGTTCCTTGAAACATTAGCCTTCCCATCAATATTAGCAAAGCTGCAGTCGATTTAACAAATCAAGGGAAAAAGTCACTTTTTTGTACTTTTTTCAACCGAATATTGCGGGTGGAAATTTTGTTTCCCCCCAATACTCTTGGAGGGATCTTGTAGGAAATTTATCCCATTTTCCGAAGCTGCCCGATTAATTTATGTACGACCACTGGTTGCTGAGATATCAGTGGTTACAGACAAAAAGATCTTTTTTCATTCAAAGTCGAATATCTCCGCAAGAAATCATCGTAGAGAAAAAAATAAAAAAAGGAAATTGAAGCTGAATAAACAGGCTACTTGGTCCATGTATTGATTTAACTGGAAAAAATTTGCCCAAGCCCGTGGACCAAAAATAAAAAGGTGAACAATTTTCAAAATTTTTTTTTACGCCATTTCTTAAAATTTCGTAAGAACCGTAGCTCTTAAATATTTTTGACCAAAAGATCTGAAAAATAAAATATTGGAGCTTCAAAATGTTTTTTTATGGCATCGATACGATCATTTTTCACTGAAATACAGCCTGTTGAAAATCACCGAAAAATTTGGAAATTTTTCTTGCTCCCTTAATTTTTGCAAGTAGTGTATTATAATTACGAAAAAATCGTTCTGGGTTCCTCTCAAAGAGTAGGCTTAAAACGCTTGAAACGCTAAATAAATAAAAACGCAAATTCAATTATATATCTGTTTTTAGATTCTTATTTCATTAATTGAAATTTTGTACTGCTCAAAATTACAAAATTACATGATTGCTTACATGATTGATTATATGATTACAACTTTACTTAACTTAAAAATTAGAAATTTTTTTTTTACGGACGCCGCGTGTTTTTATTTATGTATATTTGCATTCGTGAGCCAAACGATTATCTTTGATTAATTCGAAATCGTTCAAATAATAGTACTAAAATTAAGCAGGTAAGTCGAGCAAATTTCGAAAAAAATGTGTGTTGTAAACAATAAATTTGCTGGAGGGTGTTACACTGTTAGACAATGTGATATTCATTTTGAATAGATCAACAATGGCATGTCAGAAATGTTACAGCTCTGCAGGAAGTAGTTAAAATTTTTGAGTTAAGCTTCTGGAGTCGTCGCGTAAATTCGTAAATACACTACGACTTCGATTTATGCAAGAGCGGCGGGACTGGCACCGAGATGCGCAAATGTCACCCGTGCATGCAATGCGCATCTCACACCAGTCGAGAGCCGTGTCCGCTCTCACACCGGAGCTCTCACACCATGTGCCACGTCGATCGATATCTGCCGCATAGTGGGGACTCTTGCAATTATGGAAGCTGCATAAATCGAGATCGTAGTGTAGTGAAGGGAGGATCGGCTGCGATTCGGCCAGTGGTTCCAAATAAAAATTGACAACTTTTTTGTATGACGCTTCGATCCTTATTCGGATCCTCTTCAGATTTATTATTTCTAAAAATTACATTCATCTTAGTTTTATTTCGTATAATAAGTTTTGATTTGTTTTACATTATAAACTTATGTGTTATGTGTCATGACTGACCTGAATTTGTATGGATAATTATTGATCATTTGATGAATCTTGGATGATATTCATTATGAATTTATTGTATTGAGACGGGTCGTTTTTTTGCGATCCTTGATGTCTACGAAGAAGAGGGTTTTGATATTTTAGTGCTTAGTTAATGTGAGAAGGTGCGTTCGTGTTATTTACCTATGATTTTCGTATTTGATATTTTCCAAGATTTATTTTTGATCAAAATTAACAATTTTCATTACATGATGTGGTTAAACGGTCAAGATGTTTCGAGAACTTAGTAGTAAACGAACCAAAGCGTAATGGCGCCGGCGGGTGAACGCCGGCTACATCATTTTCGGGTATTCGTGCATTTCGGGTACATCTTGGTCGAAGTGAGACAGCTATATTCGCTCTCTCACTTCCATTCACTCACACCTGTAGCGCATTCACACCCCTTATTTTCATATGCGTTGCACAGAGCGACTAGTTGCGACTTTAAAACGTCTGCAGCATTTCTCATAATTTATATACCTGTAAAAAATGCCTTTAAATTAAGAGACGCGGCAGCGTCTCGTGACAAATACATTTACCGGCAAACTTCACGGACCTCGAGACGGGCCAAGTATCTTATACGCCAAGGAACGTGAATTAGCCACATATTTGAGTTTTTGTTAATTATATCTAATGAATTATTGAGTAATGTACACGTTAACTATGCACATTATACAAATTTTCTTTTCTCTTTTGAATGGAACCAATACCAAGTCTGTGGTTATTGGCATGACTAAGTTATCGGCTTTTATTTTTTCATTTGTGGCCACATCGTCTTTAGAGCGTTCTTCTTGTTTGACGCAGAATTTCTCGTTCGACGCACAATTTCATCTGCTACACGCCACGACATGCGATGGCTGTATTCGGTTGGACGCTTTGGCGCTACGAACTCGGATGACGTCGATATGGTAGTGAGAATTTTCACAACATGCGTCACCGCTAGATATCAGAGCATGACAATTCAGACCCATTATCCGTTTAGTGATATATTTATATATGCTCGTAGCGAAACTTTCAAAAAACTGCCATTTCTGCAATTTGTCACATACAGCAATTTCCAAGTTTCTAGTATCTGTGTTTTTCTTTGCTCCACAGCCTAAAACTGAGCATTTTCGCAATCGAAAAATACAAACATCGGAAAAGTCCTTCCTGCATTACAGATTCCATCTGGTAATGAAATTGTAATCTGTTTTGCGTTATCGGCATTTTCAGAGTTTTAGGCTTTAGGATACTATTACCGTAATAGCATTCCAAAATTTCACTATCAGCATATTTGGTTGAATAATTTGGGAATGGCATTTGTTCAAAAATTCGAGTCTGCTACGATGGTAAAACAGGTCTTTCACATCCTCTTAATGTGCAATTAAAAAAGCATGCATGTTTCGGGAGTGCAAATTACTGCAGATTTCGATGTGATTTTATTGTATTTGAGATTTATATTTATTATTTGGTTAGACAAACGTGCTGTAAAAAATCGCATGACGGCACAGTAACGCAATTATGACGGCAAAATACGGCATAGCGTGTCGTCATTCAATAGCTTTCTACGTCCGCATTACGCAGCATATTGACGCCACGTGCCGTCAAATTGGCGTTATAACTATGTTCAGATCTAATGTAAGAATGCAGCAAAGTAACAGCACGCTGTGCTACGTATTTGCGTCTCAATTGCAGCACGTTGTGGCTGCGTATTTGCGTCTTAATTGCAGCACGTCGTGCTGTTAATGATGTAGTTCAGCTAGCCGTCACAACGTGTCACACACCCCTCGCTATTGTTATCACATACGATGAAGCTACGCCAAGGGCATTTAAATAAAGTCGGATTAATATAAGCAAAAATTCTGCTTGATGCAATATGACACGTCACGTTTGCGCCACGACGTGCTGCGAAAACGCTGCTAATGCGCAGCACAACGTGGCGCCAATATAACGTCAAAATAAGGTTTGAATCACAGTGAACTGTGTGAATATGCTGCAAATACGCTGCAAATGAGCAGCACGCCATGTTGCAAATATGCTACAAATGTGCAGCCGCATGATTGCAGCATTATTGCAACAATATTACGTAATCTCGCGTCGTTAGAATGGAGCTTAATGCGGACGTAGAAAGCTGTTGACTCACGCCACGGCTTGCTCTCGAGCGACGTGCTGTTGCCGACAATATAACGCAAAATGTCTGTCTGGGTACATTTGTTCTAAGTTTCACTTAAGCCCGAGACACAATGGCAAAAATAAGAAATAAGGAATAAGAATCGGCCAATCGCCGCGCACTTTAGAAAAGCTGCGCCAATCGTATGGCTGATTCTTATTCCTTATTTCTTATTTTTGGGGTGAGAGAACTCTCTCGCTCTCTTTCTTTCTCTCTCTCTCTCTCTACCTCCCTTTCCCTCCATCCCTCTCCCCCTCTGTCCCAACGAATCGATCAATCAATCAATCAATCAATCAATCAATGAATCTCTCGCTCTCTCCCCCTCTCTCCTTCCCTCCCTCCCTCCCTCCTTCTCACTCACTCTCACCCTCACCCTCACCCTCACCCTCACCCTCACCCTCACCCTCACTCTCACTCTCACTGTTTGGAAGAAACCATTATTCTGGGGTGAGGTGACCATGAGGGAAAATTTGAGGAGGTTCGTGAAAATGAAGAGGCCGGAAAGAATGCGAAAAGAAAGTCACCAATTTAAGAACGTAACAAAGCTTAATATTTATTATCACAAATCGTTGAATTGGTATAAGCCGTGGTCGAAATAAAAACTGCAGGAATTTTCACACGCGCGAACAATGGCGTGCTCACCGACACGTGCTCGAAGAGACCCGAAAATGTCGTTCGAAGATATCTTACAAAGTAACTCTGTTTTAACCGTTCGAAGTGTCCGAAAACTGTCTCACGATCGCGGTAATCAACGCGGGCGTAAATCGCGTTAAATACGTTGATCAGAAGCCGTAAGAAAGTATGAAGAGGCCCGGAATGAAAGTAACGAAAACTAATGGCACGTGAACGTGTTAATTCTCCATGCGGTTGACGCGAAGTGACAAAGAAGAAGCCGGAAATCGAAGAAACGGTGAATAAAAGAGTGGGGGGAATTTATCGATGATCTCGGAGTTCAAGCGAGCAACTGGCCACGAGGTGCTGGCCTCTCGTGTGAACGCTCGAGACCTGACGAATCCGTAACATGCTCCCCGCCTTCAGCGACCGATGTCGTCGAAGAATCCACAGGAAGTATCGCCAGCTTTGAAGGAGGTATCTTGAAGGTTGATGTAGCCGTGCGAAGTGTTACGACTCGAGTAAGGCCATCTAAACCAGGATGAATTTCGACTACTCAAGCCAACGGCCATCTCGAAGGTGGAAGTCGCTCGTCTGTGATTAGCACGAGCGAGCCGACTTTTATCTCGTTCGAAGGGTGTCTCCATTTCGAGATAGATAGGCTCCGTTGAAGATATTCCGATGACCATCGCTGCCATTAGTGTTGAAGTTTGGCTTGAAGAAATTGCCATCTTGAAAGACGGTTCTCCGGAAGTGAAGTCAGCGATGGCTCAGGCAATGTAGTTAATGCCTCTCCGATGAGGAAGTGACCCGGTGTAAGCGGCGAAGTGTCCTCCAGATCGTCCGACAACGGACAAAGAGGTCTTGAATTCAAAATCGCCTCGACTTGCGTAAGAAGAATCGTAAATTCTTCATACGTGAGCGAGGTATCTCCGATGATCCGCCGAAGATGAAATTTGGCCGACTTGACCGCGGCCTCCCATTTTCCACCCATGTGCGGTGCTGCCGGTGGGTTGAATGACCACGAAGTTCCCAGGTTGGTTAGAGAAATGATTGTAGAGTTCATTTCTGCTGAGCCAGCCTTGAAGAGGGCTCAAAGTGTCGCATCCGCGCCGATGAAGTTCGTGCCACAGTCACTGTAAAGTGTGTGACACATGCCTCGTCGTCCCGAAAATCGCCGATACGCGGCGATGAAGGCCTCTGACGTGTAGTCGGTGACGAGCTTGAAGTGAACGGCAGAAGTGGCGAAGCACACGAAAACGGCAAGGTAAGCCTTATATGTTTTCGTGCCTCGTCCGCGCCACATCTTGATCGTGAAGGGCCCCGCGTAATCAAGACCGGAATGAAGGAAGGCTCGAGAAGGCGTGATGCGGGCAGGCGGAAGTTGTCCCATCAGCTGTTGCGCCTGAAGTCCACGAAGTCGCGCACACGTCGTGCGCCGAAGAATATGCGCTCGAACCGGCGCTCGACCGCCTAAAATCCAATACGATTGGCGAAGAAAGCTCAAGGTGGACTGTGTGCCACCGTGAAGCGTCCGGAAGTGCGCATCTCAGCCGAGAAGTACGTTCGTTGAACGAGACGTATCCAGAAGAATTTGGCCTCCTCTAAATCTCCGGGAGTCAGTTGAAAACCGGTTGAAGTACGAGGAAGGCGTTTGAAGCGGGCGACAGCTCGTTGACATACGGCCGTCACTCGAAGAAGCTTGGTAAGAGACGAATATCTCTCCAGCAGGTCCCAGATTTGAAGTCGCTCTGAAATTGCTGTGAAGGCGATCCCCGGTTTTTGCTCGAGGTCGCAATCCGAGGAAGTTTCGGCTGAAGAATAAGGCCATGACACTGGCGAAAGTACAAGCCATTTTGGCCCGTCCCACCATAGACGATGTTTTGAAAGTTGCCGAGGAGTTAACCCACGAGACGCGCAGTCCGCTGGGTTCTCTTTGCCAGAAATGAACCGCCATGTTGCCTTCGAAGTAAACTCTTGGATGGAGGTGACTCGGTTTCGTACGAAGTCCTTCCATCGTGCCGGGTGCAAAGTGATCCACGTCAAGGTTACTGAAGAGTCCGTCCAGAGAGACACTGGAACCTCCGATAAGTCCAGAGTCGTCTTCGTCTTCGAGCAGACGAGGGTGACGGTGGTTGACCCCTCAGCCGACGTCGATCGAAGGTAGAACACGGCTGGCATTGCTAGCTGCGAAGCGTTCGAAAATCCATGAAGTTCCGCAGAAAATGAAGGCGAAAGATGAAGCCACCGTGGAGGGAGATGAGCGAGAGATCACTCAGATTCTCTCTGAAGTTCAGCCATTTGTCGTGAAGTGGACTTGGCAATTTGTCATCCAAATGAAGTTTTGCGAACCACAGTTCTTGCAAGAAGACTTTCGCTGTGATTATAATTGGCGAAATGAAGCCCAATAGATCGGAAAGTGAAGCGGTCTCCGACAGAACCGTCCTTTTTGAAATCTCCGAATTGAAGTAGAGCTGAAGCGTGAACTCGAAGTTATCCTCGTTCGAATTCCATACAAGTCCGAGAAGTTTCACGTTGAGATCTTCCGATTTGATCGTGACCGCGTCCGGTCGAGATTCTGAAGTGACATGGTGAAGAGCTTCCTTGATATTTGCTGTCCATTTTTGAAGTGGAAAGCAACCGCGCTGACAGATACCCTGAAGTTGCCTGACGATTTCCTGAAGTTCTTGAAGTGTATCAGCGCCTCCGAAGATGTCATCGACGTACCTTCCATTCGTCAATGGTGAAGTGGCCAACGGAAAATCATGCCCCTCGTCCTCGACAAGTTGTAGCATGACTCTGATGGCGAGGAAGGGAGCGCAGCTCAGCCCGTTCGTGACCGTTGTCAAATGATATGGGACGACTTGATTGTCTGAATCGACCCATAAAATTTGCTGAAGATCCCAGTCGTCCGGATGAACGGAAATCTGACGGAACATCTTTGTTACGTCCGTCGCGAAGATGTACCGGTGTCGTCTGACCCAAAGAAGCACGTCGAAGGTATCTATCGACACACCGCTGGTCGTTTTGAAGGACCCGTTGAAGATGACACAAAGTTTTGTCGTAGCACTGTGAGCGCGGAAGACGCCGCACAGTGGTTCAGAACGGCCTTTTCCCTGGCCAAAAGTCGAAAAGTGAGAATAATAATTTCAAAATTTCCTATTTAAGGTTTATGGGGTCGCTGATTACGAATTTGATATAAAAATTATAAAATTCAAAATAGCGGACCAAAAATGGCGGACATTTTGGAAAAATAATCACTTTATCGGTCCGAAAAATTGCACCGCGAAGTTTTCGGGATCGCTGATTACGAATTTGATATCAAAATTATGAAATTCAAAATGGCGGATCAAAAATGGCGGCCATTTTGGAAAAATAATCACGTTATCGGTCCGAAAATTTGCACCATCAGGTTTTTGGGGTCGCTGATTACGAATTTGATATCAAAATTATGAAATTCAAAATGGCGGACCCGAAATGGCGGACATTTTGAAAAAATCATCACTTTATTGGTCCGAAAATTTGCACCGCGAGTTTTTCGGGATTGCTGATTACGAATTTGATATCAAAATTATGAAATTCAAAATAGCGGACCAAAAATGGCGGACATTTTGAAAAAATAATAATTTTATCGGTGGGAAAATTTGCACCATTGGGTTTTCGAGGTCGCTGATTACGAATTTATTATTAGATTAATGACATTTGAAATTCTAAAATGAAAAACAATTTTGTAAAATATGTGAAAGTTTATTTTATCTCACGTACATAATAGCATACAATACATATCCCATTAGATTGATGCCATTGAATTAATTAAAAATCAAAATCTGGGTCAGACAGATCTATCGCGCATGTGTCATCAGATTGTACTTGAACCAAACGAGCTGTAGTATGGTCGAGTAAAGCCTGCAATGATACTTCCGCGCTTGTTTCCGTTATACGTATTGAACACTCTGGTGGGTAACAACGAGATTTAGCAGCTAATATTTTATGATAACTGGGATAAGCTGACGCGTCCCTGTTTTCATTGGTTAATTTCCGGACCATATTGTACGTTTCTTTCGTCATTTTACCGCTTATTATCAAGTTCAAAGCAACATCTGCGCTTATTTCTTGACGTACTGGTTTGGAACTTTGTGCGAATGCTAACTGATACCGAGAGGCTCGCGTAGGAGAAGTGGTTATAATATCCTTGAGCACGTTTGCTGCGGCGTGGGACCCAGAAGCACGAATATTCATTTCCGTTGCGAATGCCAATGCCCTTGGACTTGTTGATTTCCGAAGATCATCAACTTTTCGTCGCTTACTCCGTTCGCTGGATGATGAAAAGTCCAACGAGGGTCTTCCAAATTTGTGGCTTTCATCCGATCCTGATGTATCAGAATTAGGAGTAGGTACATCCCTGTTTTTGAAATCCGCATTCTACAACAAATCGCAATAACATCAGTTCGAAAGTGAAAAAAAACGTTTAAATGAAAAATTTCAATGATATAAGAAATAGGAAAATAGACAAACCGTAATAGCTACGTCTTGGTCAAGCCATTTTTTATGAGTGGCGTAAGAGCGCTCCAGAGTTCTGTGGCTATCCTGCCATTTTTTCTTCATTGTAAATAGAAGATTCCTTAAAATTTTCCTTTCATCAATTGAAATTGCGAAAGGACATCCTTCCGATTCAGTAAAATATTTTTCCAAAACTTCTATTTGTTTGTCACATTTGAAGCCCCATTCATTATGTAGAGCCAAGAATATTTGTCTGCGCGTACAAATGATTTCTTTGCATGTTTGTCCTGTTAAAATTGAAAAAGTTGTATATATATTGTATATATTGTATATATCGTATATATTGTATGTCTTGTATATATTGTATATATTGTATATGTTGTATATATTGTATATATTGTATATGTTGTATATATTGTATATATTGTACATATTGTATATATATTGTATATGGGTGGAAACGCCAATTATGGACGTCGGATCCGGCCTCATCCCCTTAGACCTTCTCGCAATTTTCGCAATTCGCAAAAACAGAATCCAGAATTTTTGTAGATTTTTTCCCCGCTAACTTTCGCAGTTATTATATGGGGTATTTTAGCTAATTTAACGATTTTTGTTTTATTCATTTTGACTTGCCATCTTCCAACAGAATGCAAAATTTTTCAAAAAATACGTTTTTTGCATAAAAAAATCTCCGGTTTAAAAAAATTTTTTTTTTTTGTTTAAGCACTTGGAAAGCTTTTAAAATTGAGGTTAAAGTCTAAAAAGCTGTTTTTTGGTTGTTGCCCAAATTTTGAAAATTTGTTCAATATTTTTCTCGAAAAGCTGATACAATTTTGCATGAAATATGTACTTTTCAAGATGGGATCTCCATAAACATACGAGAAATTAAGGAATAAACAAAAATTGATTTTTTTTGGCGTATACATATTGTATATATATATATATATATTGTGTATATATATATATTGTATATATATATGTATATATATGGTATATATATTGTATATATATGGTATATATATTGTACGTAACGTAAAAATATTATGAGCAAAAACAATATTATTATGTTTTACAAATTGTGTTTATTGTTCATGAACAAGGTTTGAAATAATATTTGTAAATATATTTCGATATATTTGTAAAAATGGACGTTACGGTTAGAATTTTATTTCAAATCTTTATTCACAATGCTACGCCATTGCAACAATAATGCTACACCATTGCAATAACTGTACTTATCTCCACAATACCTTAGAAAGAGATAGAAAAAATCTACGAAAAACCCTCTATACCTGGGACCTTTCAAGCCTCAGGTATAGAAAGTTGAGCGGAGAATATCGCTATTAGTCACAGTGCGTAACGCGCACGACAGCGTGCACGGTAACACTAAAATCGATATTATTCAAAAACGGCAACGTTGGGGCAGCTAATTATTGAAAATTTCATTAATTGATAGTTCAACAAACATGTCCCTGTGAATGCTAGCGTTAAAGCGTGTTAAATTTTTTTTTTATCGATACAAATGTATTTTTAAAAAAGCCAAAAAATATGAAAATCACGACTACCTTCAGCATAACATTTCATTAATAACGACAAACATTTTCGAACATTGAAGTACATGAAATTTTTCTACATACCTTCATAATCATTTTCCATTTTGGAAAAATGGAATCGGACACGTTGTTGCAAAGTTATGTATGATTTTCTGGAGCACTGTAAAACTGGTCACTGAAGCGTTGCGCGCGTGTTCCTTCGAGAGGCAACTTACGACTGTCGCAGGGAAGCAGGTATACAATATTGTGACCCCTGCTTATGCGATCTGAATGCCCCAAACCCCCCTCTACAAGAATCCATTTTAAAAATATCGATTTTTCAACCTTCATTTTTCGACTTTTGGCCAGCGACTCGGGCTACCGTGCGCCGTGATGCGGAAGGAAGAACCTGGGTTTGGAAGAGTCCGTGATGACTGCACGAGCTATGCACGATATGGTCTAGTACTCTTGAAGAAATCCGTTGTAGAGCTCGCGATACGATTCGTTCGTAGCGAGTCACCGGAGAAGTTGAAGCAGACAGCGTCTAGCTCCCGAGAAGGAATCTCCGAGAGACGAAGGTGATGACTTGAAGGGAAGCTGGACCACGTAGCGGCCATTTTTGTCTCTCGAATGTATCTCTCTGAAGTGTTGCTAGCAGGTGCACTCGTCCGGCTCGAGTGTAGGGGCCGAATCCGAAGGAACTTCCTCCTGTTCCCAAAACTTCGAAAGCAAAGAAGAAATCTCATCATCGATAGAAGTGTGCTGGATACGAACCGAATTTGCAGTGGAATCGTTGACTGGGCCAAGCACGATCTATCCCAGAAGAGTCCGTTGAGCGATAGGCTCGTGGGCTCGACCCTTGATGATCTCTGACTCGACCAAAAGACCGTAAAAATCTGCTCAGATGATGTCGATTGGTCTGGGTCTTCGAAAGTCGGGGTCGGCCAGAAGAAGACCTTGAAGATGTTCCCACTGCGCCGAAGTAGTGAACGACCGGAGTGTAGACGTCAATGTGTTGAGGTTGTATGCGGCCGTGTAGATGAGTATGAGTTGTTGTTGAATCGGCTTCGATACGGCCAGTTCAGAATGAACGCCGTGACCTCGAAGTTTGACGTTGAATCATGGATTGAAGACAGGGTGACGGTGGTAGCTCCCCGCGTGCGGCCGGCTGACCAGCTCCCAATTCCAAGAATATTTACTGAAGCAGCCATCCTTTTTAAGCGACAAAGCTGGGCTGTTCGTTCCGGAATAAACGAAAGTTCAGCACCAGGATCGATCGGAGCCGAACTCGGTGCGAACTGCCCGAAAATGTTGTCAGATTTGCCTGGCTCGTGGCCAGCAAGACTGACGGTCGAAAAGCGATCTTTGAGGAGTTCCTTGAAGTTCCCGCAAACTCGATAAATTCTAAGGTGGCCGAAGTTAGAAGTTGCACCGGTGTATCCGATGCGCACGGAGAAACGTCGCAGTGTTGACTGTGTTGGAGTCAAGCCTGAGGCTCTGTTGGCGACGAAGTGGCCACGGGTGTCGACGTCGGAGGTCGATTTTGCGAAGCGTCCCCTAAAGTGGCCTGTCTTGAAGTTGAAGTGACCGATTTGTGTGAAGAGGGAAAATGGATCAGAGAATCGTGTTTTCCGTTGCACTCTGAACACCGTTTGGTTACGCGGCAATTTACGGCTGAGTGCGGACCGAGAAGATTGAAACAAAGCCACCGTTGCTCAGCCACGAAGCGTCGCTCCTGCGGTGACCTCCGTTTGAAGAGGTCACACTTCGAAATGAAGTGCGGCCCGAGAAAAAAATGGCAACACTGTGTTGCGCTTCCTGCGGGACGAAGAGGTTCCGTTGAAGCAACTGCTGCCGCGGTATCGACCTTCCATTTGAAAGCTTCGGTCTTGACGTACGGCGAAGGAGAAGCTTGAACCGGCATTGCCTTGGCTGAGGAAGTGGACCACTTCTGTGAAGAGCCTTTGTCTTTCCGCAAACACTCAAAAATCACTCACTGGCCACCCCGATCCGGCTCGGAGGACCATTAAATGTTTGGAAGAGACCGTTATTCTCGGGTGAGGTGACCGTGAGGGAAAATTTGAGGAGGTTCGTGAAAATGAAGAGGCCGGAAAGAATGCGAAAAGAAAGTCACTAATTTAACAACGTAACAAAGCTTAATATTTATTATCACAAATCGTTGAATTGGTATAAGCCGTGGTTGAAATAAAAACTGTAGGAATTTTCACACGCGCGAACAATGGCGTGCTCACCGACGCGTGCTCGAAGAGACCCGAAAATGTCGATCTCACGAAGTAACTCTGTTTTAACCGTTCGAAGTGTCTGAAAACTGTCCCACGGTCGCGGTAATCAACGCGGGCGTAAATCGCGTTGAATACGTTGATCAGAAGCCGTAAGAAAGTATGAAGAGGCCCGGAATGAAAGTAACGAAAACTAATGGCACGTGAACGTGTTAATTCTCCATGCGGTTGAAGCGGAGTGATGAAGAAGAAGCCGGAAATCGAAGAAACGGTGAATAAAAGAGTGAGGGGAATTTATCGATGATCTCGGAATTCAAGCGAGCAACTGGCCATGAGGTGCTGGCCTCTCGTGTGGACTCTCGAGACCTGACGAATCCGTAACACTCACTCTCACTCTCACTCTCGCTCTCATTCCCACTCTCACTCTCACTTCCACTCCCACTCCTACTTCCACTCCCACTCCCACTCCCACTCTCACTCTCACTCTCACTCGGTGACATATTTTGCCCGGAGTCAATTGATCCACGACGTTTGATCCGCGACATGTGGTCCGAAAATAAGTTACCCTCGCGACTATTGATCCGTGCGACGTAAGATCCGTCGATAATTGATGCGTGCGTTAATTGATCCGTCGATAATTGATCCACCGATAATTGATCCGCGTGACGTTAGATCCGTCGATAATTGATCCAAGCAACGTTAAATCCGTCGATAATAATTGGCCCATGGATAAGTGGTTTCGTGGATCCATGGATCGTAATCAATTGTGAATGGTATCAATTAATTGTTTTCACTATTTCCGCTAGGAGAAGAAAATAATACTCGTATAGTATATGGCTTTCATTACTTTCGTCGATTGATCTATGCCTTTGCCATTTCATCGTGCGCCCAAACGGCGTTGAGTGTGTTTCGTCCAGCATTATCGTAATATAATTGTAATATAATCGTCATCGTAACGGTTATCGTAATATAATGTCGTTAAAATTTATAAAATCGCAGAGTGGTGCAAACATGCTCGTGCTCGACGGATATATATATTCCAAAAAAAGTGTTAATTCATCATCCGTTACCTGGTGGTGCGCCGAATACAGGAAGCGATCGTGCGGCGTGTTAATCCACACATCAAGCGAACAACGGACAGGTATTGTCTAATTTTGCATGCGAATATATTTTATTACAACTCCCACTCCCACTCCCGATACCACTCCCTCTCCCTCTCCCTCCCTCTCTCTCTCTCCCTCTCCCTCCCTCCCTCCCCCTCTCTCTTCCTCTCTCTCTCTCTCTCTCTCTCTCTCTCTCTCTCTCTCTCTCTCTCTCTTTCTCTCTCTCTCTCGAGGAGTGTAGACGTGTGTCAAGTGTGCTCTGCCTTTAAAGCCATTTTTTCGGTGGAAAAACGTGAAAAATAAATTTGTAAATTGTATCTAAATGATCGGAATTCTGTGGTGAATGTGTTCAACTATTTAATAGTACAATAGCCTCCAAAATTATGGTTTTATGAACAATTATTGATTTTTCAATTCTTCGATTGTCACTGTGGACATCATTATTGCTGCCACGGTGGCTCGACAGCAGCGCTCGACGTGGTGGATTTTCAAAACCAAAATATTTCAGTATATTCAAGTGGAGTACGGAATGGTGTAAAACCAATCGTACTGACTCAGCAAAATGAGTGAAGCGGCTGAGTACGCTGAATACCGCTGCTCAGCATGCAAAAAAGAAATAAAAAACCAGGTCGTGCGATGGAAAACGTGCCTGAAATTTTTTTTCCACCCGGGATGTGTAATCAAGCATGGAGTCTACGATAGAAACAATGAATGCATACAGTGCAGTGGTCCATTTGAAAAGTTTGCAAATGAAGAATCCCAAAGGGCGTCGACACCGGGAGCAAGTTTCAGCAGAGAGCGATTGGGTTCGACAGGATCAATTACAGGAAGCAAAAGCACAAGTGCATCCAATATGGAAGGAAAAATAGACTGGTTGGTGAAAAGTGTAAAAGAGATGAAGGACACAGTCGCATGCAGAGACGAAGTTAAGAAGATTGTTAAGGAAATAGTTCAAGAAGAACTTGAAGATATGAAGATCGCAATGGAGGAACTGAAAAGGATGATTCAATCAGGTGCTCAAAGTTTAAATATGGAAGTCCCAAAAACGTATAGTGGAGCGCGATGCAGAAAACAGAAACACAGGTGGTGCTATTATATATATAAGAAATGACATTAAATATAAGATGATACCAATAAATAAAATTGAATCGAACTGTTGGTGTGCTGGAATAGAAGTTAAAAACAATCACTATAGAGGAGTAATAGTAGTTTTTTATCATTCACCAAATTTATAAGACACTTAGAAAATATAACTGAAGAATTGACAATAAAAGGTGACTGTTTAATAATTGGTGACTTCAATATAGACATTGCGATAGAAACGTTCTACAAAAAAAAACTATTAACAGAAATGCAGAATCTTGGAATGAAGCAATATGTCAAGGAACCGACGAGAAATTAATGCAAGATAGCCGAACGATTATAGATTTGCTATTTGCTGATAGGAATGCACATGTTCAAGTCAAGCACGAGCCGAAGATAACGGACCATGGGTGGATAAAAGTAAGACTAGGCAATAGTGCGAATAAGAATAAGTTCAGGGAAATCAAAACAAGAAACTACAATAAAATTGATGTAAAAGAATTAACGAATATGTTAAGTAATACGATCAAGCCACAGAGAGAACTAGAGGTAAGCCAAAGAGCAACGATGTTTGTAGATAATATTGTAGATGCATTAGATAAGTTTGCACCTAGAAGAGTAATAAAAATTCCACGGGTATGGGAAGGAAAAAAATGGTTTGCTGAAGAATTAACTGTAGCAGCAAAAAGAAGAGATCACGCGTATAGAATGGCAATATTCACTGGTTTGGAGGTGCACTGGCAGCAATTTAAAGTAGAAAGAAATGCAACTGTTAAATTAATGAGACAAAAGAAAAAGGAATACTATGAAAAAATGATAGATGATAACAAGAATGATCCAACAAAAATGTGGAAAACGTTGAAAGAAGTAATCAAAGGCGAACCGATGGGTACAAAAGAAGTAGACAATATAGATTTTAAAATATTAGATGATACTATCGGCGGTAGCGTAGCCAACAAATTCAATACGTACTATGTACAGAGTGTAAATAACATAATTAATTCGATACAGCGGGTTATTAATGGAAGTCCAAATAGAAGAAGGATACTAACAGAGATTAGAATAGATAATGAAAGAATTATGACAAACTTTAATCATGTTGACATAAGAGAACTAGAAGAGATAGTGAAGGGACTCCCGAAAAAGAAGGGAACAGAAGAAGGAATATCAAGCGATATTCTAAAAATGGCGTTTGTTGCAACAGAAGGGGAATTCCTGGAAATAATAAATTTATTATTGAGAGAGGGATGCTGCCCTGATAGCTGGAAAACATCGACGATTATACCGATACCAAAAATAAACAAGGCGAAGAAAGCAAGTCAATACAGACCTATTAATATGCTACCGTTGTATGAAAAAGTGCTTGAACTTGTTGTAAAAAATCAAATCGAAAAATATTTAGAAACTCATAACATTTTGACAAACCACCAATCAGGATTTCGAAAGCATTACTCGTGTGAAACAGCTATTCAAAATGTTGTTGATGAGTGGAAAACAGATATCAGCAAAGAAAAAATAGTAGGAGTAATATTCATAGATTTAAAACGAGCATTCGAGACGGTAGATAGATTGATAGATAAATTATACCAATATGGAATTCGAGGTAATGTACTAAATTGGTTTAGATCGTATTTAAAAGATAGAACTCAACAAGTTCGATTTAACGACGAATGGTCAGGGATTATTTCAACTGAATATGGGGTACCACAGGGGTCGGTGCTAGGACCACTATTATTTATTATGTATATAAATGATATTGTTAATCTGTGCCCAGAGGACTGTGCAATTAAAATGTTTGTGGACGATACATTAATATATGTGAAGCGCATAAGCAGCGCGGATGTGGAGGAAAAACTGAATGTAGCACTAAATATAGTCGAAAAATGGATGGATAGAAATAAATTAAAAATGAATGCCGAAAAAACAAAATTTATGATGGTGAGCAGTGTTAAAAAAAAAATTAGTGGAAATATTGCGTTAAAATGTCGAGATGGAACAGAATTAGAAAGAATGGAGTCAATGGAATACCTGGGTATAATCATTGATCATAAGCTACAATTCCAAAAGCACTGTGAGTAAATGTTAAAAAAAATTGGAAAAAAAAAGTTTCCCAAATAGAATAAGACACTATGTATCTGCGTGTGGTGATTTAGGTATGCGGCCGTAGAGACAATAGTGAAGGAAGAATCGGCTGCGATTCGGCCAGTGGGTCCAAATGACAGTGGACAATTTTTTTGGTATAACGTTTCGATCCTAATTCAGATCCTCTTCAGATTTATTATTTCTAAAATTACATTCTTTTTTGTCTTATTTTGTATGATATGTTTTACATTATAGGCTTAAATGTTATGTGTCCTGACTGACCTGAATTTGTACGGGTAATTTTTTTGGTCATTTAATGAATCTTGGATAATATTCATTATGAATTTATTGTATAAAGACGGGTCATTTTTTTGTGATCCTTGGTGTCTGTGAGAGGGAGGATTTTGATATTTTATTGCTTAGTTTATGTTTTTTTTGAGACTTTTGTGTATGTGTTATTTACCTATGAATTTCATGTTTGATAATTTCCAAAATTCATTTTTGATCAAAATTAACAGTTTTCATTACATGGCGATTCGAGAGCTGAGTAGGGACTGAGTATTGAGGCGAGTGAGGAGGTATTTATATTAATGGGGTAGTGTGATTGAGTATTGAAAAGTGGGGGTGGTTTTTCATGGTTGGGGAAGTTTGCCGTTAGTGATTTTTCTTGCCGGACTGGTTATGTTAACCGGTTTTGGATCGGGTTTAAATTGATAACTGTTAGATTTGGTAATGAATTTTCAATTGATGGATGGTAATTTGAGGCTTTCCCGTTATTATTTTGAGTATTATTT
Source organism: Alloplasta piceator (assembly GCA_946863875.1). NCBI lineage: Eukaryota > Metazoa > Arthropoda > Insecta > Hymenoptera > Ichneumonidae > Alloplasta > Alloplasta piceator. Next base: position 23,969,797 of record OX333076.1, read on the forward strand.
AATTATTGAATTATATATGCTGCTTAGTTTGTCGATGTCGGTTCTAAAATTGATTGCTTTGGGGTGTGCTTTAATTTGTATCATTTCCAGAATTAATCGCTTTTTGAGCCATTTTTCATTATTTAAAATTTTATCGTCGTCAAATTTAAAATTGTGTTTTAGTTCTATTCCGTGTTTTGCTAACGCTGTATTTATTGTGTTAGTGTGTTTTAGACTATTTTTGTGTTCGTTGATTCTCGTTTTTAGGTATCTTTTTGTTTGTCCTATGTACAATGCATCACAATCATTACAATCGATTTGGTAAACTACGTTTGATTTATCCATGTTATCTATTTTATCTTTTGTGGAACCGGTGATGGAGTGAATGTTGTGTTGGTTGTTAGTGACTAGTGTTATATTGAATTGTCGAAAAAGGCGGACTAGTTGGTGGTGAATATTTTCAGTATAGGGTAAATTTATTAATCTGGAGGAGTCAAATGCGTCGTCGTTATTTGATTGTGAATGAATTAATCTTAGCCTTTGGTTTATTATTTTTTCTGTGAAGGAGATTGGGTAACAGTTTTGTGTCATTGTGTTTTTGATTAGTTCAATGTTTTTTTGGTGGAAGGATGCGTGTGATAGTTTTATCGCTCTGTCTACCAACATCATGATAATTCCTTTTTTTTGCGTAAGAGGGTGGGTGAGAGAAGAAGTTTATGAATCGACCTGACCAAGTCGGTTTTCTGTACCAGTCTGTGATTATTGAGTTATTTTTGTGGATTAGCAAGATGTCTAGAAATGGTAATTTGTTGTTTGTTTCTACTTCCACTGTGAACTGTAGTTTAGTGTGGTATGAGTTAAAGATGTTAAGTGTTGAATCTATTTTGTCCGTAGGCAGAGCCATAATAACATCGTCTACGTATCTTATACTGCCTTCCAAAAACTCACAAACATAACTATCCGCTACGTCCAATCGTATCTTCTATTAATAGTCCTACACATAAATTCGCCGAATTCATTCAAACTAAACTCTCAAAATTAATAGACACAACAAACTCACACGTTAAAGACAGTTTCTCATTTAAAAGATTGGTATCGAACATCTTTATACCGATAACTACCAACTCATTTCCTTCGATGTCATCTCACTTTACACCAATGTACCTTTGGAACTAGTCATACAAAGCCTCCAAAAAAGATCAGATCTCTTCTCTGAAAAATTTCCACTAAACGAAGTAATAAAAACAATAGAATTCATAATGTTCTCAACCTACTTTACCTTTAACGACAAAATATATCAAACAAATATTCGGCTTGCCAATGGGTTCACCGTTAGCCCCGATATTATCAAACATTGTAATGATCGACTTAGAAACCAACGGCTTAGAAAAACTGAAGTTCACGATACCAATCTACAAAAGATACGTAGACGATGTTATTATGGCTCTGCCTACGGACAAAATTAGATTCAACACTTAACATCTTTAACTCATACCACACTAAACTACAGTTCACAGTGGAAGTAGAAACAAACAACAAATTACCATTTCTAGACATCTTGCTAATCCACAAAAATAACTCGATAATCACAGACTGGTACAGAAAACCGACTTGGTCAGGTCGATTCATAAACTTCTTCTCTCACCACCCTCTTACGCAAAAAAAAGGAATTATCATGATGTTGGTAGACAGAGCGATAAAAACTATCACACGCATCCTTCCACCAAAAAAACATTGAACTAATCAAAAAACACAATGACACAAAACTGTTACCCAATCTCCTGCACAGAAAAAAATAATAAACCAAAGGCTAAGATTAATTCATTCACAATCAAATAACGATTCGACAATTCAATATAACACTAGTCACTAACAACCAACACAACATTCACTCCATCACCGGTTCCACAAAAGATAAAATAGATAACATGGATAAATCAAACGTAGTTTACCAAATCGATTGTAATGATTGTGATGCATTGTACATAGGACAAACAAAAAGATACCTATATAACGAGAATCAACGAACACAAAAAATAGTCTAAAACACACTAACACAATTAAATACAGCGTTAGCAAAACACGAATAGAACTAAAACACAATTTTAAATTTGACGACGTTAAAATTTTTAATAATGAAAAATGGCTCAAAAAGCGATTAATTCTGGAAATGATACAAATTAAAGCACACCCCAAAGCAATCAATTTTAGAACCGACATCGACAAACTAAGCAGCATATATAATTCAATAACTTAATAATACTCAAAATAATAACAGGAAAACCTCAAATTACCGTCCATCAATTGAAAATCCGTTACCAAATCTAACAGTTATCAATTTAAACCCGGTCCAAAACCGGTTAACATAACCAGTCCGGCAAGAAAAATCACTAACGGCAAACTTCCCCAACCATGAAAAACCACCCCCCACTTTTCAATACTCAATCACACTACCCCCATTAATATAA